>CAWUFW010000845.1:835000-1150000 GCA_963921515.1 Calotriton arnoldi | reverse complement strand
GGCTTTCTTTTAAAATGGTGCGGGAGGGCTCTGAGCCCTCCCGCAGCCCCGGGGACCACCACCTCCCGGGGCTTTTTTTTTTAAATTAAACAACCTGTGTGGGGGCTCCAGCCCCCACACGCCCGGGGACCGCCACCTCCCCGGAGCACTAACAAATTAATATGGGGGTCCGTTACGGACCCCAGAGCCCCGGGGACCACCACCTCCCGGGGCTGTGTACTGAATGGGAGGGGGCCGCGCGGCCCCCTCCTGGAGCCCTTGATGGCCCTGGGGACCACCACCCCCCAGGGCCGGCTCCTGCAGTGTCCCGGGGTGCCTACCCCCGGGACACTGTAGTTTGCTATGGTGTAGTTATTGGTGTTGGAGTGTCTATGGTTTTGCGAATGGCAGTCTGTAATTTAGAGTGGGTGAATCAAAGGTTATATTAGTGTGTGAGGAGGTGCATCAGATTATCACGTGGATGATGTCATCAGTGATGTCATTTGAGATGTCATCAGTGATGTCATCAGTGATGTCACTGACCATGTCATGAGTGATGTAATATGTGACGTCATCAGCAGTGCATTGCGGGGCGCGAGTTATAGTTAGCTGAACTAACTATAACGGGGAATTTCACGGGTTTTGTACGAGTGCAATGTCCAAGTAACTAAAACTGTCCCTAAAACCTATGGTTTTTTCAGTGAATTTCAAAGGTTTTTTAAATGCTAATTTGTAACTATAACGTGTCTGAAACCTATGGTTTTTTCAGTGAATTTCAAAGGTTTTTAAATGCTAATTTGTAACTATAACGTGTCTGAAACCTATGGTTTTTTCAGTGAATATATATATATATATACATACACATATATAATATATATATATACATACACATATATAATATATATACATATATATATATACACTGGGGTAAAACAAGCAAGTGATGCGAGGGGTAACCGACCCACTTTGGTTCTTGCAGTCCATAATGTAAATTAAATCCCGAGTGCAACAGTGCACACGCCCACTGTGGCGACGCCCATAAAGGCAGGACTTTTAATGATGCAGGGATTCTATAATGTTGTTGCTGCTCCTCGATGCTAATTGCCAGTGATCAAGGGCAGTGGAGTGCCCGAAACGCGTTTGGCAGAGACATTGTGACTGTCAGCTAGGAAGCGGACCGATTTGCAGTCCTCAAATAAAAGGCTTAACACCCACCGTGGCTGGCGTCTTCTTTTGGAGGTAACTTTTGCGGAATAACATATATATATATACATATATATATATATATATATATACATATATATACACACACACACACACAGCTCGGCATCTGAAAGTCTGAGGGAACTGCATTGGCTTCCCGGATGCCAAAGGGCTAAGTTCAAGCTCCTGTGTTACACACATAGAGCGCTACATAAGAGTGCCCCCCAAATTTGCAAGATAAAATCGAATTCTATACTCCCACATGAAATCTGAGATCTCGCCATCATGCCCTGGCCAAGATCAAACGGATCAAGAAGGTTAGAGCAGGAGGTCGATCCTTCTCTAATCTGCGGCCGTTCACTGGAACGAACTACCCTTAGACCTTCGCTAAACTGACAAATATTTGTCCTTTAGGAAGAAACTGAAAACATGGCTGTTCCCTAGAACATAGCCAAAGATACCTACTGTCATCCTGGCTGAGGTCCCACTCCTTTAAACTGTCCAGACAATCGTCATTTCCATATCAGGAGAACGCTTTCCTAGCGCCGTGATGTCCCTTGGGATGAATGTTGCGCTTAATAAATATGAATATATATATATATATATATATATATACACACACACACACACACACACATATACATACACATACATATATACACATATATATATACACATATATGTGTCGCACTATTTTCCACCATTGTACTTACCACTCTCCTTGCGGTAACTCTTGAGGCATTATTGGCTACACACACAATATACTCCTTGATTTTTGGTTTATCTATGTGTGTATTCTAGGTGACGTAACTATGCTCTTGCCACAGAGTAGTCCTTATTTGATTTTCATAATTGTACTGTTGATGCCCTACCAAGGATTGATTACCTGCAATATTATTTTTGACATAGGAGTAGACATTGATCTTATCTATTATAGATTTGTATACAGAACCCTTTGCCCGCCCAGTATATTCTTGTCATGACCTCGCTCCATGCGGTCATTTGGGCACTTACTTTTGGGAATACCCTGTGACATGCTGTATTTTGCAGTGAGCATCGGTCTTTTGTTCAATTCCCTTTATAGTACTGTTCCTTTTTCATATGGCTAATTTTCGGCTCCCACTTTGATTCCCTTTCTGCTTCAGTTAAACAACTATACATTTTTTCCCATAGCAGTCTGTTTGAATCATTGTTTGTGCTCCCTTTATTCCATATCCTTTTACTGACATACCTCTACTATGTCTATTGGGCATCACAGTAAACCAGTTCGCGCCATTACCTGCCTCTCAGCTTTCACAAACAGCAGTAAAGCATTTTTTTGCACTGTCATTATGTATGTATACTATGTACTACCGTAAGGCACTCTCACTTGTACGTTTTACTACACTTTTGCAACCCACGTCACTTACCTGCCTATTAAAGTTGCTACTTGCACGTAGCGCCGTTATGTGATCAAGGCCGCAGGTCGGCGGCCGAAACGCGTAATGTGGACCATCTTCGGCATGAAATAAACTTCTGATGACATCTGCTGCTGTGGTTTGTGCCCGTGTGTTCCTTGCTGGGTGCCGACACTACGGGACTTTGGTGCTGATATATATATATATATATATATATACATATATATATATATATATATACATATATATATATATATATATACATATACATATATGTATATATATATATATATATATATATATATATATATATATATATATATATATATATATATATATATATGTATATATATGCGCCAATTTCCTCCACACCACACTGGCTTGTTTCCTTCGCCGAGATAGAAGCACGGACACCAACTTTCGTGCAAAATTTGTGCTTTATTGTTTCCCTTCAGCAGTTGCCGGCCACAACGCGTTTCAGCCCCGAAGGGCCTGGATGATAGATATATATATATATATATATATATATATATATATGTATGTATGTATGTATGTATGTATGTGTATATATATATATATATATATATATATATATATATATCGCCACAATGTGATCCTGTCGGTTCAGAGCGCTCAAACAGCGGGTGCTCAGCGTATGGGTCGGATCCTGGCCCAAATTCAATTTCCAAACAACAAATGACGCGGCACTCCAAAGCAGGATACTTGTGAAATTTATTTAATCACAACACTCAACCAACGCGTTTCAGCCCTTACGAAGCAATGTCAAAGTCACCATGAATTTGTAAAGATCCTGACACATGCGCAATTGTCCTTTTTGTAAATATGTATAAAGTTTTTTCTTTTTGAAATACACGCACTACGAATCCCATGATGCATCATTATGGCAGATATGGGTATTTAAGGCGTAATGAAAGAAGGACTCACTAACCGTGAAGAAAGCCGTGTGAGGGCTGAAACGCGTTGGTTGAGTGTTGTGATTAAATAAATTTCACAAGTATCCTGCTTTGGAGTGCCGTGTCATTTGTTGTTTGGAAATATATATATATATATATATATATATATAGATATATATATATATATATATATATGTATATGTATATATGTATTTCTTGCTTCGCCTCTCACACTCCTTTCAGCCAGGAACAGACGAAAGCGGACCCAAATTGTGGTGCAATAATTTTTATTTCGTGCCCTGCACCACCGCCATAACGCGTTTCGGCCTTCAGGAGGCCTTGATCACATGACGCGCATGTGGAGTGCCTTCACAATTTAAAGTGACAGTGCTCATTACTCGTGACCTGACAATAACGTGTTGTCATAGACATGGAAGAAAGATTGATTCTTGTAGTCTCAACTGTATAACACATCGATATGCAAACGCTTTATGTAAACAAATTTGTTATTTTCAATATCGACGATGTAATCTTTATAAATATATAAATACATGAATAAATACTTATCTAAAATAGGCAATGCAAAATGTATATTTTTAAAATAGTGAAAATGAGAATTAAAACCACAATACTGAGTAAAATGCATATTAAAAGTCGAACTAGTGCAAACTTTTCATATATATAAAAAAGGACCAGTCGTGTTTCAATTGGTAAAATTCTCATGCCTATATCACCCCTAAGAATGTTACTTGGACTGTGGGAGTTTGCTAGTGCAAACTTATACAGGAGTTAGACAAAATTGTGCCCAAGTGGGCCTAGACTATTTTCCAAGCTACGTATACAAAAGTGCTAGTGCCGATTAAATATGCTGCCACCTACAGAACCACCAATCGGTTCTTAAAGTGCAAAAAAGTGCAAACAGTACATATAGTGAAGACTTAAAAACAATGCAGAGGCAGTGGTAAAAAGCGAATACATAGATGTTAAAAATCTGGATTTTCAAAGGCAAGTATAGAAATCTTCGCTGGAGTTGAGGCCTTGCGGCATCTTACAGTCCAACTCCAGTATAAACCTGGTCTCGAGTCTCCTTAAAAGTGCTTCCCGGTTGCCTCCCCTCCTCAAGGGGGGAACAGTATCCACGACAAAGTATTTGAGATTACTCACATCATTGCCGTGGTGCTCCTTAAAATGCCTAGCAACTGGGTACGACATGTCACTGTTGTTTATGGCCCTTATGTGTTGAAGTATCCTCTTGTGGACCTACAGCTTCGTACTTCAGACGTACCGCAGGCCACAGGGACATTCCATCACATATACTGCATATTCTGTTTTGCAGGTCAATTTTTAGGTCTCGCCTGAGCCAGCGCATGCGCTAGTCTGGCGAGACTTTTAGTAAGTGGGCTTTAAAAATCCGACCACACGCTTTTGCTTGTGGCCTAAAGCTTGCGGTTAACGCGCGCGGTTACGCGCACAGGCGCCATCTCTCTTTCCTCTCTCGTCATGGCTCATTAAGCCAGACGTGCCTCCTTGTTGTTCCATGGAGCATCGGGCACTTTCTGCATTTTGCCTCTGGCAGCAGAGTTCTTCGGACAGCTTTTTTCACTTTCTGCTCCATCGAAGTGCACTAACGACATAGAAACAAAAGTGGCTCCTTAAACGTTTCACAGGCAAAATACTACAGATTCGATTAAGATACAATTTCGCCATTATCCTGAAATAATTTTTGTTTCGACAAATTCAAGCTCTGCTCAAATAAATAGGCTTGCAACGACCCCCTTTATCCACTGGGAGTCACTGCTACCTTAAGAATAATAGCGATGCAGGAAACTTGTTTGATCGTGCACTTAAACATTTGAATACAACTGCAAAATAAGAGACGGTTTCAACAGTGGAAAATGCATTCTATATTTGTTTTTTCTGATGTGTCTGATGTACTAATTTATTGGTTATGCAAATCGAATAACTAGGTTTATGCCCAAGTTAGTTTTTGCTTAACCTGAATGTGAGTAACATGCTTGGTGTCTGCTAATCACGCATACTTCTTTAGAAGAGACCCGAACTATGCTAATCGCCATCAATGCATAATCGAGGCAGCGGCGGCTTTCAAATGTATATTCGTTTCCACCCTTTACAGGTTCACAAACCGAAGTCATTACCTTGAGGTGGGTTGTAAAGTTTGGTGTAAGGAAACTAAACTTACCTCGGAACCCGAAACCCCCTATATCAACACATTTTTATTTAGGTTTTTGTAAAGTGCTGTCTTTTGACGTTTTGCCGCTTCGTAGCGCTAACTGTAGGGAACGGGGCAATTTTCGGTTAATGTATAGTTACTTCTTTTGGATGAGGTCGGAGTGTATCTGACAGGATGATCACCGAGAGGCCCTGTCCTTCTTGGGGAGAGGGAGAATGAGGGTGCGGGAAGGCTCCATTAAATAGACTTGTTTTTAGGTTTGTGTGCAATGTAAAGGTGTAAATATGTGAAAACGAGCTGTTTAGTGCTCTGCGCCAACTACATTTTCCTACTTCCAGGCCCACATGGCACCACCTTAGGTATCTGAATCCTCTTTCAGAAGGACCCTAAGCATGATATTGTACAGAACCTCGCATTCGAGGTGTACCTGCTACAATAACAAGCATTGGCATAGCCAATAGGTCTCGCCTTTGGGACCTTATAAGTGTTTAGCCATGCAACACTTGATGTTGTTGCACCAAGGATATTGTGCTGGATAACTAAACACTTATAAGGTCCCAAAGGCGAGACCTATTTTCTATGCCAATGCTTGTTTAGTGATGGGCACAGGCTCTGTCTTGAATGGTGTAGTGTACTCCGATTTACTCACCCCATGTTTGCAGGCCTTACATGTAGCACATCTAAGAAACCCTTTGCTGGAGCCCAGCCAGGACGTATTGGTTCTTACTTCCGGGCTACTCTTGACTAATGAATTACTCATTGATCGTGCCTTTCTGAAGGTAATGTTGGGAGTTCTAGTCAATCTGGCCCCCAAGACTGGATAATTTTTTACCAGGAGCCAATTTTTGTTGACTATTCTGCGTAGTATTTTGTGTTGATTACTGTACGTAAGGATCAATCTGGATGGTTGTTCTGACTGGGATTGATGTTGTTTACTGGTTGCCGACCTACAAGCCAGAGCCTGGGATCTACCCATTTTGTTTGTTTTTTCAATGGCTTTGTCGATCTCAATCTGAGAATAGCCCCTAGCCAGAAACCTATCTCGACTCTCTCTTTGTGCAATTACACAGTCCTCATCTGAGCTGCAAATCCTCCGAATCCGCAGCATCTCCCCATAAGGGATGCTGCGAATCAAATGTAGAGGATGATGACTAGTGGCATGTAACAAGGTATTACCTGCAGTTGGTTTTCTATGTAACCTCGTTTCTAGCCTATCCTGTGCAGCTATGATTTCTACTTCCAAAAAGCAGATAGAACTCTTGCTTAACTCAGCTGTAAATTTTAAGTTCAGATTATTGTTGTTGATCCGCTCTATAAAATGGAGGGCACTGTCCTCCGTTCCTCTCCAAATTATAAGCAAATCATCAATATACCTGTACCATCGTACAACATGGTTAGACATTATTTCACCATAGGTCAGCCCAAGGACTTGTTCCTCCCATAGTCCCATATGCAAGCACGCGTAGCTAGGGGAGAAACAAGCCCCCATAGCTACGCCTCTCACCTGCTGGAACACCTGATTTTGAAAGAGGAAAAAGTTGTTCTCCAAACAGGTTGAAATCACAGTGAGCAACATTCAAGTAGTGCTCTACTACTTTGACCCCGTCTTTGTGGTAAATACTAGTGTACAGGGAAGAGACATCAAGTGAAATAAGTATACATTCAGAGTCCCACTTAACATCACTTATTTTTCTTAGCAGGTCACCAGTGTCCTGAATGAAAGGCGGAAGTTTTTTCACGTGTTCCTGAAGAAACAAGTCCACGTTTCAGAGGCATTTTCCATTATGCTGTTGCAGGCAGATATTATTGGCCTTCCTGGTGGTTTAGACACATCTTTGTGTATTTTCGGTATAAAATATATTACAGGCATAACGGGATGATCGTTCTTTAGGAACTTAAACTCCTGTATAGTTAACAATCCTGGTCTCTTCCATGACAGGAGCTTTGTGTAGAAATTGTTCCATGAAGTTTTGACTGTTTGCATTGTACTGCGCCTGTAACACACTATCATTCAGCTGTGTCAGCGCCTCATCCATGTAAAGGTCCCGCGGCCACAGCACAACGTTGCCGCCCTTGTCCGATTGTCGGATAATTATATCCTCATTTGATTGCAATTTTTTAATGAGTTGAAAATATGCATTGTCCTGTCTGGTGTATTTTCTTTGGGCACCTGCATTTTTCAAATATAGATTTTTTAATTCTATGTATATTTATATATATCCCAAATTCCTAGTCTCACACACGCGTCCCTTGATTCAGGAAAAAGACGATGCGGACCCGATTTGCTGGTGCTATATTTTATTTTGTTATGTGCCCTGCACCAACCGCCATTACGCGTTTCGGCCTTCCAAAGGCCTTGATCACATGACGCGCTTCATCATACTTTGCTTTCATTTAAAGTGACAGTGCAAGTAACCCGTGACTGAACCAGAGATAGACATAGAAAAGTCTGTTAAAACATCATCATCATTTGATTGCATATCACGGTAAATTAATAAATGTAAAATACATTTGTAAACAGCTTGATAAAATATCAAGAAATGCATCCATAAAAAATAAATATTTTGAATAGGTGCAAAAAACTTAAAACCTGTTAAATGCAAAATGCAACTTGAATGGTAAAATATATGGTAAAATACACATTAAAAAAGTTCTTCAACAAAAACCTCTTCAAGAGTAGATATTCCCGTCTGTACATAACCATCTCAAGTTGTTGATGTGCTAGATGTTAGATTGATTATGCCCAAGTGGGCCTTCTTGACCTTCAAAGTCTAATCTCCATAAAAGTGTAAGTGCCAACTATCATAAAGTGCCACCAAAAGGTACAAATGTGCAAAAAAAATGCGAATAATAAATAGATGATAATAAAAACAATTGCAGAGGCAGCGGATAAAAAATTATATATACATGTTTGATTACAGCTTGGGAACTAAAGACAAGTATAAAAATCCTCACTAGAGTTAAGACCATTTGGTGTTTTACAATCTAGCTCTATTATATATCTTGTCTCAAGTTGTCTGAGGAGAGCTTCTCGGTCACCTCCTCGTCTCAAAGGGGGGATTGTGTCCACCACAAAATATCTGAGGACACTAACATCCTTTTCATGATACTCTCCAAAATGCCTGGCAACGGGATAGACTTGATCACCATTGTTAATTGCCCGTATGTGCTGGAGTATCCTCTTGTGGACCTGCAACTTCGTACTGCCCACGTAGCGCAGGCCACACGGACACTCCAGCACATAAACTGCAAACTCTGTTTTGCAGGTTAGTTTTTTCTTTATACAAGTGGGCTCTTTTTTAAATGGCGTTTCATATTCTGTTTTGTTAATCCCGTATTTACAGGCCTTGCAAGTTGCACATTTACGGAAGCCCTTGCTAGCATCCAGCCAAGAACTGCTTGATTTTAACTCAGGGCTGCTCCTAACCAATGAGTTACTCATAGACCTAGCCTTCCTAAATGTTATATTGGGTGACTTTGTAAGATTCACACCCAATAGAGGATCATTTTTTACCAAGATTCAATTTTTGTTTACTATTCTACGGATGGCCTTATGCTGGTTACTGTAGGTCAGAATACGTCTTGATGGTTGTTCAGATAATGAGGGCTGTTCTGTTGTTATTTGGGCTTTACAAATCAGGGCCTGTGATCTATCCATCCTTCTGGTTTTCTCTATGGCTCGATTGATTTTCGGAGTAGCCCCTAGCCAGGAATCTCCTACAGCTATCTTGTTGGGCTTTCTCACATTCAGAATTTGTGCTGCAAATTCTACGAATTCGCAGCATCTCACCATAAGGGATGCTACGGACCAAATGTGCGGGATGGTGACTTGTGGCATGCAACAATGTGTTGCCGGCTGTTGCTTTCCTAAACAACCTAGTTTCGAGATTGTTGCCGACAACCATTGTTTCAACATCCAAAAAGAAGATGGAGTCCCTGCTTAGTTGGCCACTAAATTGCAAGTTTAAGCTATTATCGTTGATCTGCTCTATAAAATGGAGGGCACTCTCATCGGTGCCCTTCCAAATTATAAGCAAATCGTCGATATAGCGATACCAGCGCATCACATGCTTAGATACAGTATCAGCAAAGAACACTCTTAGGACCTGTTCTTCCCAGAACCCCATGTGTAAGCAGGCGTAGCTAGGGGAAAAACATGCCCCCATAGCCACGCCTCTCACCTGTTGAAATACTTGGTTCTGAAAAAGAAAATAGTTATGTTCTAAGCAGGTTGTAATCATTGCTAGTAACATCTTATTGTGTTCATAAAAATACAAAGGTCGAGTGTCCAAATAGTGTTTGATCGCCTTCAGTCCGTCTCTGTGATTGATACTTGTATAGAGAGATGATACGTCAAGCGAGATCAAAAGATATTCAGGTTGCCATTTGATACTAGTCAATTTTCTCAATAGATCGCTGGTATCTTGCACATAGGAAGGAAGACTTTTCACAAATTCCTGCAAATAGAAATCAACATATTTCGACGCTTTTTCCAGTTTGCTGTTACAGGCCGATATTATAGGCCTTCCAGGTGGTTTTTTCACATCCTTGTGGATTTTGGGTATAAAATATACCACCGGCATAACAGGATGATCATTTTTTAAGAACTTGAACTCGTCAACAGACAAAAGGCCTGCACTTTTCCACGCAACAAGGCTGATGTAAAAATTGTTCCATGAAGACCTAACAATAACCATAGTGCTGCGCCTATAACAATCACGGTCGTTCAGTTGTTTCAACGCCTCTTCCATGTATAGATTGCGTGGCCACAGCACCACGTTCCCTCCTTTATCCGATTGACGGATAATTAGGTCATCGTTGGCCTGTAACTTTTTCATCAGTTGGAAATGCACATTATCCTGCTTCGTGTAGTGCTTGGTTGCTTTTGTTTGTTTTTTGTAAAGATTTTTTAGTTCTTGGGTTACTTTGTCGTTGAACACGTCGATATTGTCTCTTAGCATGATAGGACAAAACTTGAACTTCGGTTTAAAAGGAGTTTTTAAGGCCTTCATACAAGTTGGCTGTTCCTGACTGATTCTGAGATTTATGCTGTCAGTATCATGCTGGAGACAAAGGAGATCATGTAGCAATCCTGCATCACCCGCTGTTAACATAGATGGACTGGGTATATCACCAGTTGGTATCTCACTTCGTTTTTGTCTTGATACACCCTGCATCAGGTGATATTTTCGTAGTTTGAGATTGCGTATAAATCTGAACAGATCTATCCGTGTTTGTGAATAATTAAAGTCTCTTTTTGGACTATACGACAAACCAAGAGACAAGATCTTTAGTTCTTCGTCGGTGAGTTTCATTGCGGATAAGTTGATTACTGTTAGTGCATTGCTTCCAGTGTCCTGTAAAGCTATTTGCGAATCCATTTCTTTGTGCGTTTTTTGGTGTTTTGTCTTGCGCCATTTGCTGCATCGTCGTCTCTCACCCCGCTTTCTGTTCCGGTCTTGTTGCTGTGTGCACTTTGTGCACGTGGGCGCAGAGTTTGCCTCCTGTCCTGGCGCAGGCAATCGACTTCCTGTGCCAGGGAGAATTTGGTAAACCCCAACCTCTGTGTTCGTGTTTGCTCATTGTCAGATTCACTATCAGGAACAGAACTGAGATCAGAGGCTGAGGCTGAAACAGGTGCAAGTCCGCTGGTGCTGGCAGAGGATGCAGTTGAAGAGAGAGGTGCCACTTTTCTGGATGCTTTAACTTGGTCAAATTTCTTGGCGAAAGTGAACACCTGGCATGTTCATAGTTCAGCTTGTCACGCTGGAACTTGAACGACTTGCGCTTTTTTATTACCTCTTCTTCACACTGTAAGCGTATTACCATATCATCTCTGTACTTTTTTAAGATGGCTGAATCCTCCAGTTTTCCGATCTCCTCATTGACCTCATCAATCTTCACTTGAAGAGCTGACCGATCACTCTCTGCATACTTCACGAGGATTTGAACCAATCTACGAGATGATTCCAAGTTGGTATCCGCCCATTCTGCCAACATACGGGGGTCAGGATTTTCATAGATGGGAGCTAACATTATCCGCAACACGCGCGGAATTCTTCCCACCTCTAAATACCGGGTGAGGGACCGATGCTCCCACCATTTGGCCTGCTCCGCCTTCATCAATTTTTCGAGCTTTTTGAATAACTCCTTGGCATTGGGGCTCCGATCTAATGTACTGCTCACATGCACGTTAATAGTACTTTCCCCGCTTGGGGTATTATCAAACATTTCATTAGCCGCTGCCTCGCGGCTTTTCAGCGCGTCTGCGGTCATGGTGCAATTTCGATTAGGGCAAATATTGTCTCTTGAGAATAACGAACCGGCCAGTGCCCGCGTTATAATCGTACACACTCCTCCACCGTACTTATTGACAAACTCCTACCTCCGTCAGGGTTTCAAACGCCGCTCCGGTCTGCCAACACTCGCCGCGTCTTTCCGCTCTGCCGTAGGAGCCGATATACGCCGTCCGGGGGCTGCGGTGGCTCCTCCTCGTGGGAGTATCTGGGATCCCGGTCAAGCCGAGATATCTGCTTCCTGCCACACGGCCCAAACGTTGGCGAAGGGGTTCCGCTGTTATCGAGGAAGCCAACTCGATAAAGTATTCCAAATTCCTCATCTCACACACGCGTCCCTTGATTCAGGAAAAAGACGATGCGGACCCGATTTGCTGGTGCTATATTTTATTTTGTTATGTGCCCTGCACCAACCGCCATTACGCGTTTCGGCCTTCCAAAGGCCTTGATCACATGACGCGCTTCATCATACTTTGCTTTCATTTAAAGTGACAGTGCAAGTAACCCGTGACTGAACCAGAGATAGACATAGAAAAGTCTGTCAAAACATCATCATCATTTGATTGTATATCACGGTAAATTAATAAATGTAAAATACATTTGTAAACAGCTTGATAAAATATCAAGAAATGCATCCATAAAAAATAAATATTTTGAATAGGTGCAAAAAACTGTTAAAACCTGTTAAATGCAAAATGCAACTTGAATTGTAAAATACATGGTAAAATACACATTAAAAAAGTTCTTCAACAAAAACCTCTTCAAGAGTAGATATTCCCGTCTGTACATAACCATCTCAAGTTGTTGCTGTGCTAGATGTTAGATTGATTATGCCCACATATAAATATATATATACACATATACATGTATATATGTATTTTAATCAAGCACTGCAAATAAATAAGGATTTTTCATACATTTGAGTGCGGGCTCCTTCGTGATTTGGAGAGGAGTGTTTTGGATTTATAGGAGGCACGTAGACATTCACAGAAAAACCAAAGGCTACAGAAACGTTATAATTAGGAATTACAATTCAAAAATTTTAGAAATTCACTGAGCAAAGGTTACAGGGACATTATAGTTCGGTTCAGATTTTACACACAGACAAAATCGTAGAGATTCAGCAGTTATAGTTACCTAAGCTAACTATAACTTACACCCCCGCAATGCAGTGCTTATGGCCTCTTATATTACATCACTCATGTCATGGTCAGTGACATCATTGATGACATCTCAAATTACATCATCCAGCAAAGTAAACTTCATTATACTTCATAAAATGCCATTTAATTTTTTTTTTTTTTATGAGAAAAGGAGACAGGTGTGAGATGTATAGCAGAAAGCTCACTGTAACCTTATCAACTCCTACACTCACTTATCACCCAGGAGAGAATTCTCAGCGGATAGTCCTGTCTCTTCTCAACCACAACTCTAAACACTAATGACCAAATAAGACATCTAACCGTACAGGCTAGTCCATCGCAAACCCAACATTCGTCAACCTAGAAAGAGGTAGTACAGATGTCAGTTTTACGCAAACCACTACAACACACACCCAGTAGAGAGGTCTTAGCGGATAGGTCACTGTGTCACAAACCACTAATAAAATTGTTCTTCATACTGGAGAAAGGGGTCAACAGAGAGATCAGTCTGTTGAAAACCACTACTACACTAAGTCATCACCCTAGAGAGGTCTTAGTGGACAAATTAACTTATTGTAAACTACTACTACACTCATTCATCACAAAGGAGAGAGGTCTAAGCAAACTGGTCAGTATGTCGTAAAACACAACTATAATCAGCCATCACTGTGGAGTTAAGTCTCAATGAACAGCTTAGACTGTCGCAAAGCACTACCATACACATACATCAGCAGGGGATATGTGTCAGCGTAGAGACTAGTTCACTCATAAATAGTACACCTGCTTTAAAAACGGGATTATAGTTCAGATGATATATGTTAAAAAATACTAACACTCAGTAGTACAGAAAGAATAGTAATTTAACTTATGCAGTAGCTCAGTATATATCTTTCAGTGTCAGAAACCTTTATGAAACACTCACTCACTGGATGATGTCATTTGAGATGTCATCAGTGATGTCGCTGACCATGTCATGAATGATGTTATATGTGAGGTCATAATAAGTGTATTGCAGGGGGCGTATGTAATAGTTGTGTAAAATCTGAACCTAACTATAAAATCCCTGTAACCTTTGCTTTTTTTCCCAGTGAAAAAATTGATTTTATACATATATATATATATATATATATATACACATATACACACACACACATACATATATATATATATACACACACACATATATATATATATATACATACACACACAGATATATACACACACACACACAAATACACACACACATATAAATACACACACATAAATATACACACATAAATACACACACACACATACATATATATACATACACACACACAAAGACAGGATTTAAACAGGGCTATCTTCTGCCCCCCACACCTGATTTAATTTACATACAATGTTTTAGAGGACAGTTTAAGAGAGTTCGGATAATTTCTATCTGTTTCAGCTAGAACTTCCATACACGCTTCACAAAAGGCAGAAGGTACAGAAATAACTGACCGGGATTTAAAACAGGCCCTTCAAGTTCTAGAACAGAGTAATTTAGATAATTGTTTACAAGTAAAGATATTGCTGAAACAAAAATAGCAATATTTGGCAGAAATGAGATTTTGGAGCTTAGAGGGAACAAAAGAAGAGAGAGCGGATTCATACAACTACACTGGAGTGTTCTTGGATTTAATGGCAAGAAATAAAGCCCATACAAAATCACTTACATTTGGTCTGTCAACTTGATTGCCTTAAAGAATTTGTATTCCAGAATAAGTAGCCACTTGGTGGTCCACGCATATCTTGTATTGAAAGCAAAATGTAGATCAGCCTTAATTGAGAGCCCAACATTTTTTAGAGATGAAGCTGGATGTTGGCTAGACAGGGGGCTGGTGCATGTTTACAATTTGTTTTTTCCTTACCAATCGTGTAAAAATACCCTTGCCATCCAAAAACCCACACCCACCCTAAACCCTACAACGCTGAGATTCTGATCTATATAAGCACCAAATTTGGCAGCCATAAGTGTTAGGTTTAAGGCAATGCTGGAATGCAACATTTACAAGGCAATTTTAAGCTCGACAAAAAATCTATTATATGGGCATTAGATTTTAATAGACTCAATCAATCAATCAGGGGTTTGTAAAGCACGGCTACTCGCCCGTGAGGGTCTCAAGGCTCGGGGTGACTGGGTGTTCTGATCCGTCTGAGCATGGAGGTTCAGTTGAAGAGCCAGGTCTTGAGATCCTTCCTGAACTGGTCCAGCAACGGGGAATGCCTGAGGTGGAGGGGCAGGGTGCTCCAGGTCTTGGCAGCGAGGTAGGGGAAGGATCTTCCTCCGGTTCTGGTCTTGTGAATCCATGGGACGGTGACCAGGGTACGTTGGGCGGAGCAAAGTTGTCTGGTGGGTATGTGGAATGAGAGGCGGTGGTTCAGATATGCTGGTCCTGCGTCGTGGAGAGCTCTGTAGGCATGTGTGAGGAGCTTGAAGGTGATTCTCTTGCTGACTGGGAGCCAGTGGAGTTGTCAGAGGTATTGAGTGATGTGGCTGCGGCGGGGGATATCGAGGACCAGTCCGGCTGAGGCATTTTGGATGTTCTGTAGTTTTCTGAGCTGTTTCTGGGAGATGCCGGCGTAGAGTGTGTCGCCGTAGTTGGGTCTGCTGGTGATTAGTGCGTGGGTGACAGGATGAGGATATGGCGTTGATCTGACGGTTCATTGTGGGCGAGGAGTCCAGTATGATGCCGAGGTTGCGTGCGTGGTCCATGGGGGTAGGAGGGGTTCCCAGAGTGGCGGGCCACCAGGAGTCGACCCAGGCTGTGGGGGCGGGTCCCAGGATGAGTACTTCCGTCTTGTCTGAGTTGAGCTTGAGGAAGCTATCTTTCATCCAGGTGGCCACGGCCTTCATCCTGCGGTGAAAGTTGGCTCTGGTGCTGTGGGTTCTTTGGTGAGGGAGAGGATCAGCTGGGTGTCGTCGGTGTAGGAGATGATGTTGAGTCCGTGGGTTCTGATGATGGCCGAGAGGGAGGCCATGTAGATGTTGAAGAGGGTGTGGCTCAGGGAGGATCCCTGGGGCACTTCACAGCTGATCTCTGTAGGTTCCGACAGGAATGGAGGTAGTCTGGCTCACTGTGTTCAGCCTTTAAGGAAGGAGTGGATCCAGTCCAGGGCCTTGTAGCGGATGCCGGCGTCGTGGAGTCCCGTGATTAGGGTGCGGTGGGAGATGGTATCGAAGGTGGCCGAGAGGTCCAGTAGTATGAGGGCTGAGGTTTCACCATGGTCCAGGAGGGAGCGAATGTCATTTGTGGTGGCGAGGAGTGCGGTCTCAGTGCTGTGTTTTCTTCAGAAGCCGGATTGAGTGATGTACTGGATGTGGTTCTCTTCGGTGAACTCTGAGGGCTGGACGTTGATGGCCTTCTTGATGACCTTGGCTAAGAAGGGGATGAGTGAGATGGGTCTGAAGCTCTTGAGGTCTGTCGGCGGATGGCTTCTTCAGCAGAGGGTTGATGGAGCAGTTGTTGGTGCGGTGAAGCTCTGGGGCGATGGAGGTGGCTGCTCTATGTAAGATGTGATACGGGCAAGGGTCTGACGGGGCTTCGAAGTGGAGGCTCTTTATGGTTTTGAGTGTGTCGTCTGTGGTACGTGGTGTCCAGTTGAGCAGGACCTGTTGGGGTGCGGCGTGGTTGCGTGTGGTGGTGACGGGTGTTGTGGCAGGGTCTTGGGTGTCAAAGCTGTCGTAGATTTGCCTGACCTTGTGGTGGAAGAAGCTGCAGAGTTTGTTGCAGAGGTCTTAGGAGGGTGGGACGTCTGTGGTCTCACTGTTGGGCCTGGCGAACTCCTTGAAGATGGCGAAGAGTTCTTTGCTGTTGTGTGCGTTGGTGTTTGTTTGTGTTGGAGGGCCGTTTTCTTTGTTGTTTTGAGGAGGTGGTGTGCGTTGGATTTCCAGGGTTTTGTTGCTCCTCCATCTCTTCTCGAGTTGTCTGCAGGTGCGTCTGGACTAGTGGAGGGCGGGAGTGAACCAGCTGGCTTTCTTGGAGTGTTGCATGCCTGGTGCCTTCTTGACGGGTGTCAGAGTGTCGGTGCAGTTGGAGATTCATCGGTGAAGGTTGCTTGCTGAGGTGTTGGCAACTGTTGATGTCAGCAGTGTGGTAGTGCGGAGGAAGGCGGTGAGGTGTTGTTCGATGGTCTTGTTCCAGCTATGACGAGGGGGGGCGGTAGTGGACAGTGGAAATGGCAAAGGCCAAGTGCACGCAGTGGTGGTCGGTCCAGAGGAGCTGGGTGGTGTGGCTGTAGGTGGTGTTCCCGCTGGCGGTGAAAATGGGGTCGAGCATGTGTCCGGCTGCATGGGTCGGGCGGTGACTAGCTGCTTGAGTCCAATGTTGGCAAAGTTCTCTTGAAGGGACGTGGTGTTCTGGTCACTGGGGTTGTCAAGGTGGAAGTTGAGGTCGCCGAGTAGGATGTAATTGGTGGATGCGAGAGCCTGGTGGCAATATGGTCTACGATGGCATCGGTGAAGGGTGGGCGGGATACGGGAGGCCTGTAGAAGAGGGTGGTGTTGGAGTTGGTCTGGATCTGGATCTGGAAATGGAGCTGTTGCATGGTTGTCAACGGGTCATTTGAGTGAGTGATCAGACGGAGGATGTTCTTGTGGATGATGGCGATGCCTCCTCCTGGTCGGTCGGTGCGGTCCTTGAGGGTGATTTTGCAGCCGTTGGGGATGGCGGTGGCGATGTCCGGACCGCTGCAGAGGTTAGTCCAGGTTTCGTGAAGTAGGCGATGTCCAGAGAGGCCGTGTTGAGGAGGTTCCAGATTTCTGTGGCATGTTTGTGGAGGGATTGCACATTGAGGAGAATGCAGTTGAGCCGGTCGGGCGCAGTTGAGCCGGTCGGCTGGGCGGTGAGAGGGGCTGGCGTGTTGGGGTGGGCAAGGGTGTGGCTGCGGTTCCGGCAGGAGGAGAGTCCTTAAGTGTCCTTCGGTAGCAGGTGGCGTCCTGTGTTGAGGGCGAGGAGAGAGCTGGCTTCGTAACGGTGGAAGGTCCGAGAACCAGGGTCTCTGGCGCTGGGCGCTGTCCAGGCGCAGACGGGCTTGCCTTTGGCAGGCCAGCCGCACAGAGGCCACCAATAATTAGTGTGTGGGGGGGCTGGACAGCTGGGAGGCAGGAAATGTGGGAAGCAGGAAGGGTCACTAGAGGGGTGATGCTCTACCACTAGAGCACCAGGGATGAGGCGCAGGCATGAGACTGCGGGTAGAGGAGGGCCTCGAACTCCTGACCAGAGGGTCTGTAGCAGCGACGGGGGCAGCAGCAGCTACCAGGCAGAGCTGAGCAGTGACAGGAGCAGTTAACTAGAAGGTCAGTGGACTGCACTTTCACTGTTCAGCGGCCACCATTAAGTGGTGCGTGGGGGGCTGGACAGCTGGGAGGCGGGAAAGGCGGGGAAGGGTCACTGGAGGGGGCGGGCCACGGGGGACTGCAGCAGCAAGGGCAACGAAGAGAGCAAAAAACAGGAAAAGGAAAGAAAACCAGAAAAAGGCAGAATAAAAGGCAAAAGAGGCAGAGAAAAGCAGAAAAAGAGAGAGAGAAGGGAAGTCAAGCAACAGAGCAGTAACGCTCTACCACTAGACCACAAGCGATGAGGTGCAGGCAGGAGCCTGCGGGTGGAGGAGGGCCTCAAACTCCTTAACAGAAAGTCAGCAGCAGCGACGGCGCAGCAGCTACCAGGCAGAGCATTGCAGTGAAGGTAGCAGTCCACTAGAAGGTCAGTGAACTGCACTTTCACTGTGCAGCGGCCACTATTAAGTAGTGTGCGGGGGGCTGGACAGCTGGGAGGCGGGAAACGTGGGGAGTGGGAAGCGTCAGTGGAAGAGGGCGGGCCACAGGGGATTGCAGCGGCAAGGGCGACGAAGAGAGCAAAAAGGAAAGAAAACCAGAAAAAGGCAGAATAAAAGGCAAAAGAGGCAGAGAAAAGCAGAAAAAGAGAGACAAAAGGACAGTCAAGCAGCAGAGCATTGATGCTCTACCACTAGACCACCAGGGATGAGACGCAGGCAGGAGCCTGCAGTGGTGGAGGGCCTCTAACTAATGACCAGAGGGTCAGCAGTAGCGACGGGGGCAGCAGCAGGTACCAGGCAGAGCTGAGCAGTGACGGGAACAGTCCACTAGAAGGTCACTGTAAATTAAACGTATGATTTGTGATTAAGCATGAATGTTTCTCTCTTGATAAAGATGTTTTCTTAAATCATTTCATTGTATTGAATTTTAACAGTGGGATTAACATCTTTTTAGATTCAGTAATTGGAGGGTGACACTTTTATAATTGTTTTATGAGCATACATGATTTTATTCAGTCAAGCAAAACATGTGTTCACTTTAAAGGTAATGAAAGACGTGTTCATTGCTAATGTTTATATGTCTTGCTTACCAAGTAAAAATGATCCTGTAGACAATGAAATTCTGTCTGATAGCAAGTGTTCCAGGAAGAGGGGGAAAAAATTGTTGTTAAAGTGACAGTGAAAAACCTATGGGGAAAATAGAAAATAAATGTCAGAAGGGTACACCTTTAAATTGTAATTAAGTGACATAACTAAGAAAATATAATATTTATATAGAAAGACAGACATAGCTTTGATTAATGAAAGTGGGAATATGTTCACAAGTTCGGTTTTTGGCAGTGAACGTCATCTAGTGATTATGCCCGCCATGTCACTGAATAACATAATACGTTTTATTGGCTTTACAGGAAACTTCATTCAATGTTATTAACTCTTTAGGTAACTTCTTTCATTTCCTACGACATCAAGAATCCATGACATAATTGCATTTAAAACAAAGCAGTTTTGCAACCTGCCAAGTATGTCACATGCTTTAAAATATAACTAACTTCTGATGCTTACTTGGAAACCCTCAAAAGTTGTATGGTCGAAAAGATTGTGATCATGTGGGAATTTGTTTCCTATGTAGTTTTCATCTATGTATCTAATGGTTTTGATGGGGCATGAATAAGTACTAGCTATCTGTATCACTATTTCTCCACCAAGATATCCTTCATAAATTTACATACTTGCATTTTGCTAGCATGTTTGGAACAATCTTTTTAACAAGAATATTGTGTGGACACTATCAGTACAAGTGCTAGGCTGTAATCACCTTGACATTATACTAAAAAAAGCTCTTTTTGTGGATGTCAATATCAGATTATTTTTCACATCACAATAGCCTTACCATATCATATTGATTTATTTACTCTGTAGAGGAGGTTGGATGGTTAGCATGTTAATCATTAGAAAATATCAAGCTGTTCCAACTACAATGTTACAGAGAAGGGAACGTATTATCCTGTAGTACAGCTCTTTTTAAAGATGCATATGCTTTCATGAGAATTAAGCAGTATTAGTCTGAGGAAATCAAAAAATCATCTGCAAGGAGATTATTACCTCAACATACTTTTCAACATGGACTGGTCCTTTGGGCATCTCTGTGGACATCAGAAAACTATACAACAATTGTATCTTTTTCTTCACTAAGGTACAACAGCTGGCACTAAATAGCTTAAGAAACAAAGAAAACTACTGAACAGCAATCATGTTGGTAGCTACTTCCGATTGTACATTCA
Source organism: Calotriton arnoldi (assembly GCA_963921515.1). Classification (NCBI taxonomy): domain Eukaryota; kingdom Metazoa; phylum Chordata; class Amphibia; order Caudata; family Salamandridae; genus Calotriton; species Calotriton arnoldi. Next base: position 1,129,298 of record CAWUFW010000845.1, on the reverse strand, counting down.
CATGTTAACATAATTTTGCCATCTAGTGTTGGACTTCGAATATTGTAAGAAATGTTTCCCCCCAAACATTTCATTCCAAAATGGCTCATGCCTACATCACCCTCAAGCAGGCAAAGCTTCTGAACACAGACTCGAAATGTACTTCCCCAATTGCCTAATGTTTCAGTGTCCAAAGAATATCTGTAACAATGCCCTCTATGTTACCCACACCACAGAAGGGGGTGGCGAGCATGTGAATGTATACCAGAAGTAAGCAGAAAACTGAGTGTGACAGGTAAGCAATGTTTTTTATTTGCAGCATATGTCCACTGTAGGCCTGCATGCTGTGCATAGGATATAAAGTAGTACTTACTGATACCTTAACGTGGTAGTGTGTGCGGCGAGGAAAAAGGAAAAAAACGTAATCTTTGCCATATGGCATGAATGAGTTTTTGAATGTGTGGACTTGTGATCAGGTAGCTGACTTCCAAATATCAGTTAACTGGTTGTTTTCAAAGAAAGCCACAGTAGTTTCCTTCATACTAGTTGAGATGGTGTTGTTATAGAATTGAGTTATGGATCTGCCTGCTTGCACTACACCTTAACCCGCCTGGCTAAATCTGATTTGGAAAAAGTATCTCCTTTGTAGAACTGTGTAAAAGCTAGCGAAACTTACCTTGTTTTGCAGAATGTTTTTGTGCAGCCCATGTGCTACAAATCACAACAATGTACATGAGTTAGAGGGAAGTTTTGCTAGAAATTATGTTTTTGTGAGGAAGATAGTAATAGTATGTTTAATTGATAGAAATAGAAAAAGGAAAAATTATTTTTGTGAAGTAATTGAGGGTGTGTACCCTCGGTTGCTTATAGCTACTGATTCCCTGAAGCAGTCCTTTCCACTAATTAGACTACCTTAAACAACAGCTTCTTAGATCGCATGTGTGCAAATGTTGGAAAGAAAGATGCACTCATAAACCTAGCTAGTCCCGCCAAGGGTCATACTGTTTGATAAACTATTGTGCTAGAACACGTGCATGAAATTACAGTGACAGACTGTATTAGCCAAATTCTATACCTTCAGGTGCTATCTCTCCAAGTTAAGTGAATTGGGATCTGGATGCAAATTCCCCCCTCGATTGCTGAGAAGCTCGTTCAGAGGCATTTCCCCCAAGCATCCCGTACATGTCAAGACAAGTTCATGTTGCAGTAAATAGGATCCTCACTATGTGAGGCTGTAGCAACAGTGGGGTAAAGAGCATTCAAATATCTTGGACCAATGTATCTACACTGAATTCACTCTGAACCGCATCAATGGGTACTGGGATGCATGTGGCAAACAGTCCAATGTCCCAACATGGAAGCATGTTAGTATTATCAGTGCACAGATTTCCCCATTTGAGTCTACTAATGTTCCATTCTTAACATTTCAACGAGGTCACTGTTGATTGCTGACACGTCTTGATACCAGGTGTAGGTACTTTGCTAATTTCAAATACCATATCCATGTGGCAAAAAACGTGTGAGAGTGTTTCGCACCATACTGCTGTCAAAAATGTTTATGAATGCAAATATGGCCTAAATAAATTGTGCAAGTGCTGTTTACGTACATGTTTCTGCAGCTATCACCCAATTCTATCAGTTATTATGTTAAAAAATACTAGACTACAGGCTTCAGATGGAGGACAGGAGCAGTGCTACTGGCTTGCAAAGGTATGTGTAGACCGACATACTAAACAGTTTTTATACTTGAGAGATTGAAATGTTACACATTTTCCACTAGCAGGTTCAACTTTTGTGTAATAGACTTTATGATTCCACTGGTCCCCGTACAGAAGATAAGCTAATTCAAGCTGCTGACTCACGCACACAAGGCTCTACACAACCAAATGTCTACATTAACCACCACCTGAACTTGCACCAACTGTTGAGAAGATTACACAATCTGCCTCCCTATCACTTGCCCACACTCCCCGCATCTACCAAAGCAGAAGTGGAGGACGCTCCTTAACCTATATTGGAGCAAATACCTGGAACAGCCGCCCCACGCTGTTTCGGATCATCATATCACTTCCGGAATTCTGAAGGGCCCTCAAAACATGGCTGTTCAAATGATCTTTCCGGGACCTGCAAGCGCCTGGATACCCTATCAGGTGATTAGTAGCACTATATAAATCCTGATTGATTGTTTGATTGGTTGATTGATAAACAATGGTATATCAGTCAACATACCTTATTTTGCTTCGCTATTATCTTTCACACAATTCATGTAGTAATATAAATCTCTTTGAATATCCAGAACATGAGCAAGTGCACCCCTTGTAATTCTGAAAATGCATAGAGAATAGGATATTGCAGCTCCTCAAGTTCTGAGACTGCGAATAGAAACTTGCAAGTGCTCTGAGAGTTTACCTCCTGAATGAGTAACCAAGGGACTGGAACGCACCAAGAAATTAAAATGGTGTCATTCCCAGCCCAGAGTCCTCCTTACCCAGATACTGTGGGTAGCATCCTGTTAAAAATTAAAATGTTTTGCAGTACTGCTTTCCCCTTCATTATGGCAGAAGTCTCAACAAGAGCTGATTTCTGCAAAGTATGGTGAAACATTTGTCTAAAGGAAATTATCCAGCAGGATACTTAAGATTGTGATGGTCAGCTGACGATAAGAAACAACCACATTGTATATGCTACTTGAAGCTGATCTTCAGTCAGATACATGGAAGGGGTAACAATATCCTTTATTCATGAAAAAAGCAAAAACAAAGGTAATGACTAAAAATGCAGTGTAAGGGGCAGTTCTTTCCTGTACCAGGACAGTAAGTGAAAATAATATGAACAGAGCTTAGACAAAAATGGTGCAGGACTAGAAGACCAGATCTGCACTTGGAAAGGAAGCAGACACTGGGATGCCACACGAAAAGTTTAAATTGTCAGTATTTTTTAGAAGCTGTTCTTCTGGATTTGCTACAGTGCAGCCTGATCCCAACTAGTTGGGGAGAGGGGAAAAACAGAACTGAGTAATATGCATCCACACTTGAGAGATCTCGCATTGGCTGAATAGATTTTTTTATAAACACACAAATGCAATATCTGTATACAACAATGCTACATTGGCTAGTTGTAGCAATCCACATTTTGAAAGGCTCTCGTTCTTACGAAGGCCTTAACACCACTTTGTACTTAACAGGTGAAACAGTCAATTTTACAGAGTCTTTACCGTACCTGAAGTAGGTTCATACAGACAAACCAAAGAAAATTGCGCTGTCGGGATAATTGTTTGAGGTACTCTACTAGTGTTATTCTTTCCTTCTGAAGAATCGATGTTTGGTCAATATATAAGCTGGAAATAGATTTAAAAAAAGACAATTATTTTAAAAACTTGAGTGGCACACACAGATGATGTAGTATATTCTTTGTGAATTTTGTTTATAATGGCCTATGATGCATATTCCTTTTCTATACCTCCGGTTGACTCTTTCTCCTCTATTGTGACATGTTTATCTATTGTATTACATTTCCTTCAATAAAGCATCATGTCTTGTTTCAGAACAGATGAGGCGCAATGTAAATTACACTGACTAATAAGGGTTGTATGCAGGAACAACCCATGCGACTACCACGCATGCCTTTACAACGCAGTCAGTACAACGCATGCATTTACAATGGACATTTTTTCAATGCATATGCCTTTACCACAAAAATTTCGTTGTAAAGGCATGGTTGGTAAAGACGTATGTGTGGGAAAAATTTCAATGGTAAGTATAATCCCCATATCCGCTAAATACATACACCCTAATACTAGAAAACACAATTTCCAACGCATAGGCTAACATCTGCACTGATACACACCCACAAACATGCCCACCAGCTTCACACAAGCACACACAATTACTCATAGCTAAACACACACAACCATGCAAAAACATATAAGCTGCCTTATGAAAACACATTCTCACACATTCAATTGTGCACAAACACTGGTTACACCGACATATACGGACTACAGAAACAGACTTTGTCACAACCAAAATCCAAAAGATGTTTGCAATCACCCATTTTTAGGTCTCACCCTGAAAGCCAGCGCTTCAGCGCTGGCTCTGGGCGAGACATTTTGTAGTGTGGGCTTCAGAAATGCGACCACAACTTTTGGCTGGCCTAGAGCCTGCGAGAACGCGCACAGTAACGCGCTTTCCTCGCATGCTCCAGGCCATCTGCCTTTCCTGTCACGCTCTCCCAAGCGCCTCGCTCTGCCCCTCCCCACTACAGAGCGAGCGCGTCCCTCACATTGGTCTGCTGCTGTGTGGGCATTGTGGACTGGTATGATGCTGTCTTGGCCAAATGTAAGCAGCAGCGGCAAAATCAAGAAGCAGTGTACTGGCTAGAGCATAGCTTGTGAGACAAACAGTGAGCTCGAATGATTAAAATGTTCCAGTTTGAAACATAACCATGCAGCTGTTTTTAACAGGACCCAATTTCCATTTGATACTTTGTGTCATATGTATTTTTTTTAATAAGGGTTGGCAATTGATGAGATTTCTTCAGCCTTTATTGCTGCTGCTAGTCCTAGTTATGGACTGTCGTTGAAACAGGATTGTCACAGCTCTCTCAGTGTACCTCAGATCTGTCCCTTACACTTCACGCAGCTCTTCCAGTACACCTCATAGCTGTTCCTTATGCTGCACACAGATCTCCCAATGCACCTCAGATTTGTCCATCACGCCGCACACAGCTCTCCCACTGCATCTCAGATCTGTCCCTCACGCTGTACATAGCTCTCCCAGTGCACCTCAGGTCTGTCCACACTGCACACACCTCTCCCAGTGCATCTCAGATCTGTCTCTCACGCTGCACACCGCTGTCCCACTGCATCCTAGATCTATCCCTCACGCTGCACACAGCTCTGCCAATGCACCTCAGATCTGTCCCTTCCGCCACACACAGCTCTCCCAGTGCACCTCAAATCTGTCCCTTACGCTGCACACACCTCGTTGTGCACCTCACATTTGTTCCTCACGCTGCACACAGCTCTTCCAGTGCACTTCAGGTCTGTCCCTCACACTGCACACAGCTCTCCCAGAAAACACACAAAACAAACATTAGGAAATGGACACTAAACATCCTGGCATTTCATTTAAAACAAAGCACCACATAATTCTATGCTACATAATTACACTCCACATAATACCACTCAGTGACATATAATTACACGCCACATACTTACACTCTACTCAATGCAACATAAATACACTCCACATAATACCACATAGTGCCACATGATTATATGCTACATAATTACACTGCACTCAATGCAACATACACTCCAAATACCACTCAGTGCCACATAATTACATGCCACATAATTACACTCGATACAAAAGGGGATGATGGACGGAACGTTTGAGCCAATCAAACACTCACCCCCAGTCAACTGATCTGGGTTTAATCCATCATCATTCTTTAGCTCACTCCACCACCCCAGTTCAGACATGGCCATATGCAAATCAGTCTGACCCTGTGCCTCATGGGAACAGTCCAGCCCGAACTGCCAAGCCATGTCTTCCCTGGACCGGAAACAAGCATCCTAGGACCGGTTTCTGGCATTCCAGCCGTCATCAGCCAGGCTTGCTTGAATCCAGTGGCAAAGTGAGCAAGGGACCCACGTCTGGGCATACCCCCGGCAACTTAGGGCGAACAAAGCGATACAAAAGGGGATGATGGACGGAACGTTTGAGCCAATCAAACACTCACCCCCAGTCAACTGATCTGGGTTTAATCCATCATCATTCTTTAGCTCACTCCACCACCCCAGTTCAGAAATGGCCATATGCAAATCAGTCTGACCCTGTGCCTCATGGGAACAGTCCAGCCCGAACTGCCAAGCCATGTCTTCCCTGGACCGGAAACAAGCATCCTAGGACCGGTTTCTGGCATTCCAGCCGTCATCAGCCAGGCTTGCTTGAATCCAGTGGCAAAGTGAGCAAGGGACCCACGTCTGGGCATACCCCCGCCAACTTAGGGCGAACAAAGCGATACAAAAGGGGATGATGGACGGAACGCTTGAGCCAATCAAACACTCACCCCCAGTCAACTGATCTGGGTTTAATCCATCATCATTCTTTAGCTCACTCCACCACCCCAGTTCAGACATGGCCATATGCAAATCAGTCTGACCCTGTGCCTCATGGGAACAGTCCAGCCCGAACTGCCAAGCCATGTCTTCCCTGGACCGGAAACAAGCATCCTAGGACCGGTTTCTGGCATTCCAGCCGTCATCAGCCAGGCTTGCTTGAATCCAGTGGCAAAGTGAGCAAGGGACCCACGTCTGGGCATACCCCCGCCAACTTAGGGCGAACAAAGCGATACAAAAGGGGATGATGGACGGAACGCTTGAGCCAATCAAACACTCACCCCCAGTCAACTGATCTGGGTTTAATCCATCATCATTCTTTAGCTCACTCCACCACCCCAGTTCAGACATGGCCATATGCAAATCAGTCTGACCCTGTGCCTCATGGGAACAGTCCAGCCCGAACTGCCAAGCCATGTCTTCCCTGGACCGGAAACAAGCATCCTAGGACCGGTTTCTGGCATTCCAGCCGTCATCAGCCAGGCTTGAATGCTACATACACTCCACACAATACCACTCAGTGCCACATAATTATATGCTACATAATTACACTGCACTCAATGCAACATACACTCCAAATAATACCACTCAGTGCCACATAATTACACACCACATAATTACACTCCACTGAATACAACATACACTCCCCATAATACCACTCAGTGCCACATAATTACACGCCACATAATTACACTGTACTCAATGCAACATAAATACACTCCACATACCACTCAGTGCCATATAATTACACGCCACATACTTACACTCTACTCAATGCAACATTAATACACTCCACATAATACCACACAGTGCCACATAATTATATGCTACATAATTACACTGCACTCAATGCAACATACACTTCAAATACCACTCAGTGCCACATAATTACACACCACATAATTACACTCTACTGAATGCAACATACACTGCACACAATACCACTCACTGCCACATAATTATATGCTACATAATTACACTGCACTCAATGCAACATACACTCCAAATAATACCACTCAGTGCCACATAATTACACACCACATAATTACACTCTACTGAATGCAACATACACTGCACACAATACCACTCACTGCCACATAATTATATGCTACATAATTACACTGCACTCAATGCAACATACACTCCAAATACCACTCAGTGCCACATAATTACACACCACATAATTACACCATAATTACTCTACTAAATGCAACATACACTCCACACAATACCGCTCAGTGCCACATAATTATATGCTACATAATTACACTGCACTAAATGCAACATACACTCCAAATAATACCACTCAGTGCCACATAATTACACGCCACATAATTACACTCTACTCAATCCAACATAAATACACTCCACATAATACCACTCAGTGCCATATAATTACACGCCACATACTTACACTCTACTCAATGCAACATAAATACACTCCACATACCACACAGTGCCACATAATTATATGCTACATAATTACACTGCACTCAATGCAACATACACTCCAAATACCACTCAGTGCCACATAATTACACACCACATAATTACACTCTACTGAATGCAACATACACTCCACACAATACCACTCAGTGCCACATAATTATATGCTATATAATTACACTGTACTCAATGCAACATAAATGCTCTCCACATAATACCACTCACTGTGACATAGTTACACGCCACATAATTACACTCTACTCAATGTAACAAATACACCCCACATACAACTCAGTACCACATAATTACAAGCCACATAATTACACTCTACTCAATGCAACATAAATACACTCCATTGAATACCACTCAGTGCCACATAATAACACTCTACTCAATGCAACATAAATACACTCCACATAATACCACTCAGTGCCACATAATTATACGCCACATAATTGCACTGTACTCAATGCAACATAAACACACTCCACATAAATGCACTCTATACCACATACCACCAATCAACATAAATGCACTCCACACCATGACATAATTTCACTAAGCATAATTTCACTCAACACCACAGTTACAGGCCACACGATTCAACTCCACACATTTCCAATACACACCGCATAATTACACACCAAACAACCTATTTCAACTCCACAATCCACAACGTACCTCCAATCCACCCCATATAGTGTTACCACCTGAGCACCAAACATCATTAACCCCCACCATTTTGCATCAGCGCACCACCTAAGCATCACGTCAGTCTGCCCTTGGAATCTGGCATCTGTTGATTCTCCCCTAGTGTCCGTCCGCTGCTCGTGTTCTAATTAAATTACTGTTTTACAACCTCCACGCCCCCGTTATTTATGTCCCGCTCCCCATAACAATTTTTTTTTACAACAAACAAGCATGAAAACAGGCAGGAAGAAGTTGCCAGCAGTGCAAGTACAAAACAAGCATTGGCATAGCCAATAGGTCTCGCCTTTGGGACCTTATAAGTATTTAGTTATGCAGCACAATATCCTTGGTGCAACAACATCAACTGTTGCATGGCTAAACACTTATAAGGTCCCAAAGGCGAGACCTATTGGCTATGCCAATGCTTGTTTCACATGGCACATGCACAATCGCACCTCCTGAAGGCATTCCTGAACTATTTGAGAGAGCCGGTTGTTTAATCACTTTCATTTCACAATTACAAAGGTGCATGCCAGTGCATTTCTCGCGTGCTACTGTAGTTTCCAGCGCGGTGCTGTGGCTTTTCATGGAAGTTACTGGTGTTTACAGTGCCCCCCTACTGAATCCAGAGGCACTGCATTACGAGTGTAGCTGTCTGCAGTGAGCCGATTTAGATGCTAAGTGACATCAGATGTATTTTATTATATTGTTACCTTAAACTTTATGCCTTTTCCATTCATGTCCTTACAAAAACCATGCATGTGACTTTATCACTCATGCCTTTAGAACAAAATTAGTTGTAAAGGCATGTGTGGTAAAGGCATATTCGTGGTAAAGGATTTGTGTTAATGGACATATGTGGTAAAGGCATGTTCGTTGTAAAGTATTCATGATAATGGTCATGTGTGGTTATGACCACGTTGTAATGGCTGGTTCCTATTAATAAGTGTTCTGACATGTGGTGCAGTGCAAGTTTTCCCACCCTTTACACGTCACAGATGCTTAACTGATACTTAACGAAAGTGCACTTAGCACATGTTTCTTGTATGGTTTAACGAACTAATGTAAGTGTTGCACTTGACATAAAGCATGTATTTACTGTAGGATAAAGAATTTACTCACAATATGTGGTTTACCATACCTGATTATCTTATTAAAGTCTTAATGAAATTAAAACCATCCTCATATAGTAGGTAATGTACTCACCAAGAGATGAAATTAGATTTTCATAGACGAGTGCAATAATATAGAAATAACATGTATTGACTTGCTAACTATATAGAAACTATCCTTACCTATGTAGAATGAGCTTTAGTTTAAAACAACATAGTTTATGTAATGTGTGCAATAAGGTTACACGTATATGCATTTAAAATGTAGTTCTTAGTCATACTTCTATTTGATTTATTTTAATGATTTACTGAATGTTACATGTAATGAAAACCTAATACATTCGAAATTTATATTCATTTGTGTTTAAATGTGCACACACATATAAAATGCACACCACTGAATTAATACTTTAAATTGCGTTATGTAGGCCTGTATTTCACCAAGCTGCATAAATGCTGATTTTATTTTCTGCAAACTCAACAATTCTTGCAGGTATTCACATACATTGTTAGTTATAGAATAGATACATTCCTGTACTAGAGATAGAGAGAAAGAGCCCGAGACGAAGAACTTGACGAAGGAACAAGGGGAACCAGAGGGTCTACTGAAAGCCCTAATAAGTAAATGTTTCCATCTCATGTGTACGTGAGAAACTGAAGTCATTCCATTGTCCAGCGTGTGATTATCTTTCGATGCAGCTGTTTGCTACCTGAGAACCGGACTGAAACAACGGACCCCTGATGATGCGTACAAAGGGGGTGCTACTTCGCCAACTTTGTGTGTTATAATATAGTGATCACTCTGCGAAGATTCCCTTCCAGCACTCTTAGGAGTCGGTCCCTTTCCTCTCTTGGAGCTTTCAAGATCCCTCTTTGCAGACCCTGAACTTGATGAGGTTTAGACCTCAATGCCCATTTGATCACTTCTTAAGTGGGACTTAGGCTAACACTTTCTGACCCATAGAAGACTCTTGATCGAGCTTCTGTGATGATTACACTTTCTAGACTATTGTTTCCCTTGCTTGATTCTGATTCCTTTATGGGAGGTGCTGATTGAGTCTCTTAGTTTAACTGAACCATCCTTATCGTTTGGACTTTGATTTCTGTGTCTCTGGATTTTCCTATGCATAGACAACAAAAGTTGAGACTTTTCTGGGAGCACCAATTGCTTTTATTAATATTCTGAATAGCAGTGACCAAATGTATTGTGTGCTTAATACGGGTATGCCTAAACTTCTTCAGGAGGCTGGATTTCCCAGTTGTTATTCTGTATCTTTATAGCATGTGTTGAGAGTTGTTTATTTGAACTTGGTTTTGAATTTGTAATAAATGTTCTTAACCCAAGCTACTGATTCCTGGTCCTCATTGTGTACCCAAATGGGTTGCACTGTTATTTGAATTTTGTTTGATGTTAAAGCTAACTCCCATCACCTCTCAGTTGGATAGAAAGGTCTGCAGGAGGACGGATGGTAAGCAAGTGGGCCCAAAAACATTGTATCACAGGTCACATTTTCATTGGATCACTGCGGCCACTTTTATGTGGTTAGAAATAGCTGCTAAGATGATATGCAAATAAAGGAGATTAGTAGTTGAGTCCTGCAAATATTAATTGGAACAATGGAATGTTCAGAGCACCATTGAAGACAATGGAGTGGATCAAGTTTATAATGGATGGACGAGCCTCTTATTTGTTTTAGGCTGTCTAGCATGTTTTTGTCTCTCCCATGGCCCATCACCTGTTTACCATCGCTCCTTGTATTCTTCCACAAGTGCTGCTTTCTGTAAACAGGCTTGTAAATGTTGTGCCTTAACTTGTCACATTTGCTGTGCATTCAAAGACAGAAGTCAAATGTCAGTCTCTGTCTTCCAAGGGAGATTGGTGTTTACTTTTCTTTCTCTGACTTCAAAGTGACAGGATCTATGTGACAATCCTGCTGGGTAGTCATGTGAGAGGAAAGCACTGCCTAATTCACATGCACTGGACTCGGCACGTGCTTGCTGCTCTTGAATGTTACAGAGCAGATTCTGTCTCTGCCTCCAGCTAAGATAGATACATGTGTCCCAGAGACTAAGGCCGGTCCTGGACCTAACAGATTTGTTTTGTGTGTTTTCAAACCTGCACCAGCCGTTACGAAAACAATGTATCAGAGACTGACACAGTTGATAAGTCATCATAGCAACAACTCCCCTGAAGATGGCAGCTGTGGGCTGCAAAGCGCAACTAAATAAATTGTCTTGGCCAGGCAGCAGCTCAGCAAGCGCCCTGAAGTGCTTTTGTTGTAAATTATGCTTCAGCGCCTCATTGCACATTCAATTTGTGGTAGATATAAATGTGTGACTAATGCATTTCTTGCGGTGATGCGGACACCAGCACTAAAATGCGTTAGTCTAACACCTAATGCGTGGTACTTGGCAGGGCTGTCATCCCCCAACTCACCATAATCACTCACAGCTTAGTTCCTCATGTGGGAGCCAAACTGTTGGCTAAGCGGAGGGAGTTATTGGTTCATGTTGGCAGGGAGTGAGAGAGAGATAGGAAGAGGATTGCTGGATTGTTAAAAACGGCACCCTTTGTAAGTTAGATGTATTAAAATCAATTTAAAGTGAATTACAGGAGCCAAGTGACAGAGACACTGCTGTTAGCACTGCAAACAACACAATGGGCCCCTCTAATGGTTGGCGTCCTAGGCATGGCCCAGCTCGCCCAGGCCAAAGGGTGGCCCTAAGCAGACGTCATAGAGACCACAAGGCTTACAAAGACCCCTAGCTGTGTTCCGAGGAGGTGCAGGTCTCATTCTGCTAATGTACAGACTTGTTGAAAGTAAGGCTGAACTTATTGCTGCTCAAATGGAAAAGCACTATGCCTCTTTAGAACTACATCTGACCTCTCCAAGTAATAAAACACACCTCTCTAGGCTACTCCTATAATCAGCAGAGTGTTGGTATCTCTGTTGCAACCAGGCTCTTTCTCGTGATGTTTCCTGCTTCCATTTTTAACAGGAGGCCAGGACACAGCCTGTGTGATTTTTTCTCTCGTTGGGTTTCGCTGGTGAGCAGCACTGATCTTAAAGGTGCCTTTAGTCAACGGTTTAAGGGAACAATAGAGGCCATGGACTCCCAGGTACGAAGGAACATCAATGGTTCCCCTTTACCCGAAGCACCTTCAATGCAAGTGGACCAGAGACTGAGACCAGCATTCACAAGTCGGTCCTTCCTGCACCTTTGCCTAGTACTGTGAAATGTGACGGGCATTGCTGGTGATGGAGCAGGATAAATGAAAAAATTTTAACCTCCTAATAATTTTCGTAAAGTAATTAATAAACATGTTCGTTTAAGTAAATAACCAACAATGTATCATACATGTAAAGGGTTAAAGGTAACACGCTATTTTTGTGTGCAAATTAATTAACTTATAATTGTTTATGTGTCTAACATAAACGTAATATTTGCGTACTAATAAAATAATAAACGCATGATTTGTGCTTTGAAAATAAAACGTGTGGTGGCAAAATAAAGCGATGGTAAGTAAGGGACGGCTTTATATGTTGCTTTTTGCTAGGTAATACCTAATTGGGGTACATAGAAAGACGGGAGGAAATGAAAGGGTTTATATTCTTTATTTTAACAATATTTTGTTTATCTTTGAAAATAGTGCGCTTAGGCCTGTTGAGCAGCGATATAAAATGGCCGCCATTTGCTAGAGTACGCATGAGCAAGAAGCCGTGTGGTAGAGGAGAAAGGCTGTGAAAAAGAATGACCACGTGTTCGTGCTGAGAGCCTAAGATGGAAGTATGGTCAAGGCTATTGTGACCTTTCTGAGCAAATGTGTGCCAAGATGATCAGCAAGAAGCGTGAGAAGTCAAACTGAATAAATGGACGGAACTGTTGAATCTAAAAAGTATCAGAAAAAGATACAAATTGGACTGATCGAAACGGATGAGCAATGTCATGAACTGTGGGAAACGATGCAAGCATGGACATTCCACAAAGAACTGGTTAAGACAAGGAAGTTTGATTAAAATGTATATGGACTTGAATGAACCAATGAGAGAGAATCACGCCATAGAGATGCAACATTTTTATTCAGTAAGCTAGAATTAGGGTATAAGAAGACCTACTCTTGGTGGGGAGGGGTTAGATGCTGAAGAAGTTAGTTGCTGTTGACGGAGATGCTGTAGATGGGTGAAGTTGCGGTTGCTGATGCTGACGAGCTGATGCTGCTATTTTATATTTCTAGTTGAGTATAAGATGCTGCTTTTGGAGAACCTTTTTACTCCTGATAGATTTTTCATTTAGAGCTATTAGATTTTCCAAGACAGATAGATTGATCTTTTGGAGTTCTTGCTGTAACAACCTTATTTTTCCGTCTAATAGGTATGCATTGCAATTTCAATTTATTCTTATAATGATGATAAATGTAATGATCTAAATAATAAGCTTAAACTTATTTCTTGCTTCGAAACTTTATATAAACTTTATTATTCTTTAAACAAATGACTCAGTGATTCTTTAGCTCAATAATTAAGGTAAAATGTTAAAGAGTTTATTGTGATTGAGCTGGTCTTAATCACTATCAACTGATTCCTACTAGTTGGTCCATCGACCAATCAGCGGAATACCTTAAAAGCAATGAGAAACATTATGTCGTGTTAAAAAGAGGTATCCCGTCTCCTTCCAGCGAATCGTTTTCTCCTAGGTTAAGGACGGAGGAACATCCAGAGAATAAATGAGTAAGTGAATGTATATGCGGTGTTATGGGCCCCACCGTCATATGGATATAGTTTGTGTGTTGGAGGAATAGTTGCACCTGGATGACCGAGTCATATAGGAGAAGAATTTTTATTGTTAGCGCTGGATCACTGGCACACGTGCTAAAAATGAGAGCAGAGTTACCCTGAATATGATGATTTATATTTTGCAACACTGTTCACTGGACCAGGTGTGGCACTTAACCTGTGGCAAAAAGCACCACTTGCAGGCTGCAAATGTTCGGTACCAGTGAGATTTAAAGGTTACAATGTTCTTTATGGCTCATGCTTTATGCCTTAGCAGATTTACTTTTTACTAGCTGAGCTTCAAGTGAACAGCCCACTGCTAGATATCAGCAGTGCCTTTCTAGCAGCAGCGGTTCCTCCGCTAAGGCGGAGGAGCATCGCCCCCCTACTATCAGAGTAGTGTAAAAAAGGAAAAATAAAATAACACAACGTTATTATTTTATTTTTAGTATTGGCTACTGGGCCAGGTTAGGGCAGGGCTGAGGTCACAGGGCGGAGGAGTGGTTGGTGCACCATAAGTGTGCATGACAGTTTGGCCAGCCGTCTTGGGCTGGCCAAACAGACATATGCACTTAGCATTTCTCCACTTGGCTGTGTTGCACAGCCAGATGGAGAACTGTCCCAGGTACTGCCTGAGCAGTCAAACAGGCTGCTCAGACCAAACACAACACTGCTGTCACGCTGGTGACAGCAGCGTCGTGATTGGCTTAGGGGAGTCTGGGAGCCTGTGTGCTTCCGTGCTGCCGGGAGTCAGGAAGAGAAGAGGACGGAGGCGAGGCGGCGGCCATTCACAGGTAAATTACCTTTTTATTTTTTTCAACCCTCCCGCTCCATCACCCCATTCCGCAGAGGTCGCCATTGGTTTCTAGACACATTTATAAATAAAAAACTGCTGGTGTTCACAAGCTCCTTAACTAGAGAATTGATTCAACCTCCAGCATTTACTTCTGTGATCCTTGAGGCCTGTTTGCACCTCTTGTAAACCTCCCCCCCTCCCATGATTTCCTTTAAAATGGTGGCTGATACTTTTGAGTCTTAGGGTGCAGCTTGTCTAGAATCCGCCAGTCAGTGGTGCTCCCACTTTAGATCTTTCATGGGTTCACTTGCTTTAGAGTAATCCCTTCTTCTCAACGTAGCAAGTGGAACGCAGCAGCACTTGATCCAACCCCATCCTTAATAGTTTAGTAAGAATGGTGCTCGTAGGCGAAGCACACAGAGAGAGAGGATCCCCTCAAGTCACTGGATCCTGGATTCAGCAAGGTGATTAGATACATGGTGTTGCTTCTGGCTTTTCCTGCACCCTCAATAAGTGAGGGATCCTCCTTTGCACATGTGTTTGGAGCAGTGGAAGCCAAAAGTGCATAACGCTTTCTGATATTCAGTGGCCACTGTCGGTGTACATATTGAAACTGCAAGTACTGTGGAGAAAACTGCACGAGATAATCACAGTCACAATTTTCCCCAAGTCTGTTTCGGCAGGTTTAACTAATTTACTTTATAAGTAGTGGCGGATTTTAATGTAATTATTACATGATTTGTTCCACGCCACAACATTTTAAGGTCTCGCCTACCAGACAGAACAAGCTGTCTGGTTGCAAAATGCCTATTGTAGGCTTACCAAGAACTTACTGTGGGCTTACAGCCTGCCCATTGCTTGGCTTTATTGCAACTCTGGGTGGGTGGGTCATTGGGTGTGTGTGCGTGTGTGTGCGCATGTTTTTGGAGGGTGCAGTAGCAAACTGCTGCTAGCCATTCTACCTTACAAAAAGTGCAATTGCGCTGCAATTTTTTTTCTTTTTTTTTTATAATTAACCTATCCATCTTGGATCAGTATATATAACGAAATGGTGATGGGCCTACTAAAAGACACAGCCACGTCACTGACCCTTTTTTTTCCCCCCAATGATGTTCAGCATCACCAAAAGGCTTTGGCAAAGCCAACAACTCCCAAAGACGAGTTCTATTGCCTTTACCAATGCTTAATCTTTAGATTGGATGCATTTGTCATGCAAAGGAATTACTTCCTCTAAACCACCCTTTATGTTTGATGCACTTTCCCACTACACATTGCAATACATATGCCTACTCAAACTACAAAGATTGCGGAAAAATGTTTTGTGAATACTGTCTTTTATGCCATTGCGGGCAATGCAGCAGCTGACCTTCAAAGGCAATACTATGGGCCTTTCAAAAGCCACCTCCACAGATGAGCCACAAATGCCTTTTAGTACTAGTCCAAAATAAAATAAATATTCCCTACAAACAAGAGATCATGCACTCTACAACACACATGCCTGAGAATGCCCCTGAGAATATCTGAAAATCTGGCTCTTCTGAAAAGCACTGCAAGAACTCCAAAAGTCCCTTTCATACAACATAGGTTATGGTACGCCACTTAGTCTGCTAGTTATCAGCCCTTTGAGAAGAGTTTGTTTCCTATACAACTCAAAAACACCAATAATGGTGGCCAGTCAAGATGGGCGAGCGGACGTGAACCGCGAGGGCTCGGCTGTAAGGTCGATATATGGCACATTAATAAACACTTCTAGAGGCTCTCAGCTATACCATCTGAGCGGCAGTGGCAGTGTTACATGGCAGACCCCAGAGAGACTCGATGATTTAGTCATTAAGAGAGGGATACGACTGGATGAGGTATCCGGGCCGGAGCATGGCCTGCAGCAGCTGCAACGTGAGCAATCCCCCGGAGCTGGTAGTCGCAGCTGCCGGGGCAGCCACCGGGCCAGCACAATAGGACATACGGGGGGAGAGTACCGAGGAACCCACGCGCACAGACGGAGAAATGGAGGAAAAAACACACTCGGCAGGGACGGAAGAAGGCTGAGGGCAATACTTGGCCGGGAACCCAATAGCCAGCACGGAGCCGAGCGGAACAACACGAGTGCGGCCCAGATGCATCTCAGTAACGCCGGTGAGACCACTCCGATGAAGAGAAAGCAGAGGATACTCACCTGGGTATTAGGAAGGTGATCCGGGAAACGGGTGGGCTTCAGACGCGGGTGACCGGGGCTGCCTGACTCCAAGATGGCGGCCCCCATGGGACAGAGATGTGCTCCGGGAGCCATCGCGCTACACCGACTGCTGAGAGGCCCGGGCCTTGCAATCCCTGCTGCAGCTAGATGCTCTGATCAAATGGATATTAGACAGTCTTAGCAGGCTTGGGAAGCCCCTGGCATTGAGCGACTCCTATGGCCTCTGAGGGCATGTGAGACCTGCACCCCAACAATAATCTTCTAGAACTAGCCCATCTCGACAGGAAGACAGCCGTAGTTGGTATCCCTGAGGAAGAGAGACATTAAAGTAGTTGCAGGGGTAACCAATCACTCGTTTCTCTGGGAGAGACGTTAGCACCCACACTGCAGCCCTCTGCATACTGGATAACTCCCTTTAAGGCGCTTGTCAGCAGACGAGTGGGAAGGAGACACTTTCTCTTGCTCTCACAAAGTCAGATAGACTCTATGCCTCCAAAGAAAAGTCAGGCGAATAGAGTCTCTAATTACTTTACATCAGCGGACGCGAGGGGGGGAGCCACTGAGAATAGGAACGACAACATGGAGCTCACTAGGGAAGACCTCCTGACATCCCTTAGGGAGTTCAAACAGGAATTGTGGGAAGATCTGAAGGCAGACATGAAGGCCTCCGTGGAGAATTTGCGCGCAGACCTTCAA
This sequence comes from Calotriton arnoldi, assembly GCA_963921515.1. Classification (NCBI taxonomy): domain Eukaryota; kingdom Metazoa; phylum Chordata; class Amphibia; order Caudata; family Salamandridae; genus Calotriton; species Calotriton arnoldi. The sequence goes on along the minus strand of CAWUFW010000845.1, from coordinate 1,111,486 downwards.
GGCAAACTCACTTCTCTTCAGCAAGACGTGGATTCGGTAGGCGCCCGCACTGTGGATCTAGAGACTAAAGCACAAAACCTAGAACAACGTCTACATAAGGTAGAGACCACAGCAAAACGTCTACAGATAAATCTCCAGGCATCTCTGGTAAAATGCAAAGATTTAGAGAACAGATCCCGGATGGAGAACATCCGCAACCTAGAGGAAGGTGCAGAAGGACCCGACCTGGAGGCGTTTGTACTGGGACTATTCTCTGAACTGTTGGGCACTGCTGGACCCACAGTAAAAATAGACAGAATACATAGAGTGGGGCCTCCGATCCAAGGAAACAACAAAAGGCCGAGAGATGTACTGCTAAAGCTACACTCTTTCAAGATAAAAGAAATGATCGTACAGGCGGCGCGGAAAGCAGGAGAGGTGTCATTCCAGGGCTTAACCTGCTCGCTGTTCCAAGATATAGCTCCTGCTACCCTGGCTCAGCGATAGCCAGTTCCGCCCCATCACAGAGAAACTGAGGAAGGACGCCATTAAATATAGGTGGACATGGGGGGGGGGGCGTGGTCTGCCGAGCAGCGGAATGGCCGCTCTGTGAGTGCGCTCCGCCGGCTGGGTTGTTAATCCTATTATAATCCTTATCTGCGGTGGCGTGGCGAGCCCCTGAACTGCCTGACCACAGCGGATCGCTTTGCTGCGTGATTCGTGCTCCGTGCGAGCTCTGAGACGTGCGCAGCGGGGGCGCTGCCTGCCGCCTGTGCGCTCCATGCCCGCGGTAAACGCGGACAGCGGCCGTCCTACGACTCGAGCCCGAGGCTGCGGTGTGGTTATAGGCCGAGACCCGGAGGCGGAGACGCGGAAGCCCTGCGACGACTAGTCTCGCTACCGATGTTGGGTATGTGAACGACGAGAGGTGCCGAAGGGACTGCAATTTGTGGTGTCCGACCCACTCGACGCCAGCGGACAATTGCTGCTAAGGAGTGCGGTGGGCTCGGCGCGAACTCGGCGGCCTGCCGCCGCCATCTTTGATGATTTGCGGCCGGAGGGGAGGTGGAGGAAGACACACGCTGCGAGGACATCTCGGCACCCTCGGCGATTCCTCCTTGCTGCTGGGCCCTGCGGAGTGCTATGTGATGACGGGGCACCTGCAGTGGCGGCCGTGACTCCGCCATCGCGCCTGCTCCCCTTATTGCTGGGGGTAGGCCATCACAGCGGTGGCCATCCTGCGCTTGCTGAGGCCGACGTGAAGCAGAGGAGGCCGTGCCCTCGATCAGACGCTGAGCGCCCTGGGCGGATTTCCTTGCCCACTGTGCACTGAAAGGCGCTTTTGCGGAGCAGAGGCGCCGAGGTCCGGGGGTGGCGGCTGCACGATCGCCCTAGCGCTCGATCCTCCAGTTGCTGGGCGCCGGACGTACCTGGTGGGAGCGCAGGTGACCCGACATACCGACCTTGGGGAGCCTTGGCGGTGCAGACCCGGGTGGCGCCACGATACATCTAAGATCTCCTGGCTGCTTGAGTGGGGCCCCGGAGCTGAACTGCCTATTACCGCTCGCTGCAGGTTTGTTTCCCTGCGGTTTTGCTCCTGGTGTCTGCCGCGGCTGAGGGGGCTTGAGCTGGCCTTCCTCCACGATCCCACCTGATAGGCTCTGGTGGCGTAGAACAATCTAAGGGTGTGACTGTGTGCGGGTGGCCAGCGACTTGGGAAATTTAGAAACATCTGCGCTGGGACAGGCTGAATTTGTGCGCCTTGCGTTGAGCGGGCCGACGGCTGCGGAGCCTGGAGCAACGATTGGGGCTGCGAAGTCTCATCTGCCCAGGTCCCTGTTGCTTGCCACCCAGCTGCTTAGCCATGGGCAAACAGGATGCCAAACAGCCGAAACTTACATTTGATAAACGCTCCACGCGCCACACTGAGCCACCTTCGGATACACCAATGGAGGAGCACCTGGAGACACACTCGGATGACCAGGGAGAGGACTTACGCACCCTCATGTTAGAGATGCGGTCCAGTCTGAGGAATATTGACTCCAAATTGGACACCCTGACTACGCAGCTGGACTCAGTCAAGGCCCAGGTCACTGTTCATGAAAATCGATTAGATGTCCTGGAAAATCGACCCACCGAATTCCACGAATTTCAGGTGGCAACCAAGGAACAGTTGTTGCATATGGACAAACTTCTAGGGGTAATTCGCGCCAAAAATGATGATTTGGAGGCGCGGTCAAGGAGAAATAACTTGCGTATTACTGGTATCCCGGAGACCACCGCTATTACCAAGATGGAAACCTATGTAGCGGACCTCCTGCATGCGCTATTTTATCCTCATCTGTCCCCTGTCTTCGTGGTGGAAAGAGCCCACAGATCCTTTGGTCAGAAACCTCCGGTGGGGGCGCCGCCAAGACCGATTTTGGCCAAATTGTTGAATTATCAGGATCGGGACAATGTTTTGAGAATGGCGAGGGAAAAAGGCCAACTGTCCTATCAGGGTAACAACATATCGCTTTACCCGGATTTCACTCCAACTGTACAGGCGGCGAGACGCGAATTCCTACCTGCCAAGCGCATACTTTTACAGGCGCAGATTCCCTACTCCTTGCTCTACCCTGCTAAGTTGAAAGTTTCGTATAATGGTACCGCACATTATTTCACTGATGCCAAATCTGCCCTGAAATTCGCCAAACACGTCGGGGGGAGGAAAGGCAAAGACCCTCGTGAAGCGGCAGCATCGACGTCTGGCCACCTCAGTGACAATGACTGATTTCTGACATTGCTCTCCGCAGGTCTGAGTGCCTCATTCAACGAGTAGCTGAGCTATGTGGTATTTTATATATATATGACTGTGGGTTTTTTCAACTCTATTTGTTTCAGCTAGTTGACTTGCCTGGGGATGTCGGGGTGGGCTTGCAGCGTACACTGCAGTAATCCCAGCCACCCTGTTAACACAGGGGTGATTGCTGATGCCACTACGCCCCCATGGGAAGTTTCCCTTTCATTTTCAGAAGACTGTTTTGTTCTAGTTCTTCAGGGGGGGTTGGAGTGGGTGGGCGGCGGGAATTGTTTCTTCGTTTGGAGCCAGCACGGATATTAGATTTTGGTCACAGTACACACCTTGTGATTTGCTTACTATACACACTGAAGTCCTCGTTCGCGCTGAAGACATCCATATAGATAAGACCACGCACAACCACTAAATTTGCTAACATGGAACATTCGAGGGTTAAACGACAGTCGAAAGTCCAGACTAGTGCATGCTTATTTAACTAGACACAACATTGACGTCTGTTTATTACAGGAGACGCATTTAAACGCTGCACCGTCTCAGAGACTGCGCCATCGCAGATGGGGACATGTGTATTCCTCCATATACTCCAATTACGCCAGAGGTGTGGTCGTGCTGGTTAGGCAGGGGATAGACTGGCGCGAGCGAGAAGTGCACAGAGATCCTGAGGGGAGGTTTGTCATTATATGTGGTCTGCTGGGAGGGGTTTCCCTGGTGATTGCAGCAATTTATGGTCCAAATATTGACTCCCCCGAATTCTTTCAGGACATATGGTCCAGAATCAAGGCGACAGGCTATGACACTGTGTTGTGGGGTGGAGATTTTAATGCCATATTAGACGATGCCATGGACAGGAAAGGGGTCGCTCGCTCCTTACACCCAGCTGCCAGTGCCGCTTTGTATTCCATAACTACAGATGGGGACCTAGTAGACATATGGCGCAATAGGCATTCCTTGGTGAGGGAAGGCACATGTATATCAGACCATCACAGTGCGTGGTCCCGCTTGGATCTTTGGTTGGTCTCCAGGGACATTGCGGCCTGGACCACTGATATCTCGCACTTACCGCGCACACTGTCGGACCACGCCCCATGCTTGTTGCGACTACTGCTCCCGGGGTCACTCCCCCGTGCGTTTACCTGGCGTCTCCCACCGCATGCCATGCTGGATGAGGCCTTTAAGGAAGAGATAAGGGGGGACATTACTGACTATTTTGCTAACAACCTGGGCTCTGTGGACACAGAGGCATCGCTTTAGGAGGCTTTTTAGGTGGTAATCAGGGGTCAATGCATAGCGAGGCAGGCGGGGGTGCTAAAGGCCATTCGGGATACGCTTACCTCCCTGGAGACCCGGATTAAGGTACTAGAAGACACCTTCTACTCCACAAATGATCCCCGCACTGCACAAAAATTGAAATCTCTACTGTTAGATTATGCTGAGGAGGCGCAGCGCGAATCGAAATTTTTAGGTAAATATGCAGAGGCCCGTCGATATGGGGAGGGGGACAGACCGGGGCGCACACTAGCTGGAATGATTAGACCATCTAAATCGGCGACATTTATTCATGAGATACGAGCTCCGCAGGGCGACATGGTTAGAGGCCACATGGGGGTGTCTGAAGAGTTCTCCGCATTTTATTCCAGGCTGTACACGACTACTCAGGGGGCATGTGAAAAGGAGCTGCAATCGTTCCTCGACTCAATGGCACTGGTCTGGTTTAACAACACTCAGAGAGAATATATGGACCTCCCATTTACAGTGTAAGATGTGGCTCAGGTTATTAAAAGTTTGCCCTTAGGGAAAGCTCCTGGCCCTAATGGCCTAACTACATCCTTCTATAAAACTTATGCTGAGGAATTGGCACCTAGGTTGCTAGCGGTCTATGAGGAGGCGCTAGAGATGGGCGTGCTACCTAAGTCCATGCGGGAGGCGACGATTCTAACGCTTTTAAAGCCTGGGAAACCGGAGGAGGAGCTGGACTCCTACCGTCCACTCTCTATGATTAATGTGGATGTCAAAATCCTAGCGAAACTGATCGCCAATAGATTGCAGCCACTCCTGCCAGTAATAGCGCTACCAGATCAGTCGGGGTTTATCCCGGGGAGATCGACGTCCCATAATTTACTGACTATATTTTCGGTACTACACTACCTGCACCCAGACGAAAAGGCCGCAGTGGTGTTTTTAGACGCCACCAAGGCGTTTGATACGCTCGAATGGTCCTATCTCTTCTCCATTCTAGGGCGCATGGGATTCAGCCCGCTTTTCATGAACCGCATCCGGCTGCTCTATACTTCGCCCACAGCACGTGTCCAGGTGAATGGTGTGCTATCTGACCCCTTCCGGATCTCACGCGGCACTAGACAGGGATGTCCCTTATCCCCATTGCTTTTTGCAATCGCAATGGAACCCCTGGCAGCCCGTATCAGGCAACACCATACTGCACGAGGTATTGGACTCAGCTCTTGTAGCTTGCTCATCTCCTTATATGCGGATGATGTCACGCTATACGTTGTAAACCCCGCTGAGACTTTCGGGTGTATTTATAAATTGAGCTAAATCTGTGATATTTCCGTTAACGGATGGCACCCCCCCGGTGACGTCGGAGTTCCCCTTGCGTTTGGAGGCTGCCGCGGTTAAATATTTAGGGGTTTGGATAAACCGAGACACACAGGAGGTGTGGCGCCTCAATTATGGCCGAACTGTTATGTGGTTGGAAGAAAAGGTAAAAGTGTGGGCTCGGTTGCCACTGTCGTTAGCTGGCAGGATTGCCCTAGCCAAAATGGTTATTTTACCGAAATTATTATATTTGTTTGTTAATATACCGCTCCCACTCACCAAAATTTTTTTAACACACTCCAAGCTCAACTGACCACGCTGGCGTGGGCCGGGAAACAGGTTAGAGCCTCCTGGGATCTACTGACTCTCCCGTTGAGGCAAGGCGGTTTGGGGGCCCCTGACATGAGGCTATATGCACTATGTGCACAAGCACAATTTTTGCATTATTGGGTCCACCCGACCCAATTCCAGCCGCATGTGGCGGTTGAGACAGATGTAATCGCCCCCATCCCACTTAAAGTGGCGCTATATCAAAAAGCACGCCGCCCTCGAGGTGACAGACTCTGCCAGGACTCTATGCTGGGCATGGGATGAACTGCGTAAAAGAGCGGGGATCCCGTTGTTATATGCCCCTTCTGTCCCCCTGTCTCACAACCCGATGATGCCTTGCTTACGAGACAGCATGAGCAAGACTCTAGCTCAGAAAATGGCCCTTCAGACGTTTGAGGACTTATATCCAGGAGATGAATTTAGGCCTCCCCCTGTGGCTCCCGAGGGTCAGGTGGTACCGTTCTCCGAGATGTTTTTATATCATAAAATACGCACGGCGTGCCGTGCCCTCTGGGAGGAATTCCTGAAGGCGCCGCCGACCCGGTCTGCGTTGGATAACTTGCTGAAATTCCCATCTCCCCGTAAACTCATTACGCGCCTCTACACCCGCATGCAAGATACCGCCCCGATAGTGACGCCCACGTCGTTTAGGCATTGGAACGATGAGTTGGAGCCACCCCTGACCGAGGCCCAGTGGAACTATTGCTGTGGTCAACTTTCAGAACTTTCCCCGAATTATAAGTTGAGATTGATCCACTTTAAATATTTGCATAGATACTACAGAACTCCAGTGAGCCTCCACCGCATGGGCATCCGAGATGACGATAACTGCTGGCGATGTGGCTATGCCTCAGCTACATTCCTCCACATTGCATGGCACTGTCCCAGAATAGTCGTCTTCTGGAAGCAGATTTTTGAGTCAGTGAACAACATCTTGAGGGTGTCGCTGGCCCCCTCTCCCATGCTTGGCCTATTAGGATATGTAAAAGACACACCGCCCAAGTTGCGTAAATTGCATGCTCTCCTCCTCTTGTTTGCTAAGAGACAGGTTGCAGTCCACTGGGGCAGACGCCGCGTGCCTACTATCACAGATTGGGTTAGAGACCTCACATATGGGCACGCACAATTGAGCACATTTTGGGAATTGATGCCACCCTCCTCTAGACCCCGCAATATATGGGAACTGTTCTTAACATGGAACGCTGGTTTACGAACAACGACTGAAGTGGTAGCCACGGGAGATGCGCAGACTACACCCTAAACGTGATATCTTCACACCCCACACCTAACTCGAATGATTAGGACGCATGTATTGGTATATATGACCAGTGGCCCACTGCATGAATGTAGCAACAGCCCACTCGGGCCGATAAGTGCACAATGCTTACCCTTGTGTTAACACTTGCTAAATTGTGCGTACTATTTTTTACTTGCTTGCTATAATGTCTGAGGTTCGTGGAGGAGGGATACGGTGTAAGCTGTTATTAGATTTGTGTACTGATATGACTATGGCTGTATGAGCTACTTTCTTGATTAGTCCTTAACTGGCTTGTTCGAATGTAACGGAAATGTTTGTTTGAAAATGTCAATAAACAAAAATTTAATAAAAGATATAGGTGGACATATCCTTTCGGTATTGCCTTCTTGATACAAGACAAGCCATATCATGCGACCACCTTCAAGGAGGCAGCAACCATATTGAATCTACCAGTACCGAAGGATCTGGAAGGGGGAGGAGAAGAAGAGGACACCACAGATGGAAGACAAGAAGCGGCTGGCACAGAACCCTGGCATCTTCAGCAACGTCAGCGCCAACAACGCAGACGCTGACCCACTGGGCGTAGATGCGAAAAGTTTCCACTGTACTACAATGCCGGCCATATTAGAAGTCTGAATAGGCTGGGGCCAGCTTGAGGTGTCAGCAGCTTGATTCGCTGAGAGATACAAGAACATTGTGGTATGGTTCCTGGTAATGTAGCGGCCTGGGACAAACTGCCGCTGGGACTGGTGCGATTGCATTGCTAGAAGTTATTACTGTAAAATGCTTTGGTAGGCCATTTTCACCTTACGTTGGCGGATTCTGACCTATCCGCCCCAGTAGATGCTGTTCTCCGTAGAGGAGATAGCTTCATATAAGTATTGTTTAAATGTTTACACAATTTGGGGGTTAGTTTTTACAAATTTCTTTTTCTTCCTCCTCTTGTTTCGCATCGAGGAAACATGTGCACAAATACGATGTCACCAAACACGGGAACGCAGGGTTAAGGACTGCACCACAGGGCCAGAGAGAGCAGGGGAAGGGGGCACACAGACACCTAAAGGAGCGCGAAAAAAGCACACATGGTGATCCTACAAATCTTTAGTCGCAATGGTAGTCACCTCACTAACATGAAATGCCAAAGGGCTTAATTCTCCTGCCAAGAGGCACAGGTTATGGAAATATTTACTAGACCAAAGACATGATGTGGTTACGTTGCAGGAAACACACCTGAAACACACCGAAGATCATAAGCTCCACCAAAGAGCTTACCCGATTATTTATAGGTCATCGGCGCCATCAAAACATAATGGAGTAGCCCTATTATTCCATTCATCACTGAAGTTTCAACCTGAGGGTTTCAAGTCCGATAGGGAGGGTAGAATGATCATGGTTAAGAGGCGCATCCATGGCAAACCAGGGACACTTTCAGAACTTTGTGCTGACGACACTGAGTGGCTTTGCAGAAGGAGCCATAGTCTTAATGGGTGACTTCAATCTTACTCGAGAACCCAGCGAAGATAGCACACACCACCAGAGAGCCAACACGGGCAGCTTCTCAAGGTCACTAAAACGGGAATTCAAAGACTTGGGGCTGGTGGATGCATGGCAACTATACTTTCTTTTCACAAGCTCACCGAACATATTCGCGCCTCCACTACATTTTTGTTACCCAGGCACTGATGGGGGAGGTGACTGCGGCCTCGATCCACCCAATCACGATATCCGACCATGCTCCAACCACAATTACCATGCAGTGGGGATATAGCCTCAGCGAGACACCATAGATGGTTCTTTCCTAGCTTCTTAGTGCGAGATAGGCTACTGCGAAATGAATTAAGGAAAATTATTGCAGACTTCTTTGAGTTGAACGTCCCTCAAGACACCTCCCCAACAAATAATTGGGACGCATTTAAAGCAGTAGTAAAGGGATATTGTATTGCTAAGAACGCGGCCCTCAATAAGCAAAGAACACAAGAAAGAAGTTAGAGAACGAACTGAGAGACGCAGAGAAAGCACATAAAGCATCCCCACCCTGGTATTACAAAGGAAAATTAAGACACTACGGGGCAAACTAAATGCCATCTATAACAATAGAGTGGAGCTTACACTCCTTCGACTGAAACACACATCGTATGAGCAGGGGAACAAAGTGGGGTCACGCCTTGCTAGACAACTGAGAGTAAAACGAGAAAAAGAATACATAGGAGATGTTCTGTCCCATACAGGAGAGAGAGTAGGTACAGACTCTGCAAAAACCCAGGTGTTTGGACACTTTTATAGAGGCCTCTACACAGGGGAGACTTGAGACGAGAAAAAGCAATTGGACTACTTGAAGAGGGTAGAACTCCCGCAAGTTACTTGGGCTCAGAATGAACAACTGGGTAGCACCATCACCGCAGAAGAAGTTGGCAGTGCCATAACAGAGCTCAGGCTTCATAAATCCCCGGGCCCGGACGGGTTGACAGCTCAATTTGATAAGACCTTTAGTTCGGAATTAATACCACATCTTTTGTCCCTATTTAACTCCATGGCAGAGGGGGGAGAGGTGTCCCCCTACTATGAGTGAGGCCCTAATATCGGTAATCCCGAAGCCAGGGAAGGACCCTCAAAAGTGTGAGTCGCATCGACCAACCGCGCTCCTCAATCTAGATGTAAAATTATATACAAAGATAACAGCCTCCAGGCTGGATAGTCTGCTACCGGACCTCATCCACCCGGACCAATCAGGCTTCATATCGGCAAACAGGCGCATGATAATTTAAGGAGGGTGATCCACCTGATCGAAAAAGCCACCAAGAAATCAATACCAGCTGCTCTGCTGATGCTGGATGCGGAAAAGGCCTTCGATCAGGTGGACTGGTCCTTTTTATTCCTCACTCTCCGGAAGTTCGGCTTCTGTGACCGGTTTCTGGGAATGGTGAATGGTCAATGGAGTAAGCTCGGAGGTCTTTCGTCTGGGCAGGGGGACTAGACAGGGGGGCAGCAAAAGAACAAACGGCTGACCAGGGTCAAGCACATCCAATCCCTATGTACAGTCTATTAATAGATGGTGCAATCGCTTCCTGCACCCGCCTTCTGGAGATGCGGATAGTGGCCAAATGTTCAGGAAAAATGGAAGGTGCACTCGTTGCGGAGTCAATCGATCAGGCCAAGTTTGTCCAAAAATACTTCTTTATTTAGTTAATCTTAAAACTGGCAGTCCATTTTTCCTGGACTAGACAGGGGTGTCCCCTCTCCCCACTCCTGTTTGCTCTTAGTATTGAACCATTGGCAGCGAAAATTAGATCATTGCCCATTATCCGAGGGATCCCTTCTGGGGGAGAGGAACATAAAATATCTCTTTTCGCTGATGATGTTCTGATGACCATTAGGGACGCCACCAATACACAGAGCTCTACGTGTAGAGCTACAGCATTTTGAGAATGTTTTGGGCCTTCGTATTAATGAGACTAAATCATCACTCCTCAATTTGAACTTACCACCCTCAGAGGTGGATAGGGTTGCGGAGGACACCTCCTTCAGGTGGGCGAAAAGGGAAATCACCTATCTAGGGATTAAACTCACACCTAAGCTATCGGATCTTTTTAAGGTTAACTTTCCCCCGCTTCTCCTGCAATTGAAACAAGATCTTCGATGATGGGCTCCTCTGTACCTTTCCTGGCTGGGTCGAATACATGCCATAAAGATGAATGTACTCCCGCAACTATTATATCTATTTGAGGGCCTGCCTATTGACCTGGACCGTGGCTTCTTCCCCGCCGTGCGCTCCCTGATTATTCGCTTTATCTGGCAGGGGAAACGGGCTCGCCTTCCTTATAAACTGCTTCGTCTACCCAAGTCAATGGGGGGATTAGTGCTACCAGATCTACAACTTTATTACAAAGCCTCACAGCTGAGAGTAATCAAGGAGTGGTCAGCCAGAGCTTCGGACAAACACTGGCTCCATTTGGACCGAATGGTAGACGGGAGATGCATATGGGACCTTCTCTGGAAGCCGCAAAAGGATCGCTCGATAAACACATACTTAAGCACCCCTAGGAGAACCACCCTGAAAGTGTGGGACGAGGTCAACTGTAGCACGGCCTGGACCACCTTCCCCTCCCCGTACACCCTGATACACTACAACCCGGCATTCCTTCCCCCATTACATACGGGGGCATTCAATGTGTGGAGGGAGGGGGGATGCCTAATGGTCTCTGATCTATTTTACTGCCGTGAAATTCTTACATTTGAGCAATGTAGGAGGAATTTTCAACTCCCGGCATCAGAACACTACCACTACACACAGCTTCGACACTGGGTATTGGGGATTGACATGAGAGAAGCGGCAACCAGAGATCCTACCCCAGTTGAACGCTTTGTGAAGATGGGTGGGGGAGCGAAAGGCACTATTTCCTTCTTATATTCCTTATTGCTCACGACATTCCATCACCCCTGCCCAAGACATATCACTTTCTAGGAACGATATTGGGTTGGGACATTCCGGAAGCCCAGTGGGGAAAGTTATGGAAAGATATCTCGAAGTTCAATCATTCCATGGGTATGAGGGAGGCCCATTACAAGGTGCTTTTTGATTGGTACATATTCCCGACCAAACTGCAGAAAATATTCCCTACGACATCTGAGATGTGCTGGAGGGGTTGTGGGATGCGAGGGGACTTCAAGCACATATGGTGGGACTGCCCCTCGATTAAACCCTTCTGGGCTGAGATCTTGGCACAAATCAAGGAAATCTTAGGATACCCGGTTCCAGGGGTCCCGGGTTTTGTACTTCTGGGCTTGAGGGATGACTCTTTAAAATATCAAACAACAGGAGATAGATCAATCATGTGGCTCTGTCTGGGAGCGGCGAAGATGGCAGTGGCTGGAGCATGGAAGAGGTCAGAGCGCCCCTCAGTAACACAATGGCATGCTCGGTTGTGGCAGGCATTAACAATGGAACAAATGTCAGATATATTGTCGGATACATTTAAAAATGTTGAATACAGATAGGGGCAATTGGTTCAGTTTCTCTCTTGAGGGCTACCCCTGTTTGCCTGTCCGCCGCGCACACGAGCTCTACATCTGTTCCAGTTCTAACTTTGGCCCATGAGATGATGCTCTGGGTCACACCGATAAAAGTCTGCAATAGATTTTGTCTAGGTGGAGCCCGACAGGTACCTACCAAGATCACTTGTATAACCCTATAGCATTGTCTTGCACATGTACCTCCTGCTTCTGATTCCCCCGCCCCTTTTTTTCTTTTTCTTTTCTTTTTTGTTTTTCAGTTGGTGTAAGGTTCATTTTCTTCTTTTCCCTTGCTTTGTTAGGGGGTGGGAGGGTAAGGGATTACAAATAAGTCACTTAGCTCTTGTGCAGTAAGTATCGGGACAATATGGTGTACGCAGGAGATACCTGAGAATGCATAGAAACTGTTCTGGCAAATAGCCTTCATGTAAGCTACAGGTATATTTATGATTCTGGCACGGACATCAATGAGATTGTATGGTTGATACTTCTAAAACTTAATAAAGAAAGTTTTGACAAAAAAACTACAATAATGAATAAGAACCTGTTGCAGAGTTACCTCCATTTGGCCCACAGTGTGATGAAGAGACTAGTAACAAGATCTAAAGGTAGAGGCCATATCAACAATCATTTTTAAGGCGTGTCTGGAATATAAATTGTGTCCAATGTCCTCAACAGAAGAAAGAGGTCTAGGGAAAAAGCAATCTGTACATTTTCACATATATACAGAGATCTGAAAGGAGTATCAGAATAAATGAGCACAACCTAATGTATTTAGGGGCCAGAAGAACAAGTTTGAAGATAGCGATTTCTCCTGGATAAAATAATTGTTACCAGGAAAGGCAATAGTTTGCAAAAATGCAATTGAGTCACAAAGAAGCCAAAGATTGGAAGGTTGTTGCATGAAACAAAGATATTGAACTAACTTGGCGTGTATATAAAGAAGGCCATTCAATCACACAATGATTTTAGAGAAGAGGATATATGTTATCTAATGGCCTGGCAAATTACATGACATTACTTTATAGAAATAGTCATACTGTTTAGGAATCAAAACCTTTTGTTCTAAGGTTCACATAAGCAAAATACAGAGAGAGTGCAGGATAAGTGAAGCACCCTCTTGACAGGCTTTAGGAGTTGGCAGTTTGCTCCAGAATTTACCTTGCAGCTCTTGGTAGACGAGACTGGGTGCTCTTATCCTTCAATAGGAGGAGCGGTTTCTGGAGAAAGATGATGAAGGAATATCGGACAACTAAACAATGTCCTGTGTCACATTTAGATACCTACAGACAAAGCTATTAAAGCATAAATGATTTCTTTGTTCATGAAGAGCTTCTGCTCCATGGCACGGTGCAACATGCATCAATATTCTCCCAGATATTAAATAGGGAGATTGCTTATCAGTCTTTATATCGCAGATAGGAGACTGCATCTTATCATTGCTAGAAGTAGGACAAGACCACCAAACTTCTAGATCTTTAACACTGGAAAAACAGGTTAGGCAGAAGAGGTTATGATTAATAGACCTTTACTTATTATACAAGACAATTCTGCCTTGAAAAGTTCTAAAAAAATGCTTGCTTTTTTGTACAGTGTACGCAGCACCGGGACAACCACCGCCACAGCCTTCAAAGCCCATGTAAGGACTTTAAATTACCACCAAAGGGATCATACTAGGTCTTTTTAGACCCAGGGCTTCTCGGCTGATAATTCAAGGGTTAAAGAATCTTCAGGCATTAGATATGATTAGGTCTGTGAGGCAGTGAGGAGTAAGTGGTCTTTCGCATAGTCTTGAGTTGATTTAGAAAGCCCTGAACTTCCTGGTAAATGCATCTCAGAAATCAGGAAGACAAAATTGTATGTATTGTTTGCTGCAAAATTAGGCACGCTAAGAGTGTAATCGGAATCCCTACTGGAACAAATATATCCATGCACTCCATCAGAGGGTGCTTTGTGGTGGGCATGTGAAGATTCCTGTCTAGAGACAACTACATGCTAGGGATGGCAGGATAATAAGCAGGGGACTTCTGCAGGGATCAAATCACAGGCAAAGCAGGTATTTAGGAAAAGGAGTGCATGCAGCTCTTGGGTGCTGTGTATTACAATATGGAGCAAAAACCTAGAATTGCGTTCGAAAGAGCAAAGCAGGAGCCAGACTCCATCGTGTAAGGTTACCTGGGCCTTGCCTCACACAGAATCAGAATCCAGTAACTGAGTCAATCCTTTGGGCAGAAATGAAGAACTTATAAGAGAGTAATAGCAAAAAAGGTTCAGACCTCCGGCAGCTGCTAGTCATAGGAAATCGGAACCTCGTCATTTAACTCCCAAGACTAGGAGCTTTAACAAACTGACAAAGGGCAGAAAGACTATTAATGCATGCTGGGATGCAGTGTCAAGAATATAAACATTTCGGCACCAATAGCCTTGACATTCTTGGAGTCACATAAGAATATTACTGCCCCTTGTCTTATCAGTGACAAGGTTTTGAGAACTACTGCTTTTCAAGTGTGAAGAAGATGCAGAAGATTGTTGTGTAAAGTCCGAATCCTTTAATCTCCTGAATTTAGAATCAGACTTCACCATCGCCAATTGCTCACCTTGGTCCTACTTATATCTTGCATGCTTTTTTGACCTAAAAAGATGGGTGGCCTGTTGAAGGATTTACGGTTTAATCTTTGGAGCATAAGGCCAACCACAAGGTCTGAATAGCTTGGTTAGAAAGCAGGTGCTCCCAGAAAAGTTGGTACAAAGTACCCAACGAATTTCAATTTAGATTATCTATACCGAGCCTAATCGACTATCTTGTTGGATCTGGGAAGATTGGAACCAATGCTGGTAGCTGGTGCATGTTTCAGAAAAACCAGTTCCCCTCCCTGGCACCAAATAAAACATGTGGTTTAAAAATAAGATATATGGTACTTGAGGAAAATGGATACACCTAAGTAGAAGTTAAAGATATGTCACATTAGTACAGAATGCTTGTGAATACAAGATGCGGCCTTTTCAAGTGTACAGAAATTCATTTATACTATGTTAACATGTCCAGCTCTTATCTATGTTTTATGGAAACAAGAGATATAGCCTGGCGTCACCCGAGGCATGCCTCCCATAGTGTTGTCTTTTCTACAGATTACTTTAAGGATCTTGGTGCAATTTCCACATTGAGAGGGGAGGAACTCGCTATACAGCAATTTGCTTAACAGGCGACACAGGCTTTGAGGATCTGATGTTGATAATTGCTACCGACCAAGAATTCAGCTATTGCACCTGACTACAGTGGCAGAAACCGACCCAACACTGAGAAAAAGCATAAAGGAATTAAAAGAACAAGAATATTCAAAAGAGTGAATCAGCAAACCATATGAATACACAGTTTAAAAAATATTTGACCACACCACAGTGTAGACTCCAATCCACATCGTCTGTCAGATAACAAGAGTGAGTAAGAAGCTAGTACATCCTGCCTGGAGCTCGGGCAATTTTGGGTAGAGGTTGTGACAATACTGGTGAAAATTATAGGTCAACCCCTGTGTGTAGACCCCCTGCTGTGCTTACAAGGAATATTACCTTGCTGGTCTCAGAACAGGTACATCTGATTTAGCATATGTCCTGCTCAAACACCATATAGCAATTCTGTGAAAATCCCAAGCTGACCCCCCTCCCCCCCATACACCTCTGGCTATAGGACCTGTCCAACTTGGCGCTCGCTGCCAATATGACATGAAACACCACCTCAGTGGGATGATTGGGACACATATTTGGACAAACTGGCTACCAAAACGGATGATAGCCACCTCGCGTGGGACCATACACTCCCCACCTCCCATCACTGCGGTTGTTGGGTCCAGGAAATGTCGCCCATACAACAAGCATAGGCTGCATCACACCAGTGCAGACTCATACATCACCCTGCCCCATGTGATTAAAAAGATGAGCATATCCTCGCATGGGCTGCACTTGTAGGCCCCACCTACTAAACGACAACATACTGCATAGGGACACTATGGCCCATCAGAAACTAATGCAAGGTTGTTTTTCACAAGACGTTGCAGCAGCTAAGCCACTGTTAGGCATTATTATTCCCCGGCTGTCACGATATGTATAAGTGGATATCAAGAACTGAATACATGTAACATGGCAACTTAACCTACACATTAGGTATTGCACCACTGGCAGCAATTGCAAATGCTCAGAATTGCTTGTGTGATCGTGAAAACGCCCACATCCAACCCCATAACGATGTATACACCGTAATTGCTGTATAGTTGAGCTGGCATAATACATATACTTGTTCCATTATGTACACATGTACCTGTTTAGTGAAAGATCTACTGAAGAAGAAAAAAAGAGTAGGGGGCTAAAACGTGCAAGCATGGCCGCACATAGCTCCCGTTTTCAACATATTCAGAATCAGTTTCTTGTACAATATTGGTCAATGGAATAGAACTGGATGAAAACGTAAATATAAATTTTTACACTCAACAAATCTAAACAAAAACAGCAGGCATATACACATTTGCAGTACTTCGAAGGGAGGTTTGCGCTGCTTAATAAATACTTGGCAGACGGCAACAATAATCATTTATACTCACTCTTTTAATATTGCGTCTTCATTTTGTCTTGTTTTCACTTCAGCTTCAAATCGCTGCCTTAATAGCCACGTTGGCAAAGTAAATCCAATAACAGAACAAAGAGCCAACACCACACAAAATATTCGAAATGAGAAAAAGTCTTCCTTGTTCCACACTGCATAGGACAAAAAGACAGAGAGGGAACCTATTGCACTAAAAAGAGAACAGTAAAAATTTAACCTAGTTCTCTCTTTTGCAGAAACTGCAAGGTCAGCTAGCAAGGCATTGTGGTTAAGATCCACCATGGTGAGAAAGCTGTCATACAGGCAGAGACAGATGAGGAACTGTAAACCGGGGTGGGCCCACGACACCCAAAACGTCAAGAAGGAAATGGCAAAGAGGGGTCCATTTCTGCTTAAGGCCTTCAGTCTCTTCAGTACAACTTCGGGAGAAGAGATCTCTACACCAGACCTGTAAGAGAAGAAAATAAATGTGTTAGGAAGCTGAATTTACACAAATGAAGATTAACTAAGAAGATTAGACTTCCATTACACAACGAGGAGACAATAAATTGGTCTTCAGTGCTAACCATCCTCAACAATGGAGCTCACGCACAAAGGTTACTTGTGGTTGCAAAGCCTGTGATTCACAAAAACAGGGTTTGCGATCGCAAAACACCTTTTAAAATTTATCAAGGCCTTTTACGAGTCAGACATTTTTTTCTGAACCGTAATATGGCTTTTGTATTCCATAAAACATTGGCTATAGGAGAAGGCGTGAAAGAGGTGTCCTGGCCATATTTGGGATTCACTATGGAATGTACCAATGGTTTGGAACAGCAATTGCAGTTAGAAACCGCTGATCAGTTCCTGATCCCCGAGGTGGGGTACAGATTCACAAAGGGGAAGTCTTCCCAGTGGGACAGACTGGCCTTTGAATTTCTTTTGGGCCCTCAGGAAGAGCCCAGAGTTGTCCCCGAAGTGTTCCCAACTGGGAAACATTATTTCTTTAAAAGCTGCACCAGTTTCCAATATACAATATATTTCTGTCTTGGAATGCCAACACATGTATGGAGGTCTGCTGTCCCTTGCATGCCTCCATCCAGACATTCACAGCCAAGCACAGGGAGTCTCAAAATGCGACCTGTCTTTTTTTAACATTAATTAGTGAATGGACAATTCATTATGCAACCTATTAGAACAAACGTCATCGTCATATTGTAAACTGCATTCCATTCTCAGATCAGTTGGTGTGCAAATTGCACAGCTCTGGTTTGTGAATGGGAATAATACATAAGACTCCTTTTTCAGTTAAGAATACCCAAGTCAGAGATCAGGTTGTCACTGAAAAAAACACAAAAGCAAAGATGAATGTGGGAGGACAGATGGAAGGACACTCAAAGTCATAAATACACAAAAATACAGAATCATAGATACCCCCCCAGACCCCCCAAGTACTAAGTAGATACGAAGACATGACAATGGATCTTCATGAGAGACAGAAGGACTGGAATCTTGGCAAAGTTTACTTAGGCAACTCTAAACCCTGATTAACTTAGAAAAGCTATGCAAACAGCTGCCTAAACTTCTTCGGGCACGGAGTACATATTGTTAAAGGGTATTCATGGAACAATTTATAATAGTCTTGAAGACTTCATAAGCGTGGCTGGAGTAAAAATACCCAAGAAGCCAAAGGCAAGTAAATTAAAGATTATCGAATATAGGTAATGAATGCAGGCATGGATGCCCTGGTGCCTAATACTTAATAGTAAGGGTGGGCGGAGCTGGCGTAGTGCCTCTACGCGTAGCTCCACGAAGTTTGAAAAAAACTCAGTGGAGCTACGCTCCGCCCTCTCCCCCCTCCCAAATTCTTTAAAAAGGATAAAAGAAGGCACTTACCTGCGTGTCTGCCGCCTCCCCTGCCTGGCCACTATCCTTCCTGCTCCTTGCGTCCTTTTTCATTGAAAAAAACACTACGTTGTACGTCTTCTGCGTGCGCATGCTCACTCGCAAGACGTACAACGTAGTGTTTTTTTCGATGAAGAAGGACGCGAGAGGAGCAGGAAGGAGAGCGGCCAGGCAGGGGAGGCGGCAGACACGCAGGTAAGTGCCTTCTTTTATCCTTTTTAAAGGTTTGGGAGGGGGGAGGGAGCGGCTAACTCCGCTCCGCCACTGAGGGGGGAGTTTTGCCTACCTCTGCGTTCGTAACAGAGCGCGGAGTAGGCAAATCTCCACAAACTCCGCTGGCGGAGCAGAGTTACCCGCCCAGGGTTACTCAATAGCAGAAAACAAGAGATGGGGTATAAGAGGCCCAACAATAGGAAGGACCTCTCCACAAGCATAGTAAGTCTAACAATGAGGGGCCAAATATGTTTTTAGAAGATTTTTTTAATAACATAGGAACCAAGAGCCTGTATCTTCAAATGGACAAGTTGGCAATCACTGCCAGAGTTAGAAAACCAAGAAGCCATCCTAAGAATTTACATGCAGAATTGAGCATGAGTGGCAGGTTGAGCGAGTCCAAGTGAGAATAACACAGAATGAATGTGAGCATACATGAAAAGAAAACATAAGCATATCAAACCATCCCCTTTCTCGTACAAATATACAAATTAAGAATACTAATAACAAAATGTTAATAGCCAAGGAAGTTAAATAAACATACAGAGAATTACCAAGATGGAACAAACTTTTACTTAATTAAGGTAGAATAGTTGGAATAACATGCATTAGAAGTTGTTTGCATACTCATCACCAACTCAGCATTTGCTCCACAGCTTGCTGGAACACCAAGTGCCACATTAGTACCATACGTGCTCTGTTACTTGCAGAGCTTGGTCACCCTCATGCAAGGAGCATTTTTGTAGCTCCCACCCGCTAAAAGCGAATTCTGTGTTTGCTCCCGCTTGGCGGGAAATATAAAAATGCTCCCGCCAAGCGAGAGCAAACACAGATGGGAACCCAGAGACATAGCTGCTGAGCCGGACCCAAGGGAGGGCTCCCTGGGGCCATTAATGGCTCAGGGGAGAGGGGCCGCGCTGCCCCCCCCCCCCCACTCCATAAAAACTAATGACGGCCCCCGGGGTGGGCTCCCTGGGGCCTCTAATAGCTTGGAGAGGGGGGGGGGCATGGAGCCCCCCTCCCCTTTCTAAACACAGCCACGGGGAGGGCTCCCCGGACATTATACAAAATACATGGAGCCCGGCCGGCATGTTTTTTTTCTGTTTTTTCGATCCCTCAAGAGTCTCATGGTATTGCAGCATTTTTTGCTGAGTTTTTTTCCGGTCTCTCTGGGTTCCCCCCATGGGGCCTAGGGGGGCAGGGGATCCCTATCCTGCCACCATATATGTTATTTTTTTTAAG
The DNA here is from genome assembly GCA_963921515.1 of Calotriton arnoldi. Taxonomy (NCBI): domain Eukaryota; kingdom Metazoa; phylum Chordata; class Amphibia; order Caudata; family Salamandridae; genus Calotriton; species Calotriton arnoldi. The sequence continues at coordinate 1,091,623 of CAWUFW010000845.1, read as the reverse complement.
AACTTCAAAACAGGAGACTTAGTCCCCCGAGTCCTGTAATCGCTGCCAGAACATTTTTCTTATGGTGCTGGCAGCCAATCAAAACACTCACTCTCGCATATGGCCCAAGGGAAATCAAGTTCCCTGGGCCAGTCAGAATGCTCCATTTTTAAACTGGTGCTCACGCGAGAATCTTGGAGACTCTTGCGAGCCCAACTGCCAAAAAATACAATTATTTTTTACCTCAACATGTCAAAAACTACTGAACGGATTAACAGCAAATCTCAAAAAGCACAATCTGCGAACCAAGATCTAGCTTCCTGCTGAATTTAGTGTAATGCCGTTCAGCAGTTTTTGCTGTAGCCCATCTTAAACAAGTCTAAGGAAAATGGAGGGGATTTTGTGTATTGGGACCCCCCGTTTTCTCAGCCCCCCACTTGACGGTTCACCCTGAAACTTTCCAAGAAGGAGCCGACGTGGATGAAAGTTTTTTTGGGTTAAGTTTTGTGAAGATTCATCAAAAGGGCCCAAAGTTATTATCAAACCAAAAAACGCTCCGTCTATGGAAAAGCAGACCTAACTATAAGTACCTGGTGGCGACTACCACTAGGATGGAGAGAGAATATATATATATATAAATTTCTTATTGATCTGAAGTATTCTTCAACCTCAATTATGCTTGCTAAGTTTCCTGAGTCTAGTAGGCCCAGAAGTAATTTTATTCAGAGTACTATACTGCATATTTCTGCAAAGCGTAACCTCAGAGGGTTTTAGGAGAACAATAAACTCAGTAATGTATTCATGAATATCTTATCACACTTCCACCAGGAGAAGATCCTGCCACCTGCTCATTATATAAGTTTTACTGATAGTAAGTTTCTGTCAGATGATTAGGTTCCCTAGACGTGCACTGAATGAAAACATACATAGAACAGCCCTACATTTTAGGTATTTAAGCATAAGGCTCCATTTGACTGTTTTCTGGTGAGAGCTTTGGTCAGTTTAAATGACAATTGTCGTTTGATAATTTGCTGTACTGCTTGCTAGTTTTGCATTAAGAGCAATTTAGACTTCAGGGTTTTCCGACATGTTGTTTTAACTGGAGAGACCTACTCTTCTAAACACACAGTAAAGAAGAAATTGGCTTTGTATACGAGGCAATATCAATTTGGGACAGATATGGTACAGGGAACTGCAAGGCCCTAACCCACATAATGGTTGCATGTTTCATCATTGGGCATTCCCAAACTTTAACTCATGTGGGCTACAACCAACATTTTGGGTGCAAGGATTTTTGTGTTGTTTTATAGAGGGAGAAAGTCCCAGAGGAAAGAAAAGTTAAAACAGTCATTGGTATCCCCCAAGTATTATTTGAATAGTGGGTACATTGACTGGATTAAAACGGTCACAAGAGATGGATTGGGGCACTTCGTACCCTACCAGCTAACTAGGTCTACATGCTTCAGCTGTCTACTCGAAGCCCAGAGGGTCTGCAGCTTTCTTCAGGACCGATTCTTTTTAAGTGACTCTGGCGAATAATAGAAAATACCTACGTGTTAAGCCTGCACTCCAAAAATCCTATCAATGAGGATACCAATACCAACAGATACCAATGTTTGTTCACATCAGATTCCATCTGTAAATTAAAAGTAGTGCAAATCTCAGTGGCAAACAATTGCACTATATACAACAACAGTCACTGTAAAGTGCTAGCACCAAAGTGTGTGTAGATGTTGAGATTATGACTTCTGTTTTTCACTCTGCTAAGGAAAAACCAATTTTGGCTCATCCATCATCACTGAAAAAGAGCATAGATGGGTGGAAAGGCTATGTGGCATGATGTAGGACCCAGAGATTTTTGACAGAAAGTGGTCACATTTGATATGTTGTATTTGATTAGATAATGGTTTAAACTGCTTTAACGCTGTCCCTTCTATTCCACTAGTTATTCGCCTGTGAGATCAGGATATGGTGCTGTAGAGCGTGTTGAAGGCTACGGATGGATCTGAGAGGATCATGGCACAGTCTTGGCCTTGATCTCTGCAGGTGAGCAGCTCTTCACTGATGTTCATTAACGTGATTTTAGTGATTTCGCAAGAGCAGATTGGTCTGTAGTCCGGCAGTATTTTTGGACCATCGGTGAGCTTTCTTGGCAACAATGGTATAATGGTATTTGAAAATGAGGCCGCACTTGTAGGTGATACAGGATTATCCGAAACAGTCGAAAATACCGGGGACATTGACTCCAAGCTGCTAAGGGGTGAATTACATCTGTGTGAAGATGACTTATCTCTGCGAGCTACAATGATGTGTAACTGTGCGGCATGCTTTTTGAGTAAGCGGTGTTATATTCCATATAGGTTCCCCAATATAGGTCCGGGTAACATCCCAACCTTTCACCTATATTCGTCCCTACACTAAATACATAACGGGCTGCTAGGACTGACCCTTTACCTAGTTACGGTACTGCCTACAGAACGTGGGGTTTTCCCTGAACAATAGCCTCATACATTATGCATGAGGATCCTTGGATTCTTGGAAACTCAGCAGGACTACCATCTCCTGCATAATAACTATGTACAAGGTTCATTCCCGGCGTCATCCTAAGTCCGACATTGGCACAGCAAGGTAGAACCCCTGGGGATACCTTTGGGTATATAAACATCACATCTTGCTGAGATAGTCAGAGGAGATCAGGATTTCCCTGCCGACACATACTGATGCGAGACGCTGAGGTTCCTGCATGCAGATACCCCAGCTCACAGTGGTCTAACATCCCTTGCGGGGTGTCCAGCTCGAGACCAAGACGGGGTCCTACAGTCTCTCACTTCAGGTAATGGGGTTGACTTTATCCTAGAGGGATTCTTGGCTTAACACCTACTTTCATGCTAGGTACACTTAGGTACATCTGGTTAGGGTAGCATCGTAGGAGTACGCATTTTATTATCATGTATTTTATATACTTGCCTGTATTTATGATTATAGCAAAATGGTAGAAATCTACCATCCTTTTACTTTCCTAGTGCTTCTAATCATTTATATCTGTTACTGTCTAATGATTGTTTCAGCACACCTATTTTACACTAGAATAACGACTGTTCAATAAATACTTATTGAAAAACGTCCATACCGTTTATTCTGTGTATCTCCCCGAGACTACGTGAGCACGAGTGACTGAGCGAAAAGTAGTACACTGTTTCCACGGTCCTGAGGGATCAGGGTTATCATGTTCGATAGTTGCCAAGAACTATTCTCTCCTTGGTAAGAGGAGTTTCTAGTGGCACTGTGAGATAGCTGGTATACAGGCCAACATATCCGGTGGGGGTGTCTGGAATCAGTATGGACACCAAGCCCGCAGTGTATGTTGTCCAAACGCGCAGATCATGTATAGGTTTTATAGGAACTACACAACAGTGGAGTAGTGCCCATGACTGGAGCACCCACTCTCCTCAAGTGCACTTGCTATATACTACACTTACAGGGCTATTTTACTAGCACAAAGTCTCAACAACTTGAATCTCTTTGTTTAGTGCAGCTCCTTGTGGTTTTTCAAGCTTTTAAAATGCCTTGACTCTCTTCCATTAGCCTATAAATATAGGAGGGGAAAGGCCTGATCAGGGACCCTCAGCTGCTGAGGGCAGACGCATTTTATACACTCCTCAAAACAAGATGCCGCCCTTACTTCCAGCCACGCACCAGACTACTTTCCACCCACATTCCTTATCCAGCATGGACCCAGCCGAAACTTTGTTCTTACTGTGTTCTGTAATTCTCTGACGAGGAGTGCTGTTATTCTGAATGCTCGGTTGAAGTAAAATTGTAGTCCTTCTATTTTTGGGAAATGTCATGGTTTTTGGCTTTAACATTCTGGTCACCCTATGTTTAGTGGTGTGCAGCCAACACACAAAGCCAGTCGTTACTTGGATACATTGTCAGATCTTCACAAGGAGATCAAACAACCCGATCCCGCACATAGCTCAAAAACTGTGATGGTAAAAGTATTGTTGATGTGTGTTCTTGAGTACGTAATGAAATAATGCACTTGGTGGTGTAATGCAGCAGCCGCTACACTGGCACATCCCTCATGTGAACAATTTGTGTGATCTTGTGCAAATCACCTACTTCCCTGCGCTTCAATTCCATTATTTGCCAAACACTGTTTTTTTTTCCTGGGAGTGGGTGTGCCTTGCTCTTACAATAGGCAAGACTTACAGGTGAAGTCTGGGACTATCTAAAACACAAAAAACTTTTGTAAATTGGGTGCCATTGAGAGCAACATGAGCTGTCTGTATTTTGCCGCTGAGCCCATTTGAAGTACTTTATAGCTGCACCACTGCTATCTTTCTGCTTGTACTCCAAAGTCAGAGTGAACCTGTTAGCGCCAGGAATCAAAACCTAGATTTTCTACATGGAAATGATTGTCAAAGTTCACATCCCTGAACAGTTTATGCCCAGTTGGTGATCTGAACGGAGTATGGTGAGTGCCACTGGACACACCGCAAGTGGTCATTCAAGAGAGCTTTCCTTCATCCAGCTACATGGGAAAGGGGGCAAAACAGCTTAGAGCAGGGCTTTAAGTGGGCCGGGTGTTCTAAAAAGCAGGTGTCGAAACGGCTCTCTATCGGGCTCTCCATTTTTGCCATCACCCTCCGGGTGAAAAACAAATCTTAACTCTGCAGCTGGACCACCCTTCACTGCCTTTGGGGTAACTTCGAAGAAACTCGTTAGTTCTTTCACAGTCTCATCATTTCAGAACTGAAGGATTGTCATATTATATTCAACGAAGTCATAGTTATTGCTTATGCAACTAACAACCATTGACAAAGCCAATAGTTTTGGCTTGCTGTAGGTGTAATGTTACTTGTATTATATATATATATATATATATATATATATCGCCACGATATCCCTTTGAACAGGGATTTCCTCACCGCACTCACAGCTCTTTAAAGTTGGAAATAAGTATGAATCATCACATCATACCATCGCTGGTTCCAGGGTGTTTTTATTTTCAAAAAACGCTGCCAACACACAACCCCAACGCGTTTCGGTCTCAGCCGAGACCTTGCTCACGGGGAACAATCGATCGATCGATTGTTCCCCGTGAGCAAGGTCTCGGCTGAGACCGAAACGCGTTGGGGTTGTGTGTTGGCAGCGGTTTTGAAAATAAAAACACCCTGGAACCAGCGATGGTATGATGTGATGATTCATACTTATTTCAACTTTAAAAGAGCTGTGAGTGCGGTGAGGAAATCCCTGTTCAAAGGGATATCGTGGCGATATTTGTAACGGCTTGGTCCTGCCGTACTCGACACGCACCACCACAGAGCGCCCAGCAGTCAGTAAAGGTGGACTTTGCGGAAAGGATATATATATATATATATATATATATATATATATATATTATCTACTGGCGGTCGCCAGTAGATGGTTATAGTTACAACCTATTATCCATAGGAAATCCGCGACATTCTATTTGAAATAACTCTATTGCCGGTTGACGTATCTTCGCAAAATTTTCAAACTTTATGGCCCGCTCCGGTCCGCTCCTACCCTGAAAGTCTCGGGGGATTCGTCAAGCGGGGGCCGAGAAAAAGGGGGGTCCCAAAACGCGTTTTCCCCATGCAATTTTCCATAGGAAACTTTAGACACGGCTACAGCCCGAACTGCTGAACGGAATTACACCAAATTTGGCAAAGAGGTAGTTCTTGGTTCAGAAAGAACCCTTTTTGTTAAATGGTGTAAATCCGTTCAGTAGTTGCTGAGAAAATGAAAAGTAAAAAAGATAGTGATATCTAGGGCCGCGGATCCTCCCGAGCACGAGCTTTATGTTAATTGGCTGTCAACACTCCAAACCAGGAAGTGTTGGCAGCCATTTTGTCCCTCGGTAGAACCGAGGGACAGAAACAAGTGTGCAAAGCACACAAAGGGGGCAGGGTAGAAACACCTTAATCCCCCAACTTAAAACGCGCCACGGGGCGCGTTTGCACAGATGTCACCTCAGGCCCCGCCCCCTCCCTTCACCATTGTGCAAATATTCCTCTAAAATCAGCCGAAATACGAATTCGGATTTACTCACCTGTTATCAGGAGAGACCTCAGTGCTGCATCTTTCAGCCCAGTACTGGTCATGAAAAGTAATTTTAACCGTACTTACCAGTAACTTGAATTTCCTTCCATAGGCTAACATTGACTGGTTTCACTTGGAAATTCTTCTAAGTGTGGAGTTTTGGAACTTTAAAATATTCCTCTAAAATCAGCCGAAATACGAATTCCGATTTACTCACCTGTTATCAGGAGAGACCTCAGTGCTGCATCTTTCAGCCCAGTACTGATCCTGAAAAGTAATTTTAACCGTACTTACCGGTAACTTGAATTTCCTTCATAGGCTAACATTGACTGGTTTCACTTGGAAATTCTTCTAAGTGTGGAGTTTTGGAACTTTAAAATATTCCTCTAAAATCAGCCGAAATACGAATTCCGATTTACTCACCTGTTATCAGGAGAGAACCCAGTGCTGCATCTTTTAGCCCAGTACTGATCCTCAAAAGTAATTTTAACCGTACTTACCAGTAACTTGAATTTCCTTCCATAGGATATCATTGCCTGCTTTTTGCTGAAAAAGTTTCTAAGTGTTGATTTTTGAAACATACAAATATTCCTCTAAAATCAGCCGAAATCCGAATTCTGATTTACTCACCTGTTATCAGGAGAGACCTCAGTGCTGCATCTTTCAGCCCAGTACTGGTCCTGAAAAGTAATTTTAACCGTACTTACCGGTAACTTGAATTTCCTTCCATAGGCTAACATTGACTGGTTTCACTTGGAAATTCTTCTAAGTGTGGAGTTTTGGAACTTTAAAATATTCCTCTAAAATCAGCCAAAATACGAATTCCGATTTACTCACCTGTTATCAGGAGAGACCTCAGTGCTGCATCTTTCAGCCCAGTACTGATCCTCAAAAGTAATTTTAACCGTACTTACCAGTAACTTGAATTTCCTTCCATAGGAATCCATTGTCTGGTTTTCAGCAGAAAAGTTTGTGTCGATTTTCACAAACTACAAATATTCCTAAAAATCGCCTGTATGACTTAAACGCATTCTTTCAACTGTTTACAGGCGATGCACCAGTGCTGGATCCAGGATCCAACACTGAGTAAGAAAAAGTAACGATAACAGTTTTTAACTTCTAAGTGAATTTCCTTCCATAGGATAACATTGGTGATTCTATGAGAAAAAGTTTCTAAGTGTGAACTTTTAAAGTACAATAATATTCCTTAAAAATCACGACTGTAACCAAAACGCTTTTACTCAACTGTTTACAGGAGATGTCCCAGGACTGAATCTAGGATCCAGTAATGTGGTTAGAAAAGTAATCCATAAAGTAACTAATTGCATTTAACTAGAAATTCACATTGAGCTGAATGTTGCATTGTGTTTGAAAATGTGTTGCCCATTGCAACAACTGTAACTACTGTACTTAAAAGTCTATTGCCTATGTGCAAAGTAATTAAACTAAAGTAATTCATTCTGAGAAAGTATTTTTGTAATGTAATGTATAATGTAATTACAATGTAATTTAAAAAATAAAATATGTAAAAAAAAAAATTGTTTCTAAAAAATTTGGAAATCAGTATGAAAAAATGTATATAACAATTAATACATTTAAAAATTGTCATTTACAAAACCTTTGAAATTCAATGAAAAAACTGTAGGTTTCAGACATGTTATAGTTACAAATTAGCATTTAAAAACCTTTGAAATTCACTGAAAAAACCATAGGTTTCAGGGACGTTATAGTTACAAATTAGCATTTAAAAAACCTTTGAAATTCACTGAAAAAACCATAGGTTTTAGGGACAGTTATAGTTAGTTGGACATTGCACTCGTACAAAACCCATGAAATTCCCCCGTTATAGTTAGTCCAGCTAACTATAACTCGCGCCCCCGCAATGCACTGCTGATGACGTCACATATTACATCACTCATGACATGGTCAGTGACATCACTGATGACATCACTGATGACATCTCAAATGACATCACTGATAACATCATCCACGTGATAATCTGATGCACCTCCTCACACCCTAATATAACCTTTGATACACCCACTCTAAATTACAGACTGCCATTCGCAAAACCATAGACACTCCAACACCAATAACTACACACCCACTCACTGATTCTTAGGTCTACGCACACATCCACTCACTCACCCGTACAGTCACTCATACTTACGGTCACTCAGTACAGGACTATCATATGCACTCATACTCCTATATAGACACTCAAACACCGCCACTCATCCATAGAGGTACTCACACACCTAGTCAGTCATGCAAATAATTAAACACACTACCATTTACTCACCTATACAGTTATACACACACCAGCTCACTTACTCATACAAATAGTAGCACATTCTTACGCTCTTATACAATCACTGATACAAGCACACACTCATCCATACAGCCACTATCACAATCACTCACTCTCGCTTATAGCTATTTATATACTCCAACACACATATATACTGCCTTTCACATATGTAGTTACTCACACATGTACCACTGGGACATACATTCACTCACTAACACACTCTTACACACACTTACCCACCCATACAGTCTATCACAGTTGCACTCTTGAAACCATCCACCCAGTGAATCACCCACTCACACATCTATGCACAGAGTTGCACACACCCCTCCCACACAAACACTCAGGCACCCATACAGATACTCAGACAAGCATTCAATAACTCATATAGACACTCATGTAGCTATTCACAAACACATGCAGCCACTTACACAGCAACAGACAGACGGATACAGACATTCACCCAGTTTAGTCACTAACCCATGCATTCAGTAAGATACGTTAAATCACTCACTTATAGAGTCAGTCACGCACCTACTAAATCATCCATACAGACACTTACACACCCACTCATTCTTCAATACGTCTTTTCCTATATATATTAAAAATATATAAACTTTACAGAAACACACAGTCACTGGATGATGTCATTTGAGATGTCATCAGTGATGTCATCAGTGATGTCACTGACCATGTCATGAGTGATGTAATATGTGACGTCATCAGCAGTGCATTGCGGGGGCGCGAGTTATAGTTAGCTGGACTAACTATCACGGGGGAATTTCACGGGTTTTGTACGAGTGCAATGTCCAACTAACTATAACTGTCCCTAAAACCTATGGTTTTTTCAGTGAATTTCAAAGGTTTTTTAAATGCTAATTTGTAACTATAACGTCCCTGAAACCTATGGTTTTTTCAGTGAATATATATATACATACATATATATATATATATATATACACATACAATGACAGTAGCAGAAAACTACCAGTCGGGCGGCACACTATGCTGAGCGCAGAGTTTTTTTTCGCTTACGTGTTTTAAGCCATGCCCTTAATTACATTGGACACGCCCTTTTGAGAGACCCCCTAGTTTTTTCATCCCACTTAAAGCCCTGCTTAGGGGAAAACAGAACAGGGAATGAAAGACATGGCAAGGAATTTAGAAAGAGTGGATAGGAGTGAGAGTACTCGTTGGGGCCACGTCGGCGCTTTTTCTTTTTATTGCTGGCGGGGAGGGAAGTCGGAGGTAACACAGTGGAAAGGGGTGGAAAGATGTGTGAGGAAGGCAAAACGGAGGGGGTGGTAAAAAGGCGCTATGACGTGGCCAACGATGGCTGAGTTATAGTGCTTTTTTTGTTAATTGCGGGGCAGGAGGCAACAGGTTGGGAGGTAGAAGGCAACACGAAGGGGGGTGGGAGGCAAGACAGAAGGCAGGGTGAGTCTGGGAGCAACACGGACATCAGAGTGTGGGAGGGAGAAGCTGGGCACAAGGATACGGACAACAGAGGGTGGAGGGAGAAGGTGGACATGGGCCACTAACACAGACAAGAATGAAAGGAGGGAGGACCGGAATGGAGTAATTTGGGACACACAGCCGGGAGAAGTACACAAGCCAGCCAGTTGAAAAAGACACACTTGTACAGTGGGTAAAAAAATGAGCAGTGGAGGAACACAATTAATGTCTCAATGCACCAGAGGAGAGACAAACATGAGAAGAGGAAAGAAGCCTATGGCAGCTGATGATCAAAAAGCAAGCAAATTAGAATGATAATGAAGCCAACTAAACTTGGTACGCAATGGGCGGGTTCTAAGCCCACTGTTAGAAAACAAAAGGTACCCAACAGGCAGCGCACGCCTATGCAAGACTTAATAAAGGTAGGTAAAGCTTGCAAGCTAGCATGAACAAAGCATCAAGCTTGGAGCTGGTCCTTCTTTTGTCCTACAAGAAAAGGATTATTCTTCAAATATACTGACTAATCAGGTCAAATCTTTACAACTAATTTCAACTGAGGTTTAACCATGAAAAACATATCAACAGAATAGCAAGCACTGCTCGGCAAGCTCCAGTTGTCAATGGAGATGACCGCTATAATACAAAGGATATTATATGTCCCAGGATTGAGTACTGCAACATCCTCATTGAAGGACAGCAGGCTGCAAGAGCTCTGGTACTGGGTATATCATGGTTCACAATGTTCTTTGATAGGCAATCTTGACACAGTGTTGCTTTAGGACCTCTCTACATGGATCTCGGATTATCCTCGCCCAGAACTATTGCATTTCAAGGTTTGTTTCGATGGACACTGGGAATACAGAGAAGTATTCTCAAAGTTGTGTTGCTGGGGAAAGCAAACTTTTAACTACTTTCTTGAACATTTATCTGATCTCTTTAAGACTGGATTTGTTATAGTATACTAAGGATTATTTTGTGACGAAAAAAGAAGGCTTCTTAGATTGGTTATTTTTGAATATGTATTGTACATGACATTACAAGGTAGTAGAGTTCTAGTATGAACAAACAAATAGCTATCATAGTAAAAAGAGTTGTTTGATATTGCTTAGGTATACCAAGTCAGTAAATACAGTTCGAACCCTTAATAACAATTTACTTAAGATATCTCTTTGCCTTTCAAAGATCCACTACATCCTGTAGACCTCCTAAACCAAAGGAAGTGATGAGGTAGAGTGGTGGTCTCTATTTTCTCTCTTATCCCATTCCCTTTTCCCTGTTTATATCACTTTCCCTCAAATTCCTGTGCGAGTGTGGTCACTGGTGGGACTGCTGACAGTAGAAGAAGAGCCCATTACACATAGGGTCCTCTGGTCTAGTGAAGTGGGAACTGCACAAAAAGGGGAGATTTCCCATTTAAGGACGGTTTCCCTCACCAACCAGTGGTGGCATGCTTCATCATCGGGAATCCTCCTCACACCTTGATGCCTAGTCAAGGTGTGGGCTACAACCCCCTCGCTGCGAGGGAGGAGCTCAGGGATGTTTTGATGGAGGTGTTGTTACTAAAACCCAATGAGAGTTACTAGGGTGTCGTGAGGTGTGCAGTGCAGGTAGAAAGGTGGATTAAAACGAACTACAAGGGTCAACTTATCAACTTTATTTTGGTTGCCCTGGGCTAGATTTAAAAACGTAAAAGTGCGACTGAAAACATTAGATTCAGTCGTCCTGATTACTGATCCTAGCATCAAGGTGTGAGGAGGATTCCCGATGATGAAGCATGCCACCAATGGTGGGTGAGGGAAACCGTCCTTAGAAGGGAAATCCCCCCTTTTTGCGCAGTTCCCACTTCACTAGACCCGAGGACCCTATGTGTATTGAATTATTGATTGGGGAGTTTGTCCTCGCTGGTCTTCCAAATCTCCTCAGGCCCCCCCTCCTTTGTGTGCATATAGTAGAAGAAGAGCGTCATCTGCTTTGGTTCCTGCGCACAAGTTTAGCTCAATCTGAAGGTATCGGGCTTAAAAAATTAGAATGCCTTTCTCAAACACCTACAAAAAGAGAAAATAGCTCAATTGTTTGAGGAAACCATACATAGTATAAGCTAATCAAAACATATAATCTTTTGATACCCCAAAAAATTGAGTATGATATGAAATAAAATAAATAAATAATTTGGCCTGTCACACATTCTTTAACTACATGAAACAATTGTTTATTTGATGCAACACGACCCACAAAATAACAGAATTGCGAGTCAGCCATTTATTTCATATTTAACTATTATTTAGTTTTTAGAACAAAAACATTATAAAATATGGGCAAACGTGCATTTGAAAAAAACAGTACTTACTGCTGTGTGCTGAGGAAAACACGATCACTCATCCAGCCAAATAGAGGATCATTGAGGCTATTCCAAACAAGAAATATCGTCTAAAAGAAACACATTTATTTGTCAGACTCCATAACGAAAACAAGTTTACATCAAAAAACAATCTGTCCCCAGCAGAAGTGATGATACTTCCTACTGCTTGTTAAATTGGACATGGAATTTGACCACAACAGAAACAAGTTATTTGATGCACTTTGCACCTCTAGAAAGATTAGTGTCTAGCTGGATAGCCCACTATAAAATATGTAAGCTTGGTGTGGTAATATGTAAATGTGTGTAGTGGACATGTGAATGGAAGTGGAGTTAGAGTCATGTGGGAGAGTGCTGAATGTATGGAGGAGGAAAGGTATTTAAGTTCATAAACTATGTCCAATAGATTGACAATCTTATTAACATGTCTGGTTTGTGTGTACTGGGCAAAGCTTTTTTTATCTGGCAAAATTACAGACAGGCAAACTCTTTTCGACGGAAGCAAATGGCTTTTAAACACCTATATAACAAGCATTTTCAATGCTATAGGTCTCGCATTTTAGAGGGCTTAAGCTATTGGCATTGTAAGTGACAATGCCTTTTATTTATGCGTTTTTAAAACAACACACATATATATATATATATATATTCACTGAAAAAACCGTAGGTTTAGGGCACGTTATAGTTACAAATTAGCATTTTAAAAACCTTTGAAATTCACTGAAAAAACCATAGGTTTCAGACACGTTATAGTTAGAAATTAGCATTTAAAAAACCTTTGAAATTCACTGAAAAAACCATAGGTTTTAGGGACAGTTATAGTTAGTTGGACATTGCACTCGTACAAAATCCGTGAAATTCCCCCGTTATAGTTAGTTCAGCTAACTATAACTCGCGCCTCGCAATGCACTGCTGATGACGTCACATATTACATCACTCATGACATGGTCAGTGACATCACTGATGACATCTCAAATGACATCACTGATGACATCATCCAGTGACTGTGTGTTTCTGTAAAGTTTAAATATGTTTAATATATATAGGGAAAGGCGTATTGAAGAATGAGTGGGTGTATAAGTGTCTGAATGGATGATTTAGTACGTGCGTGACTGACTCTACAAGTGAGTGATTAAACGTATCTTACTGAATGCATGGGTTAGTGACTAAACTGTGTGAATGTCTGTATCCGTCTGTTGGTGTGTAAGTGGATGCATGGATTTGCGAATAGCTACATGAGTGTCTATATGGGTTATTGATTGGTTCTATGAGTATCTGTATGGGTGCCTGAGTGTTTGTGTGGATGGGGTGTGTGCGACTGTGCATAGATGTGTGAGTGGGTGATTCACTGGGTGGATGGTTTCAAGAGTGCATCTGTGATAGACTGTATGGGTGGGTAAGTGTGTGTAAGAGTGTGTTAGTGAGTGAATGTATGTCCCAGTGGTACATGTGTGAGTAACTACATATGTGAAAGGCAGTATATATGTGTATTGGAGTATATAAATAGCTATAAGCGAGAGTGAGTGATTGTGATAGTGGCTGTATGGATGAGTGTGTGCTTGTATCAGTGATTGTATAAGAGCGTAACAATGTGCTAGTATTTGTATGATTAAGTGAGCTGGTGTGTGTATAACTGTATAGGTGAGTAAATGGCAGTGTGTTTAATTATTTGCATTACTGACTAGGTGTGTGAGTACCTCTATGGATGAGTGGCGGTGTTTGAGTGTCTATATAGGAGTAAGAGTGCATATGATAGTCCTGTACTGAGTGACCATAAGTATGAGTGACTGTACGGGTGAGTGAGTGGATGTGTGTGTGTAGACCTAAGAATCAGTGAGTGGGTATGTAGTTATTGGTGTTGGAGTGTCTATGGTTTTGCGAATGGCACTCTGTAATTTAGATTGGGTGTATCAAAGGTTATATTAGGGTGTGAGGAGCTGCATCAGATTATCACGTGGATGATGTCATCAGTGATGTCATTTGAGATGTCATCAGTGATGTCATCAGTGATGTCACTGACCATGTCATGAGTGATGTAATATGTGACGTCATCAGCAGTGCATTGCGGGGCGCGAGTTATAGTTAGCTGAACTAACTATAACGGGGAATTTCACGGGTTTTGTACGAGTGCAATGTCCAACTAACTATAACTGTCCCTAAAACCTATGGTTTTTCAGTGAATTTCAAAGGTTTTTTAAATGCTCATTTCTAACTATAACGTGTCTGAAACCTATGGTTTTTTCAGTGAATTTCAAAGGTTTTTAAAATGCTAATTTGTAACTATAACGTGCCTGAAACCTACGGTTTTTCAGTGAATTTCAAAGGTTTTTTAAATGACAATTTTTAAATGTATTAATTTTTATATTAATTTTTTTCATACTGATTTACTACATTTTTAGAAACAATTTCTTTTACATATTTTATTTTTTAAATTACATTGTAATTACATTATACATTACATTACAAAAAATACTTTCTCAGAATGAATTACTTTAGTTTAAATACTTTGCACATAGGCAATAGACTTTTAAGTACAGTAGTTACAGTTGTTGCAATGGGCAACACATTTTCAAACACAATGCAACATTCAGCTCAATGTGAATTTCTAGTTAAATGCAATTAGTTACTTTATGGAATACTTTTCTAACCACAGGACTGGATCCTAGATTCAGTCCTGGTACATCTCCTGTAAACAGTTGAGTAAAAGCGTTTTGGTTACAGTCGTGATTTTTAAGGAATATTATTGTATTTTAAAAGTTGACACTTAGAAACTTTTTCTCATAGAATCACCAATGTTATCCTATGGAAGGAAATTCACTTAGCAGGTAAAAACTGTTATCGTTACTTTTTCTTACTCAGTGTTGGATCCTGGATCCAGCACTGGTGCATCTCCTGTAAACAGTTGAAAGAATGCGTTTAAGTCATACAGGCGATTTTTAAGGAATATTTGTAGTTTGTGAAAATCGACACTTTGAAACTTTTCTGCTGAAAACCAGACAATGGATTCCTATGGAAGGAAATTCAAGTTACTGGTAAGTACGGTTAAAATTACTTTTGAGGATCAGTACTGGGCTGAAAGATGCAGCACTGATGTCTCTCCTGATAACAGGTGAGTAAATCGGAATTCGTATTTCGGCTGATTTTAGAGGAATATTTTAAAGTTCCAAAACTCCACACTTAGAAGAATTTCCAAGTGAAACCAGTCAATGTTAGCCTATGGAAGGAAATTCAAGTTACCGGTAAGTACGGTTAAAATTACTTTTCAGGACCAGTACTGGGCTGAAAGATACAGCACTGAGGTCTCTCCTGATAACAGGTGAGTAAATCGGAATTCGTATTTCGGCTGATTTTAGATGAATATTTTATAGTTTCAAAACTCCACACTTAGAAGAATTTCCAAGTGAAACCAGTCAATGTTAGCCTATGGAAGGAAATTCAAGTTACCGGTAAGTACGGTTAAAATTACTTTTCAGGACCAGTACTGGGCTGAAAGATACAGCACTGAGGTCTCTCCTGATAACAGGTGAGTAAATCGGAATTCGTATTTCGGCTGATTTTAGAGGAATATTTTAAAGTTCCAAAACTCCACACTTAGAAGAATTTCCAAGTGAAACCAGTCAATGTTAGCCTATGGAAGGAAATTCAAGTTACCGGTAAGTACGGTTAAAATTACTTTTCAGGACCAGTACTGGGCTGAAAGATACAGCACTGAGGTCTCTCCTGATAACAGGTGAGTAAATCGGAATTCGTATTTCGGCTGATTTTAGATGAATATTTTAAAGTTACAAAACTCCACACTTAGAAGAATTTCCAAGTGAAACCAGTCAATGTTAGCCTATGGAAGGAAATTCAAGTTACCGGTAAGTACGGTTAAAATTACTTTTCAGGACCAGTACTGGGCTGAAAGATACAGCACTGAGGTCTCTCCTGATAACAGGTGAGTAAATCGGAATTCGTATTTCGGCTGATTTTAGATGAATATTTTAAAGTTTCAAAACTCCACACTTAGAAGAATTTCCAAGTGAAACCAGTCAATGTTAGCCTATGGAAGGAAATTCAAGTTACCGGTAAGTACGGTTAAAATTACTTTTCAGGACCAGTACTGGGCTGAAAGATACAGCACTGAGGTCTCTCCTGATAACAGGTGAGTAAATCGGAATTCGTATTTCGGCTGATTTTAGATGAATATTTTATAGTTTCAAAACTCCACACTTAGAAGAATTTCCAAGTGAAACCAGTCAATGTTAGCCTATGGAAGGAAATTCAAGTTACCGGTAAGTACGGTTAAAATTACTTTTCAGGACCAGTACTGGGCTGAAAGATACAGCACTGAGGTCTCTCCTGATAACAGGTGAGTAAATCGGAATTCGTATTTCGGCTGATTTTAGAGGAATATTTTAAAGTTCCAAAACTCCACACTTAGAAGAATTTCCAAGTGAAACCAGTCAATGTTAGCCTATGGAAGG
This sequence comes from Calotriton arnoldi, assembly GCA_963921515.1. Taxonomy (NCBI): domain Eukaryota; kingdom Metazoa; phylum Chordata; class Amphibia; order Caudata; family Salamandridae; genus Calotriton; species Calotriton arnoldi. The sequence continues at coordinate 1,074,987 of CAWUFW010000845.1, read as the reverse complement.
AAATTCAAGTTACCGGTAAGTACGGTTAAAATTACTTTTCAGGACCAGTACTGGGCTGAAAGATACAGCACTGAGGTCTCTCCTGATAACAGGTGAGTAAATCGGAATTCGTATTTCGGCTGATTTTAGATGAATATTTTAAAGTTACAAAACTCCACACTTAGAAGAATTTCCAAGTGAAACCAGTCAATGTTAGCCTATGGAAGGAAATTCAAGTTACCGGTAAGTACGGTTAAAATTACTTTTCAGGACCAGTACTGGGCTGAAAGATACAGCACTGAGGTCTCTCCTGATAACAGGTGAGTAAATCGGAATTCGTATTTCGGCTGATTTTAGATGAATATTTTAAAGTTTCAAAACTCCACACTTAGAAGAATTTCCAAGTGAAACCAGTCAATGTTAGCCTACGGAAGGAAATTCAAGTTACCGGTAAGTACGGTTAAAATTACTTTTCAGGACCAGTACTGGGCTGAAAGATACAGCACTGAGGTCTCTCCTGATAACAGGTGAGTAAATCGGAATTCGTATTTCGGCTGATTTTAGAGGAATATTTTAAAGTTCCAAAACTCCACACTTAGAAGAATTTCCAAGTGAAACCAGTCAATGTTAGCCTATGGAAGGAAATTCAAGTTACCGGTAAGTACGGTTAAAATTACTTTTCAGGACCAGTACTGGGCTGAAAGATACAGCACTGAGGTCTCTCCTGATAACAGGTGAGTAAATCGGAATTCGTATTTCGGCTGATTTTAGAGGAATATTTTAAAGTTCCAAAACTCCACACTTAGAAGAATTTCCAAGTGAAACCAGTCAATGTTAGCCTATGGAAGGAAATTCAAGTTACCGGTAAGTACGGTTAAAATTACTTTTCAGGACCAGTACTGGGCTGAAAGATGCAGCACTGAGGTCTCTACTGATAACAGATGAGTAAATCGGAATTCGTATTTCGGCTGATTTTAGATGAATATTTTAAAGTTCCAAAACTCCACACTTAGAAGAATTTCCAAGTGAAACCAGTCAATGTTAGCCTATGGAAGGAAATTCAAGTTACCGGTAAGTACGGTTAAAATTACTTTTCAGGACCAGTACTGGGCTGAAAGATACAGCACTGAGGTCTCTCCTGATAACAGGTGAGTAAATCGGAATTCGTATTTCGGCTGATTTTAGATGAATATTTTAAAGTTTCAAAACTCCACACTTAGAAGAATTTCCAAGTGAAACCAGTCAATGTTAGCCTATGGAAGGAAATTCAAGTTACCGGTAAGTACGGTTAAAATTACTTTTCAGGACCAGTACTGGGCTGAAAGATACAGCACTGAGGTCTCTCCTGATAACAGGTGAGTAAATCGGAATTCGTATTTCGGCTGATTTTAGAGGAATATTTTAAAGTTCCAAAACTCCACACTTAGAAGAATTTCCAAGTGAAACCAGTCAATGTTAGCCTATGAAGGAAATTCAAGTTACCGGTAAGTACGGTTAAAATTACTTTTCAGGACCAGTACTGGGCTGAAAGATGCAGCACTGAGGTCTCTCCTGATAACAGGTGAGTAAATCGGAATTCGTATTTCGGCTGATTTTAGAGGAATATTTGTATGTTTCAAAAATCAACACTTAGAAACTTTTTCAGCAAAAAGCAGGCAATGATATCCTATGGAAGGAAATTCAAGTTACTGGTAAGTACGGTTAAAATTACTTTTGAGGATCAGTACTGGGCTGAAAGATGCAGCACTGAGATCTCTCCTGATAACAGGTGAGTAAATCGGAATTCGTATTTTGGCTGATTTTAGAGGAATATTTTAAAGTTCCAAAACTCCACACTTAGAAGAATTTCCAAGTGAAACCAGTCAATGTTAGCCTATGAAGGAAATTCAAGTTACCGGTAAGTACGGTTAAAATTACTTTTCAGGACCAGTACTGGGCTGAAAGATGCAGCACTGAGGTCTCTCCTGATAACAGGTGAGTAAATCGGAATTCGTATTTCGGCTGATTTTAGAGGAATATTTGTATGTTTCAAAAATCAACACTTAGAAACTTTTTCAGCAAAAAGCAGGCAATGATATCCTATGGAAGGAAATTCAAGTTACTGGTAAGTACGGTTAAAATTACTTTTGAGGATCAGTACTGGGCTGAAAGATGCAGCACTGAGATCTCTCCTGATAACAGGTGAGTAAATCGGAATTCGTATTTCGGCTGATTTTAGAGGAATATTTTAAAGTTCCAAAACTCCACACTTAGAAGAATTTCCAAGTGAAACCAGTCAATGTTAGCCTATGAAGGAAATTCAAGTTACCGGTAAGTACGGTTAAAATTACTTTTGAGGATCAGTACTGGGCTGAAAGATGCAGCACTGAGGTCTCTCCTGATAACAGGTGAGTAAATCGAAATTCGTATTTCGGCTGATTTTAGAGGAATATTTTAAAGTTCCAAAACTCCACACTTAGAAGAATTTCCAAGTGAAACCAGTCAATGTTAGCCTATGGAAGGAAATTCAAGTTACTGGTAAGTACGGTTAAAATTACTTTTCAGGATTAGTACTGGGCTGAAAGATGCAGCACTGAGGTCTCTCCTGATAACAGGTGAGTAAATCAGAATTCGTATTTCGGCTGATTTTAGATGAATATTTGCACAATGGTGAAGGGAGGGGCGGGGCCTGAGGTGACATCTGTGCAAACGCGCCCCGTGGCGCGTTTTAAGTTGGGGGATTAAGTCCCCTTGAATCATGAGGGTCCCTACGGGCCAACTAGCCCACCAGGAACCTCCAGTATGCGCCAGGGGCTGCGTTGCAGAGACATGTACAGAGGCCACACCCCTTTTACACCTCTCTGCAACGCAGCTCTGTGGCGCTTTCTGGACGTACCTGTTGGGCTAGTTGGCCCCAGGGACCCTCAGGATTGAAGAGGATTTAATTCCCCATCTTAAAACGCGCCACGGGGCCTGTTTGCACACATGTCACCTGAAGCCCCGCCCCTCCCTTCACCACTGTGCAAACGCGCCCGTGGCGCGTTTTAAGTCGGGGGATTAACTCCCTTGAATCCTGAGGGTCCCTGGGGTGCAACTAGCCCACCATATACCTCCAAAAGCGCCATAGAGCTGCGTTGCAGAGAGGTGTAAAAGGGGCGTGGCCTCTGTACACCTCTCTGCAAGGCAGCCCCTGGCGCATACTGGAGGTTCCTGGTGGGCTAGTTGGCCCCCAGGGACCCCCAGTATTCAAGGGGAATTCGTTCCCCCTCTGCAAACGCGCCAGGGGGCGCGTTTGCAGAGTGTTGAAGGAAGGGGGCGGGGCCTACGGGCCCGATCGTTTTTTTGCCGATTTAAATAAAAAAAAAAAAAAAATTTTTGCCCAGGGGGTCCTTGTGGGACCCCCTGAGCAGACCTAGGGGGTCAGGGTGTTTCTACCCTGCCCCCTTTGTGCGCTTTGCGCACTTGTTTCTGTCCCTCGGTTCTACCGAGGGATAAAATGGCTGCCAACACTTCCTGATTTGGAGTGTTGACAGCCAATTAACATAAAGCTCGTGCTCGGGAGGATCCGCAGCCCTAGATATATCTATCTTTTTACTTTTGATTTTCTCAGCAACTACTGAACGGATTTACACCATTTAACAAAAAGGGTTCTTTCTGAACCAAGAACTACCTCTTTGCCAAATTTGGTGTAATTCCGTTCAGCAGTTCGGGCTGTAGCCGTGTCTAAAGTTTCCTATGGAAAATTGCATGGGGAAAACGCGTTTTGGGACCCCCTTTTTCTCGGCCCCCGCTTGACGAATCCCCCGAGACTTTCAGGGTAGGAGCGGACCGGAGCGCCCCACAAAGTTTGAAAATTTTGTGAAGATACGTCAACCGGCAAGAGAGTTATTTCAAATAGAATGTCGCGGATTTCCTATGGATAATAGGTTGTAACTATAACTATCTACTGGCGACCGCCAGTAGATATATATATATATATATATATATAAGGCATTGTCATTTCTAATGCCAATACCTCAAAATCTCGCAAATGCGAGACCACTTCAATGGTGGCCGCACCCCTTTCTTTAGACGCTGCTCGCCGTGTTCAGGTTACAGTGAGCAGCGTCTAAAGAAAGGGGCGCGGCCAACATTAAAGTGAAAGAGCAGCATCGGGCGCTTTCACCTAAAAAGAATGAAATAAAGAAAGGTTCTGTAGCACGGCTGCTAAAGTGAAAGCGGACCGCGCTGTAAATTAAATAAATAAATAGGCACGGCCGCTAAAGTGATAGCGCACCACACCGTAAATTAAATAAATAAGCGCGGCTGCTATAGTTAAAGCGGACCGGGCTTTAAATTAAATAAATATGTTATTAATAACAATATAAAATCGGGCGGCGTGCTGCGACGTCATGGGAGGAATAGGGGAAGATCATTAAAGAAAATAGTGCTCGCCGACTAGATAAAGCAGACCGTGTAACAACGCAAGTAAAAAGTCCAGTCCTTATGGGAGGTTACAAATGCGGACAAGGAGTGACTACTAAGCCTATTCAAGAATGAAAAGCAATGATTTCGAAAGGACAGTAACAGAAGACAATTGAAAAGATGGGCGGTAAATGGGCAGAACTCCTATTCCATACCTCAATATAGCATGCCTCGCAGAGCAGCACATGCGCTGCCCGGGCTCAACCTAAAAACTACAATGAAATGAGAGGAAAAACTGTGAACAGTACTGTGAACTGCGAATAATAATGTACGAGAGGGGGCCCTTCAGTGACCAGAATGTATGAGAAAATGTTGCCATATCCCTGCATGATATCAGTTTTAAACTGGTCTTCATGGGGCCTATGGATGTGCTCTGCGCAACTCGAGATATTATGCTGCTTTGATTGATGAAGCAAGAGTATAGAAAAGGGCAACCCAACCCAACCACCCCTTGAAAGCTTGGGTACACACACAATATAAATACATGCTCTTAACGGAAATGCTTCAACTCTCTTAGTTGTCACTGTTGCTGGAATGATTCAAGGAGAGTTCTGAGGATGGTCTCGTTTATTCATTAATCTAGAGTCCGAAATGCAACTCATGGATATTTTCTGGACAGTAAACTACTCAAGACCAGAATAGCATACACATTCACCTGTGTTTTATTGCTGGCCATATATGTGCATGTGCTGCCATTGAACACCCTTATGATTTGAGTATTGAATTAACATGACAAGTGATTAAAATTACTGATTATAACTCATGCATTTATGCCGCAATTGATTTAGTCATACTTGATTAAGACATTGAGGTTTGATGTTTCTTCACTTTCCTCTCCTTGATTCATTCCAATAACAGTGACAACTAACTGATAAAGGAATTCCTATGGGCGCATGTGTTCATATTGTATGGGTTGATGCAACATGCTGACAAAGTTAAAGAGATAAGCTCTCACGATGAGCAATAAAGAAAGCAAAATATTGGTATTAAAAAAAGATTTCAAAATACATAACCATAATGAAAACAAGCACTGCTAATGCCAATAGGTCTTGCCTTTAGACGTATTTGCTTTGTCAATGTTGTTTTAGCCAAGCTGAACAGCATACAAGCATCCAAGATGCTGGGTAGCATTGCTAAAGAATATATATTAAAAAAAAGCCTTAGAGCCGGCCAGTGGAATCATTTTGTCTGCTCACAGCGCATGAATGCGCTCACAAAATACCACAGCCTTTGTTTTTAGGTCTCGCGCCTAGCGTTGCAGTGCGCAGAACTGCTCGCACAGCGCGAGACCTCTTGTGTGGGCTTCAGAAAGCTAACCACACGCTCGTGCGTGTGGTTTTGCTTTCGGAAGCCCACATTAGCTGTAGCGTGCTTTTTTTTTTTTTTTTAAAAAGGCACGCAATTGGGCAAAGGCGGGCGCATGTCCCGCCTTTGCCCCGCCCATTCCCACCGGTGTCTAGCACGCGCAGCAGCGCGCGTTCGCCTCGCTGCCGCGCTCCCTTTCCCCCCGCTCCTCTGTGGTGCGCGCGCACCACTGGTTCAACACTGCTGCTGCCCTGTGTCCAAACCGCCATTTTGTAGCCCCCAGAAAGTTTCTGCAGATGAACTCAGAAAGGTTCTTGTTTTGTTTTCCTTGCGGTAAATCCAGGCCTGAGGATGCACAACATTTTGTCGCATAGCCTTTTCTGTGGCGACTCAGCACTTCCAAGCGCTGTCACCCTAAGCTTTAAGATTAATTACCCGGGCGGGTAGGCAAAGGCATTTGCCTAAGACCACACGGCATATCAGTTCATTTTTTTTATTGTTACTTTCCGCCCGCCGCCGGACTTCTATCGGCACCTCCACCCCGTCTGATTTTTAATTATTGCTTTTCACCCCTTGCTTTTTGCCCATATTTTCTAAATGTCGCGTTCACCCGACAGGAGTTCATTTAGCCGACACCTCCACCCCATCTGCATCATGCAACAATCATTAATGGTGTGCACAAGAGCAGTTATTTATCACAAGGCGTGAGAGGAGTAAATAGTTAATATGCGGTATATCTCACAAGGTGCGGTTCCCAATCTACAACTCAAATAATTGTCCGTGCTCATTCCACAAACATGGCCACCGGAATAGTCATCTCGCCATAAAGAGATACATTCCAAGTTATTCAGGCACTTGAGCCATTAACATTCGCTCACTAATAATAGTGCTACATTTTTCACATTATATATTTTCAAATACTTTTGGGACTCTTAATGTATTTGCCAATTATATTTTTTTGGGAAAGGCCCAATTGTACTGTTAACCAGTGTCAAGGCACTTCTTACTCCTACTAAAATGGCCACCGTGCAGAGTCATTCTATAACTGTGTCATACAATCTAGTTTTTCCACCCGCATTGGGGTTTTTCAATTCGGCTAGTAATGGAGACTTGTGTTTTCCCCTTCTAACACGTTGCCAGCAAGTAGACCCCCAGTTCTACTTTAGACTCAAGCATCAAGCTTCGGTGAAACGCTGTGAGTAATTGCACCCTCTTTCCAAAATGGTTTACATAATTGGGACAGTATGTCTCTAAGTCTGTAAACATTGTTAAATTCTATGGATGTTTGAGCGCATTATACCAACTTTACAAATACTTTGGTAAAGCTGAAACGCTTCATTATCTTTCTGTGCATTGGTGTGCTTAAGCTGGTGTCCTGCTTCCTCTCGTTCCTGCGGAGAAATATAGGTACTATATGGATTTGCAATGTGGGTCTACTTAAGACACATTCAGTCCTGCAAAGTATCACACAGTGAGTGTTGGAGTAATGGATTTTCATATCTGTGCCCGCACTATTTCACGGAAACATATCACACAATTAGGATCTCCTCTCTGACTTGAAGAGGCTTATGTTGCTTTGAACCATTGTCACAGCGGAGTTAATTTTCAGTCACAACTCCGTTGCTGGCTATCGAGGCAGAGTTCAGTCAGGGTCAAGGAGAGGTGGATTGGTATAGTTACGTCACCCGTGCACTCTTGTCACGGGCTGGAGTCTTTCTGCCGCAGTAAGATAAGACGCTTTCTCATCACAGCAGGCCTGCTGCAGTCTCCATTTTCAGCCAGGGTCACTCAGCCCATGTTTAAACTTGAACACCTGGATACTTATTTTATGCCCTTTTCCTTGACTTTGTTTCATTCACAGGAACCGAGCGCTGCAGTTCCAGAGCACAGTGCTCACTTCATACCTGTCAAAGACCCATTGCTGAAAGTTTGAGCTATTGCTGTTGCAAATAATAATGCAACGCCAATAGCTTAAACTTTTAGTAATGCGAGACCTATTGCATTGCAAATGCTTGTTCCTTTTGGTTACTGCTGGGAATGGTAACTAAAGAGAAAAAATCATGTGAAAGTGGTTATTTTTTAAAGTGGGGGAAGGAACGCGAGGGCCACGGGTGGGGGGGAAAGGAACGCAAGGGCCGCGGGTGGGGGGGAAAGGAACGCAAGGGCCGTGGGTGGGGAGCAGTCGCGGTCGCTGTAGGTGTGCCGGCCGGGCGGTGACGTGGGGCGGGGGAGGGGCAGGGTGGGGGGTAGCAAAGTATGGATTACGGACCTATACAGGTAAGTAAACATTTAAATCAATAAAACGAATTTCGTTGCGCGCACTGCATCGCATTTGGCGAGGCAGTGCGCCCAACGAAATTCGTTTTATTGATTTAAATGTTTACTTACCTGTATAGGTCCGTAATCCATACTTTGCTACCCCCCACCCTGCCCCTCCCCCGCCCCACGTCACCGCCCGGCCGGCACACCTACACCGACCGCGACTGGTGGGGAGAAGCAACGCCAGGGCCGTGGGTGGGGAGAAGCAACGCCAGGGCCGCGGGTGGGGAGAAGCAACGCCAGGGCCGCGGGTGGGGAGAAGCAACGCCAGGGCCGCGGGTGGGGAGAAGCAACGCCAGGGCCGCGGGTGGGGAGAAGCAACGCCAGGGCCGCGGGTGGGGAGAAGCAACGCCAGGGCCGCGGGTGGGGAGAAGCAACGCCAGGGCCGCGGGTGGGGAGAAGCAACGCCAGGGCCGCGGGTGGGGAGAAGCAACGCCAGGGCCGCGGGTGGGGAGAAGCAACGCCAGGGCCGCGGGTGGGGAGAAGCAACGCCAGGGCCGCGGGTGGGGAGAAGCAACGCCAGGGCCGCGGGTGGGGAGAAGCAACGCCAGGGCCGCGGGTGGGGAGAAGCAACGCCAGGGCCGCGGGTGGGGAGAAGCAACGCCAGGGCCGCGGGTGGGGAGAAGCAACGCAAGGGCCGCGGGTGGGGAGAAGCAACGCAAGGGCCGCGGGTGGGGAGAAGCAACGCAAGGGCCGCGGGTGGGGAGAAGCAACGCGGGGCCGCGGGTAGGGGAAGCAACGCGGGGCCGCGGGTAGGGGAAGCAACGCGGGGCCGCGGGTAGGGGAAGCAACGCGGGGCCGCGGGTAGGGGAAGCAACGCGGGGCCGCGGGTAGGGGAAGCAACGCGGGGCCGCGGGTAGGGGAAGCAACGCGGGGCCGCGGGTAGGGGAAGAAACGCGGGCCCGCTGGTAGGGGAAGCAACGCGGGCCCGCTGGTAGGGGAAGCAACGTGGGCCCGCTGGTAGGGGAAGCAACGCGGGCCCGCTGGTAGGGGAAGCAACGCGGGCCCGCTGGTAGGGGAAGCAACGCGGGCCCGCTGGTAGGGGAAGCAACGCGGGGCCGCTGTTAGGGGAAGCAACGCGGGGCCGCTCGGGGGGAGGAAGCAACGCGGGGCCGCTCGGGGGGAGGAAGCAACGCGGGGTCGCTGGTAGGGGAAGCAACGCAGTGCCGCTGGTAGGGGAAGCAACGCAGGGCCGCTGGTAGGGGAAGCAACGCAGGGCCGCTGGTAGGGGAAGCAACGCAGGGCCGCTGGTAGGGGAAGCAACGCAGGGCCGCTGGTAGGGGAAGCAACGCAGTGCCGCTGGTAGGGGAAGCAACGCAGTGCCGCTGGTAGGGGAAGCAACATGGGGGGCAGGGGTGTGGAAACAACAGAGAGGGTGCGTGTAGGGGAACCAACACGAGGGGCGTAAGTGAGGTAAGCAACATGGGGTTGCGAGTGGGGTAAGCAACACAGGGGTGTGAGTGGGGTAAGCAACACAGGGGTGCGAGTGGGGTAAGCAACACAGGGGTGAGAGTGGGGTAAGCAACACAGGCGTGAGTAGGGTAAGCAACACAGGGGTGTGAGTGGGGTGAGCAACACAGGGGTGTGAGTGGGGTGAGCAACACAGGGGTGTGAGTGGGGTGAGCAACACAGGGGTGTGAGTGGGGTAAGCAACACAGGGGTGCGAGTGGGGTATGCAACACAGGAGTGCGAGTGGGGTATGCAACACAGGAGTGCGAGTGGGGTATGCAACACGGGGGTGCGAGTGGGGTAAGCAACACGGGGGTGCGAGTGGGGTAAGCAACATGGGGGTGCGAGTGGGGTAAGCAACACGGGGGTGCGAGTGGGGTAAGCAACAAGGGGTGGGAGAAGCAACATGGGGAGCATGGGGGTAGCAACATGAGGAGCACAGGTGGGGAAAAGCAACAGAGTGGGCAGGGCATGGAAGCCAAATGGAGGATGTAGGGGGGAAGCAAAACAGAGGATGAGGGAGGGGGAAGCAAAACAGAGGGTGAGGGAGGGGAAGCAAAATAGAGGGTGAGGGAGGGGAAGCAAAACAGAGGGTGTGGGAGAGGGGCGCAAAAGAGAGGGTGTGGGAAAGGGAGCAACAAGAGAGCGTGGGTGGGGGGTTGAAGCAACATGGAGAAGGTAGGTGGGAGAACCACATGGGCGAGAGTGAGGAACACCAAGAGCGGTTGGGGTGAAGTACATCAGGGAGACAACTGAAAAACACATGTATTTTTATGGAGGGCTTAAACAAAACGGAAAAGGTAGGGCTTGGAAAGCGAGCAGTGGAAGGACACCAGTAACACGTCCATGCTCCAGGGGAAGGACAAGCACAAGTAGAGGAAGGAAAGCACACACAAGTGGGTAATTAAGAAGCACGCAAATGACAGTGATAAAGTGAATTAATGGTTATCAATGAGCAGGCTCTCAGCCCACTGTAAGCTGACATGTCTAGCAACAGACAGCGCATGCGCGGTTAACTAGGCAAAGCCTAAAAATTAAAACTGTGTAAAGTAATTGTGAAATGTACAATTTCATAATGTATATATGTGCCACCTTGACCCACACCTGCTAAATATTGTGCAAGGTACCCTCAAGGTGATAGTGCTGGCACTCCCCTGTATTTTATGTACATTTGTTCGTAGAACGTAGCTGCAGAATAAGTAGGGAATAAAGTGTGTAAGTGAATAAATTACAAAGCTCCAAGAAACAACTTAATAAGCACAAAGGCACAGCCGTGTTTTCTAACATTTCAGATAGACGGTGTGGTAGGAAGAACAGCAAGAAGGATGCATCAAAAAACAGTGTCCTGGAATTAGCAAAAGCGGCCAGAGACACGACTTCAAAAATAAACTCGAGTAGACCCCAAGACCATGGTCCTAAAAGGCCAGGCATGTGATAAATTTAGCAGCCTATCCTGGGAATATAAACAAGGAACGTTGTTAGCAATCTTCCTCAGTTTCAGGAGCAATTAGGTCATGATACTTTGGCCCATACAGAAGTGCAACTGCATTATTTGAGACCCAGCTAAACCATCTTGCCATAATTAAGACAATGGAGAAAACCGGTTTGTGTCTATAACTCAGTGCAGAAATGAAAGAAAGGGGAGGATTCAACACAATCAGTGTAGCTGACAGGAGAGGAATTCAACAATTGTAAACCTCTGGTGATAACAAAAAAAATTGACTAACCAAACTACCGAGATGACTTACTATTTATTTGGAAACAGGACTGATGCCCACAGACAACGAGCACAATCTGGAATCCCAGAAAGGTGAGTTGAAAGGGGTAAAAAGACTGAGTGAGTAAGTGGATCTGAGCCTGATGAAACATGGTATAAAGAATGTGCAGCTATCAATCACGAAAGCAGGACCTACATGGGTTTACTCAGCAGGAACTGTTCTTGCATCATGGTGTACTTTTGCTTAGGCTACTGCTGTGCTAGGTAGGAGGAGCAGGCACTAAGATGAGTTTTTTCCTCTGTCTTACAGATATGTTGCACAGAGTTCAGTGCTGGAGTAATGCACCTAATAATCCAAAGATCAGGAGTGAGAAGTGTGGGGAGGGGGGGAGAATTCCAGTTGCTAAAGGACAGCATCATGAACTGGATCAAGATGCAGTCTATATATACACAACACAGGATACTGGTGTGGAGCATAGTTATGATTTTGCTAAAACTCATTTTCAACATTGCAACTAATACTTAATTTTTGCTTACAAGCATGCCATTTGTTTCTAGGTCCGGGTTTTGACACGGTTGCTGTTAACCAGACCTCTTGCTAACAATGTAAATAGAGCGAACTTTGAATCTACCCCTTTCAACCACAGCTTTCTCTGACTAGCTTTGTTTAACCATTGGCTTGAGACTTGTCAATCATGTCTTGGTTTAGTCCAGTGGATTGTTTATCTCTCACCTAATGCTATTAGCTGTGTCGGTGTATCATTTCACCTCTACTCAAGTGTTTGCAGTGAAGTGCATGGGGGACTACGTTATAACTAAGGCCCATGTGTTAGCTCATTAAACCCAGAGTTGCTGGTTTAGTTGGTGCTTGTCTTCTTTATTTTTCATGTCTTTCATGGCTCCCACTCCCTCGTACTTACCCATTTCTGTACCATCCCCATAATGTTTGTAAACTGCTTGCACTTAGAAGTGTTTTGGCGTAAATCTCTAGTAAAGTACAGCAAATCAATAAAGATGGGTACATAGCTTTCCCCGGATAAATTATACATACAACAAAAAATTGAAAAGAATTAATTGTAATATGTTGTAGAGATCAGATTAAAGTTCAGTGTGACTTTGGTATGGTGTATAAATGGATGGATAATTTTGTCTTGACTAAATAAAAATCAATAATATACAATTATAAATATGCTATTTTAAAAATTCCATATGACAAAAGAATAAAATACATTATTTAGTTTAAAAACAAATTAACTCCTGTCAAACAGAAAATTGTGAATACTAGAGTAATTCTAAAGGTAAGCACACTTCAGGTACAAAAAAAAATCTGATAAGGCATGCAACCATTCTAGCATTACTACCACTGAATACAAATCTCAGAGCTGAATTTAAGGTCCTTACAACATATTCATTAAATACTGATCCTAAAAATGTCTTCCTAAAACTAGAGAGAACATGACAAATGCAAAGCAAGTGTAAGAAAATGTCTTGTACAAGCTTACATAGATGACATCCCAGAGGTCATGTTGTAGTATTCCACCCAGACCTAAATTCATTAATGGTAAATGTCAGAAAGTGAAGACGTATGAATTTCTTTAACGTTGATCTTGACAAAAAGTGTGACATATGAACAGGAATGGCAAGTGTAATGCTGTTCCTCTCAGTACAAGTTCCCGTTTACTTTTAATTAAAAGCATTGTGTGATGTCCACCGAACACTGGGGCAACCCAGGATACATATATGACCAAACATCAACACTAGCATCTGTTTGGCCGAAATAGATGCAAAAATGTTTTTTTATGGTTGGGGACTGGAGTCTCAAATCCAATATTCTCAGAACAATAAATCAGGGAGGTAAGCCTATTTTTAAGGAAGCCAGCTGTTCGGTACAATGTACATTTTTTTACACGTTATTTCTCATTTTTCCCTTATGACCCCCCCCCCCTCCTCCACGAACCCCCACCCCAATGCTGCAAAGAGAAATGAGAAGTGCAAGACCCCTGACACTGAAAGTAAGCACCAGTATTTACAGTCCCTACTCTTGACCTGCTCCTAGTTACCAGTATTTACTGCAATATCCTTTTATGCTATTCGGGGTGGCTTCCACCCCAGAATAAGGTAAATTCCACCATAAGCCTCTAAGATAGTAGCAGGCAGAGAGCTGGCCTAACATTGATTAACCCTTACAGATAAATGCACTTTTGCGCATATGTTTCTAATGTTGTAAACGCTGTAACCAGTGGCTTCTGTGGGGTCACACCTCCGCTGTGTACATCACACTGCAATGGTTTACAAATATGTCAAATGTACGTACCTCTCCAATCCAAAAGGACATCTTATCGATCTTGTAGACCGACACAAAGGTATCCACGTAGTACAGCAGAAACACATTGTGCAAAATGGAGACGAAGAGTGACAGGGACCCATAAAGCACCGCCGTCGGCAAATGGAAACAGAACCCCAAGATCCTGAAGCCCATTTCAGCTCCTCCTTAGGTTTTCCCCAAATCGAGATCATCTCCAGTTCAGAAACAGCATCTCCCGGAAGCTGCTAGCACTCCAGAGGGGTTGGTCCATTGATGGCTACAAGGGGGCCAAAAAAGAACAAACATGTATTTTCCCTTTCGGAAATCGTATACGGTTAGCACTTAGCAGAAACAATGTTCCCCATTTCAGCAGCTGAACCAGTGTACCCAGTGACTAAAACTATCTGCTCTGCTCAGCGTTTTTTTTCACTTCTGAGGCCACTTCCTGCTAAGCCATCCCACAGTGCGTCACTCGTCCCTGCTAAGCAGCTGGTTTAGGAGGACGTTACAGGATGGCACTTTGGGCGGGACACATTTTAACTGCGCGTGAATCACCATAAACACTGACGTTTATGTTCTTTGCGTGCACTGCTCATAGGTCAACGTTTACAGAACAGTGTTAAAGGCCTAGAGTAACAGCATACAGTGGTGCTCGTGTTATCGTTCGGTAGTTAAGTTTCAAGAGACAAAAAATAGAAACGAGGCACAGCAATATCCTCCCCACATGCTTTCCTTTTTTTTCTTTAACCACGTCATCACCACCAGGTCTTTGCTGGCAGCAATGCAAAAAGGGTCTGATTTTACCACTACACTGGCGTAGTAAAAAACCACATCACCATAGTGGTGATTCCGATGAAGTTTGGTTGCCAACAGAAAAAATGTATTTTATTGAGTAAAGGCATTTCCCATTAAGCCGGGCAATATAAACGATGCCGTCAATACTCACTCACGCACTTGTGCACATCAGATCTGCATCATTTGAATGCCAAAACGACAACATTTCGAAAGCAATGGAAACTGAAACATCAGTTTGAGTTCCGAAAAATACAAGGCCATTCTTCTTTGAAAGAATAATCACTTTATTTGAACTTCAAGCATCTAGAATGGAAGAAAGGAGTAATGCAGACATTCTAACATTTTTGACACATTAGATATAGTATGCGCACAACGTGACATTCCCTCCTCCCCAAATCCCGTCACTTTACCGCCCACTACATCCAAGAACTCTCAGAATCAAGGTATGTTGTCCATGGCGTAGCCTTTTATTCACATCAATCCAAGTGATTCACCACAGACCATTACCAAAGAAAAGTATCCTTCTTGGGTATATAAGAATTATTCACAGCATCACACTTTAGCTGCATCAACAGGTCAACGGCAGTAAGGAAATTAGGTAAGACATTACACTTTTACTTTAACACGGCCGTACACTACAACAACTCGGCCGTACACTAGAACTTGGCCGTACATTTGAACTTGGCCATCTCGGACACCAATGTCCCACTCTGCTGCGCACATTGTGCCGGCAGGCCCCAACGCGCTACAGCCAACAGTTGCACTCTTTGACATCCAGGGCACCGCATACCGCACCGGCCCACCGGGGTACCTGAACACAGGCAGCCTCCCCAAGATTCTACTCAGTCCATACGTTGTGGGTTAGGGCAGTAAAGTCCAGGACTACCGGCAGGTCAGCCCCTCCTCCCCACCGACCCACTGCACACGTGGAATCTACCCCCTCCTGGGGTCCATCGAATGGCTGCCCCTCCATTGTGGTGCATCCCTCTTTGTTGTTAACTGTCAGCGCTCCGCCTCCGAGAAGCCTTGCTCTTCTGCCGGGTGGGTGCGTGGTCGACGACGCTCCTGCAGCCCAGGCTGTAGACCGAGGGGACAAAGAGAACGAAACCCCCCGAGGTACAGCCTTAAATACTTGCTAGGTTTCGTTTCTGCTAAGTTTCATTTCCCTGTGCCTCACCATTACATCACCACCTCAGCCAGCCAACCCCCTTCCCTGTTCAGGGGCCCCGAAGGAGGCTCAGCCCCGTGGCGCTACTAAGGTCGCCCCTCCCCTAGTTGTGGGGGGGCGCCTTTTCATTCCAAACAGGCTCACATTACTTGCTAAAAATAAAGGTATTTACATGCAGTGGCCACGGAAGTTGGGATGGCCCTCCCTCATATCATGAAGAAAGACCAGCAGTAAAATGGAAGAAAGACCAGCAGTAAAGAGGAAGAAAGACTAGCAGTAAAGTGGAACATGCTCATAACACTGCTTCTTGAAGTGTTTTGGTTTCACCACCACTCCAAAATATATCCTGGGCATTCCGTTGTCAGGTGTAACCAAATGTAAATAATGAAAAGAATTTTATTACAAATACTGCACTTTTAAACACAATGATGCTTGGCACGCAAGACGTGTAAGTTATAACAAGGACCACCCTTTATGCCGACGGGGGTAGGTATTATATATATGTGACTTCATGAGACGTTATACATACTCATTGGTGAGTGGTTTTTAAGTAGAGGCATGTTTCCACGGTTTTCCTAGCTGCAATAGATCGAGTGAGTGACTGACGTGGCTGCTGGGTTTCTGTCTTCGTTTCTCACACGTCTTAAGCCAAATGACTTAGTCCCGAGGAAATCCTTCTAATCAGCCTGGGTCGAAACGCGGACATCTTATCCCTGGCTCACGTTTCTATTATGATTATACTGAATGTGCAATATTTGCTAACATATTTTCTTCCGGAAATTATCCGATGAGCCTGGGTTGTACAGTGTCTTGTGTTTGCATTTTACATATTGTCACATTCACTTGAGCACTGCGCCGTTTGCACTTTGTATATAATAAGTACACTGATGATTACGGAAGTTTGTGGAGGATTCATATCAGCAAAGGAAACCCTTGTCAGACCTCTTATTTTGTGTTATAATTGAGAAGTGTTCTCTATATTGTATCAGTAACTGTATTAAGTGCGGGAATCACTTATTGACAGTGGGATTCCCACCTACTAAATGATGCCCACTGCATGCAAGATGACAGGAAAAATAAATGCAATAAACCTCTGCTTCTCACTTTCTGAAAATCACAAATGTTTGGAAAAGAGAGGCAATCAGTGGAGTCTAAGTTAACCATGTGACTTTTTAACACTACAGAATTGTACAAAGTGAAAAATAAAATTACTGGGGGTCGGTATTTATCGGGTGCGATAAATAGCACCTACTGCATGTTCTTCACTAAATGAGGAATAACATGCAGATGTTGGTGTTTAACACACATGTTCCAATATTTACTAGACCTTTTTAGCTGCTACATATTGGCAGGTTTGATCTGATATGCAGTTTTAAATGCAAAATTCATAATTTCAATAAGAGTGCAAAGACGAGTTACCATGCAAATAGGAATTTATCAGGCCACTCGTAGTGAGGGCCTTGGTATGATGCACACCAAGCTAGAACAAGTCTGATTTTGAGTGCCATTTCTTAAATAATTCCCTGATCAGGGGAAATTCACACTATTATATCACTAAATCAGTGCATACCGTGGTATCATAAGAAGTCCAGTGTATATGGTATTTGTGAAATAATGTGCTATGTTATGGTGTTTTAGCAGACTTCTGTCCTATTGATATTTTCTCTCTTTTTTTAAGTATTGTTCGGTCTGCACAGCAGGTGCATGGATCCAAGAACTACCATATAATTTAAAATATCAAGTGGCTATTGGCAGCTGGTTAGGAGCACCTTCCTAGTCTTTTAACTCTAGATTTAGAGAGCCAACGTAGCTTGTTATGTATAAGGGGCCAAAAACAACATGCTAATGACTTAACACAGTTTTGGGTGTTACAGCAAATAATTGTCTCCAGCCTGACATTAAGTTAGAGAACATTATGGAATCTATTTTTGAAATTATACTCTTGAGCAGGAAGCTCAAACACATCAGTTGTAGATAACTGCACGCTATAATTGTATTACAGATCAACAGATGAATATATGAGCATATTAGAATACATTTTGACCCCTCACATTTATACTTATATTGCGACTGGGGATGATAGGAAGATCCCCTGGATTAGTAAGGGTCAAGGCTAGTTCAACCAGTCTTCTCCGGGTACACGCAAGTGGACTATATAAACGCCCCACATAACCAGGTACCTATTCTTACTAATGTTCAATGATGCAAGTCTGGCCTCTCCTTAGTGGGGTGCTAGCATGCCAACAGCACAGATTGTGCAGAAAAGGGCAGCAAAGAAAGGCAAAGATCAAACAAACATAGGCAAAGCCAATAGGTCACGCCTATGCAAGAGCTACTGGCTTTGCCAATGTGCTTTAGCTATGTTGTACACCAGCGTGGCTGTTCAGCATGGCTTAAGGTTAGTGGCATAGAGGAGAGTGCTGTGGAGTGTCGTAGAGTGGATTGGCGAAGAGTGTAGTAGAGTGGAGTGGCATAGAGTGAAGTCGCAAAGAGTGGCGGTACAGTGGAGTAGAGTGGACTGGTGAAGTGCACTGGTGTACAGTGGCGTAGAGTGCAGTGGCGTAGAGTGCATGGTGCAGAGTAGAGTGGCAGAGTGCAGCAGCATAGAGTGGTGCAGGGTAGAGTATAGTGCAGTGACAGAGTGGTATGCTGCAGAGTGCAGTGGTGTAGTGGAGTGATGCAGAGTAGAGAGGCATAAAGTGCAGTGGCGTAGAGTGCATTGGCATAGAATGCAGTAGAGAATAGTAGAGTTCTGTGGCATACAGTGCAGTGTTGTAGAGTAGAGTGGCGTAGAGTGCAGTGGTGTATAGTGGAGTGGGGTACAGTGCAGTTGCGCGGAGTACAGCGTTGCAAAGTAGAGTGCAGTGGCATAGAGTGAAGTGCTGGAGGGTGCAGTGGTGTGATGCAGAGTAGAGTGTAGTAGAGTGCAGTGGTATAGAGTGGCGTACAGTAGAGTGATGTAGAGTGCTCTTGTGCTGAGTACAGTGGTGCAGAGTAGAGTGTGGTGGCATAGAGAGAAGTGCTGCATAGTACAGTGCCGTGGAGTGATACAGAGTAGAGTGGCGTAGAGTGCAATGGCGTAGTGCGCATTGGCATAAAATGCAGTATTGTAGAGTGTAGAGTAGAGTGGTGCAAAGTAGAGTGCAGTGGCGTAGAGTGCAGTAATGCAGAGTACAGTGCAGTGGCATAGAGTGGACTGGTGTAGAGCGCATTGGTGTAGAGTGTTGTAGAGTATAGTGGCATAGAGTGTAGTTGCGTAGAGTGAAGCGGCACAGAACTTAGTAGCATACAATGCAGCATTGTAGAATGCAGTGGCTTAAATTAGAGTGGTGCATAGTAGAGGGCAGTGGTTAGAGTAGAGTGGCATAGAGTGCAGTGGTGTAAATTGGTGCAGAGTATAGTGTAGAGTGCAGTATCAGAGTGTTGCACAGTGCAGTGGCATAGAGTGCAACAGAGCAGTGGCCTAGAGTGCAACAGTGCAGAGTAGAATGGCGTAAAGAGCAGTTGCGTAGAGTGCATTGGTGCAGAGCAGAGTGGCAAAGAGTGCAGTGGCGTAGAATACAGTGGCATAAAGTGCAGTGGTGCGGCATAGAGTGCAGCAGTGAAAAGTGCAGTGTTGCAGAGTAGAGTGTCAGAGTGACGTACAGTATATTGGCATAGAGTGCAGTGGCATAGAGTGGCGTAGACTACAGTGGTGAAGAGTAGTGCGCGGTGGCGTAGAGTAGATGTTTCAGAGTAGAGTGCATTGGTGCAGAGCAGAGTGGCAAAGAGTGCAGTGGCGTAGAATACAGTGGCATAAAGTGAAGTGTTGCAGAGTAGAGTGTTGTAGTGTGCAGTAGTGTAGAGTGGCCTAGAGTGCAATGGCGTAGAGTGGTGTTAGGGAGAGGTGGTATAGACTACAGTGATGCAGAGTAGAGTGAATAAAGTGCAGGGAGTAGAATGCAGTGGTGTAGCGTGCAGTGGCATGGAGAGTGAAACAATGCAGAGTAGAGTGGCGTAGAGGTCAGTGGCATAGAGAGCAGTGGTGCAGAGTAGAGGCATAGATTGCAGTGGTGTAAAGTGGTGCAGAGTAGAATATAGAGTAGAGTGCAGTGGCACAGTGTGGATTGCTACAGAGTGCAGTGGTGCAGAGTAAAGTGACAGAGTTCAGTGGCAAAGAGTGCAGTATTGCAGAGTAGAGTGCTGTAGAGTGCAGTTGTGTAGAGTGACGTACAGTGTATTGGTGTAGAGTGCAGTGGCATAAAGTAGAGTGGGGTAGACTACAGTGGTGAAGAGTTGAGTGCAGTGGCGTAGAGTAGATTGTTTCAGAGTAGAGTGAAGTTGTATAGAGTGGAGTGGTGCAGGGTAGAGTGGCTTTGAGTTCAGTGGCAGAGAGTGCAGTGTTGCAAAGTAGAGTGTCGTAGTGTGCAGTGGTTTAGAGTAGAGTGGTGTAGGGAGCAGTGACAGACTACAGTGGAATAGAGTAGAGTGGAGTAGAGTGGAGTAGAGTGGAATGGAGTAGAGTGGAATGGAGTAGAGTGGAATGGAGTAGAGTGCAATGGAGTAGAGTGCAATGGCGGAGAGTGCAATGGCGGAGAGTGCAATGGCGGAGAGTGCAATGGCGGAGAGTGCAATGGCGGAGAGTGCAATGGCGGAGAGTGCAATGGCGGAGAGTGCAATGGCGGAGAGTGCAATGGCGGAGAGTGCAATGGCGGAGAGTGACGTGGGGCGGAGAGTGACGTGGGGCGGAGAGTGACGTGGGGCAGAGAGTGACGTGGGGCGGAGAGTGACGTGGGGCGGAGAGTGACGTGGGGCGGAGAGTGACGTGGGGCGGAGAGTGACGTGGGGCGGAGAGTGACGTGGGGCGGAGAGTGACGTGGGGCGGAGAGTGACGTGGGGCGGAGAGTGACGTGGGGCGGAGAGTGACGTGGGGCGGAGAGTGACGTGGGGCGGAGAGTGACGTGGGGCGGAGAGAGACGTGGGGCGGAGAGAGACGTGGGGCGGAGAGAGACGTGGGGCGGAGAGAGACGTGGGGCGGAGAGAGACGTGGGGCGGAGAGAGACGTGGGGCGGAGAGAGAGGTGGGGCGGAGAGTGACGTGGGGCGGAGAGTGACGTGGGGCGGAGAGAGACGTGGGGCGGAGAGAGACGCGGGGCGGAGAGTGACGCGGGGCGGAGAGTGACGTGGGGCGAGAGTAGATTGTTTCAGAGTAGAGTGCAGTGGCATAGAGTGGAGTGGTGCACGGTACAGTGCAGTGGCATAGAGTAATGGTGTGAAGTGGTGTAGAGTGTAGTGGCATATATTGTAGTGGTGCAGAGTAGATTAAAGTGGCGTACAGTGAATTGGCATAGAGTGTAGGGGTGTAGAGTGGAGTGGTACAGAGTAGAGTGCTTTGGTGTAGAGTGCTTTGGTGTAGAGTGCAGTGGCATAGAGTGCAGCGTTGCAGAGAGGCATAGTATAGAGTGGTGCAGAGTAAAGTGGAGGGGACTAGACTGGAGTTGTGTCAAATAGAGTGGCATAGAATGCAATGGCACAGAGTAGAGTGGTCCAGAGTACAGTAGACGGGAGTAGAGTGATCTGGCAAAGTGTAGCGGTGCAGAGTGTAGTAGATTGCAGTGGTGAAGAGTGCAGTGGCGTAGTGTAAAGTGGAGTGGTGCAGAGTATAGTGCAATGGTGTGGAGTGGTGCAGAATGGAGTGGCATAAAGTGGAGTATGCACGGTGTGGTAGAACACTGCCTTTACAGACAACACATTTTCAATTGAAATGACCATTAGATTTACACAGACATACACATTTACCAACAAAACTAAACAGCGCACAAACGATAATGTGCGGAAATAGCATCACCTAGTGTATTGATCATATTAAAGCATTTATTTCCAACACACTTCAGAATGGACACAAAATGTGCTTTCCTAATTTTGATATATACTGAAATACTTGCACATTTCATTTAAATGTAGTGCACTAGAAGAAAAACCTTTCCTCTACACCTAGTAACCAGCAAGATTGTCACATAAATTCTCCCACTTTGAAGTAGGAGAAAGAAAAGTAAACACCAAGCTCCCTCAGAAGACAGAGGCTGACATTTGACCTCTGTCTTTGAATGCACAGCAAATGTGACAAGATGAGAACAAGATTTACAAGCCGGTTACAGAAAGGAGCACTTGTGGAAGAATACAAGGAGAGGTAGCGTGAAAAGGCTTTGCTCCTTGAGAGGGACGAACTGAACCTGGACAGCCTAAAACAAAGCCAGCACATAGAAAGCTAGAAAATGTAAGCTACAAACCACAAAGTCAATGGTAAGCTACAGGCAAAGTCAAAGTTTATTGACAGATCGTAAGCATATTTATAGTCAAATACATAGAAAAAATAAATAAAATTAACAACACAAATTCATCATCGCAATAGTACAAGTGGTAAAAAGTCATACAATATCTCATAAAATAGCAATTCAAAATGTACATAAGAATAAAATCTGGAAAACAATTTAAAATAATGCATACACCAAAAAATAGGCCTCTTTTTTTGGTTTGCTACAGTTTTGGTAGCAAATTTTGCCTAATCGCCCATGCTGCAAAAAGAAACTTGAAAACAGCTATCACGATCATAGGGGAGGGATCACTTTTACAGATCCTTAGAGCACTGACCCTATCCATAATAGATAAGTTCCTACACAGAGGAACAAGCCACCTACACCTGGGGATTACGTATTTGGGGCAAAAGAATAGCAAATGTTCTTCAGTTTCATTAAAAGAGGTACAAAAATTGCAATTTCTTGAGCCTCCAGTTGCGGGATCCATTGAGGGATCGCTTCGTGCAGTAAAATCAGCAATTAACAGGGTTCTGTATCTAAACTGGAGTAACAGGGTGAAAGCTCGCACTAGGTGGATGTAATCACGGAACACCTCAAGTTTAGGCACCGACTTGTGCATTAAACCACACCTTGAGAGGTGTCCTCCGAGGCTTGACTGTTCATTTTGGGGTGCCTATCATCTCCCAGTAACTATGTTTGACCATTGGGGCTGCATCGGCTGGAATTGATGCAGGATCCTCTCAGAACTCCCTTAGGACTACCCAACCAATGCTTTTTTCATGTATATTAACCACTTGATTTTCACAGCGGATGACTGGAGTGTCAAGTCAATAAGGCCTGATCTATAGCACTGGACTTCACTAGTGGTCCATATGCGGACCAAGTATAACAACGGTTTTAAGGCAGCAAGCTCAGCCATAGAGTGGATTCCAAGATCAAATGTCAGAGGCAGCAAAGGAGTTGCCTTTCCCAATCCTGTAAGTGCTCTAAAGAACTTGCTTTCCTTGACTCCGAGAGCACACAATTTGCAGTGGCCCCATAGTCCTGCCCCATAAAGTGTCACTCCTCGTGCCTGCATTTTATATATGTCTATCGCAGGAAGAATGGGAAACCACTGGGCCTTTTTTGCCAACCTAATGATGGCCCCTTCTCCATGACTTGCAACATGGGAACTATTAATGATCTGTGGAGCCCAGGATAAATAATCAGCTAATATGGCCTCTAGATAATTAAATTCAGGTACCCTCTCCAATACTTCATTGCACAAATCAACAGTTCCATTTAACCTCCTCCTCTTGGTATAGACAATCAACTTTGTTTTGGCAACATTTACCTCTCGGCCAAAATCTTTACAAAATGTGCAGAAGCTATCTACGAGATTCTGGAGACCAACTCTCGCTTTCGCTAGTATAAGACCATCATCTGCATAAAAAAAGGTCTGGGATTTCTTTGTCCAGCAAGAGAAGAAGCGTCATTGGCCCAGTTGATTAAAAAAAAAAAAAATATTCACAATTGTTTAATTTATAAAAGGATAAAGGTAGGGGCCAGAATGCATCCCTGGCGGATGCCCTTGTTAACTATAACTAGATCTGTTCATTCTCCCTTGGTTATATCAACAATAAGAAGGGGAGACCAGGAGCAGGTTATGGTCCAGTGCCCGTACTCCTAGAGCTAATTGTTAAATCAAAAACGGGGGGACACTGTTCCGGAGGAGGGGTGCTGCGTGTCACCCACTCACTAAGAGCAAAAAGAGAGTGGAAAGAAGGCAAATAGAGGTCCTAGGCCTAGAACCCACAGGTTAGAGGGAAGAACAAGTCTTGCCTCTTGTTGCCCTCACACACCCCGAAGGATGTCATGCTTCATCATCGGGCGTTTGCTCCTCGTCGGGCCGGCGCTGCAATGCCCTACGGGTCCCCCGAAGGGTCGCTTTTGCGGAGATCTTTTGCGAACTGCAAAAAAAAGCAGGGTTCATCCCAAGTGAAAGAAGGGAAAGATGCTTCAGGAGACTGATCTATATCAGGAAGACCTAGGCAAAGATTGCTAAAGTGAGCAATCCATTCACAGGGGAGTATAGAAGACTGGAGTACGTGAATTCCCGCTGCCACTGCTTACTTGCCCGCAAAAGCTTTTCTGATCATTAGTCTGTGAAGCTTCAAGTAACTCTGCCCAGAGCTTACTTTCTCAAGCTACTTTTACTTCTTGTATTTCCCTCCTATACACCGCTCTTGATGCCCTAATCTCTCTGCAGTTTCCATTTTTAATGGCTTTAAGTACATTGTCTTTAGCCTCTGCAGAGATTGTTAAACTATCCAGTAGTAGTGCTCTTACTTCCTGTGCTACTAGACTTGAGTACAAAGATATCTCCAAGTCTATTAAAAGCTTTAGCATGTTCTGCAATGACCATTCCATTGTCCCTTCAATTCTCATACATGACCTCCATATGCATTGCTACAGTTCAATACGGTGTAGACATGACATTAGGGGAACAATTTATAGCCACCCATTTCACATTTCTGCAGTTGCTAGTGACCTTCAACTGCTGATCATATCTTCCAGAAGGTGGCAGAGGAACAAGTGCTAGAAAGCTGTGAACATGCAGTACTAAGGGTTCATGGTCGCTCTCGTCCCGTACAGTCATCACCATGTCCACCATTTGTTTCCATAACCTCATGTCCAATAAAACAATCAATGTAACTTGCATAAGACCCACGTCTAGATGTTGGGACAGGTGTTGCGTCAGAATGCAAGAGACCATTGCCTGCTCGCAAACCGTAGGCCAACGTAATATCCAGTACCTTTAGGGCAGCCCTGAATAGTGATTTCATAGATGGAACTTTCAGCTCCGGTATACCTCAAAGTTGGTCCTCTTCATAGGATAAGTCCTGTCCTGTGGCAGCAGGCTCACAAGTGAGATTAAAATCACCCATAATAATCATGTAGTGGGAGCCTGAAAGACCAGTCAGGATCTTATTCAATGTATGCAGTATTGGAGACTCAGCATTTTCCTACACTTCAGGGCACCCTCATCTGGGGAGAAAACTAGCCATTGAATGTCCCTAAAACCCAGCTTAAGTTCAACTACAGAGCAGGAGAGTGATACGCTTACCCATGCAAGCAGACTGCTCAACGGACATCCTGCTATCGATCCACTAGCTGGAATCCAAAAACTCTTATAGCCACACCTATATATTGGACCTATATCCCAGGTCTCTTGAAAAAGACATATTTGATGTTTATTGATGAAGTGCTCCCATGTGGAGTGTCCTCCTTGGATCTAATCCCCGCAATATTTCAGCTTAAAATACCTGCAAAATGTTCTAAAGGGATAGCAGGAGAAGTGACCATACATTGCTGGCTTACAAGAGATGATACCAATGACAGTTCTCCTGCTTCCTCTAGACCGCAGCTTTACGGTGAGGCTTTGTCAGATGTCAGAGGGCCAGAACTAACTGTACTATTAGTCAGTGGCTCCAGCAATCGAGCATTTGTGCATTTACTAGATGGGACAGAATTTGTATGTATTAGATTTGTTGGGCTTTGTTGTCTAGCAGGCTGCCCAAAGTTCAGAGGAACCATGGTATCTAAAGGGCCACTCCCAATAAGTCAATCATTCTCAGTCAAAGGGGGGGCAGTCCTCACTCTGTGGGGTTAAACCCCATGTGTAATTCACTCCGTTGTTATTCCTAAGGTATACCCTCCTCTTTGCTTGGGTAAATGGAAGTGCAGTTTCAGAGTATGAGGGTAGATGGAAAAAATTTAGAGAACAAAGAATCATACCAGACTGCGGACTACCACCTGCATGATGATTAGAAAATAATCGTTCACACAATATACCAGAGCAGAGGATGTCCAAAGAAATGGGAAAAGATTTGGGGGAACAGGCAGGCTTATCGAGGACTAAAGGGGAAAATTGTAGGATATGAGGAGACTGTTACCACACAATGTTGATGATTCTTTCTGGATACTGAAATGATAAATGTAAAAATTAATGAGTGGATTAAGATACGTGACAATTGTATCACTGATGTACTGTTTGTTGAGAATACTGCAATAAAAAGAAGTTTAGAAAAAAAAAATCGTTGAACAGTGGGAGCGGAATTGAAATTAACAAATCAAAAAAATCGCCGGGAAAGAGCTTGGGCAGTGCACCAACCCATCCAACCCTAGGCGCCATCAATATACTGGACACCATTGAGTACGGAAAGTTGTCGTGAAAGTTTAGCCAGTGGGGTACTTTGTTATTCAATTGGGTGAATGACTTAGTGGTATTTGTTGGTAAACCTGGACATTAGATATCACTGCCACATAGGGACGCGCCTCAAGGGGGATCGAGTACTACGGGGGCAGATTGTTTAGAAATAACCCTCCCATCATCCCTGGATCCCTCGTTCTCTTGCCCCATCTCACTTCTGCCCTCCATCAAACATGGCTGAGTGATCTCCGTGATGCAGTTCCAGGTAATGGGGGGTGTTGTACACTGCCCCCGTTTGAAAAATCACTCCTCATGCACTTAACATACCTGTCCATTGGCAAGGTTGGAACAACAGAACTGCCAACCGAGCGGTCATCGGGACAATCGTATGAATCATAAAGGTCATCGTTGGCAACCTAAGATTCACAAGTTCAGCTTCTATTACAGTTACTTGTTCATTTATTGGCCTTAGTTTGGCTTCTAGTTCACCCACAAATCTCTCACAAAAGTTGCCCAACATATCCTCAATTTTGTACTTGGTTCGGTCCTGTGCATCCTCTTGCAAGTTTTTAGCCGTAACCTGTGGAAGTTTAGATTTATTGCATGCTTCAACTCTTTTTCTCTTTCCTCTAGAGTCATTAGGGGTCGGTGGGCAGTTTCAATATGGGGCTCCAAGTGCATACAATGCGCCAAAGTTGAAATGGCTGGAGGGGAACGGATAATGTTTAAATCCGCAAGTGTGCTTGAGGCCTCAGCATCCGTACCAGAACACACATTGGGAGGAGCCAGGGGATGCACACAAGAAAGTGAGAACAAATATAATAATTTCGCCACTGTTTTAATTTAATTGTTTATCATGCCCACATCACATTGCAGAAAGCCATCCAAGGTAGTATTGGCGCTGGACTTGTTCATTTCGGTTAATATCCTACGCTTCCCCATTTCATGGGCTGCACATTGGTAAAATTTAAAAGTGGGCAATTTGGTTCAATGAGTACCATTAGTTCAGTTGCAAGATACCAGTTCCAAGGCCCTCACTCCCGCACTTAGCAGATAATGACATTGAGTGTCCACGAAGACATAGCATCAGAAAAGCTCACTTTTGTTCTGAGACTATCAGAGAGGTGGACCGGCCGAGTATCCTACGGGCAATGACGGGTGCAAGACGGGCCCAGGCTTTGTCCGCGCACGGCGCGTGCTGCAGGAGCTTTCCACGTGCTACAGAACACCACTAATAGAAGTCAGCTGTCCATGCTTGAAAGGGCCTCCTCCCAGCCTTCGTTGCGATGTGAGACACATAGTCCCCTGCTCAAATTGCAATGTGTGTAGTCCCGTGCTGCAAGAGCTCCCCTCGCGCTATATAGTGCCACTAATAGAAGTCAGCTTGCCTCCTCCCAGCCCTCACTGCGATGTGGGACACGTAGTCTCCAGCTCAGACTGCAGCGTGTGTACAGGCGCAATGTATTTCCAGGGAAGGTTTCGTAATGCCCACCAGATGTCTTTAGCAAATCGGACAGCTGTGCTGTATGGTAGGCTTCGACTTAAAAATGATAACCATTGAGGTCAGCCATTCAGTACTTATTCACCATCCAGCTCGATTCATACTAGAAATGTTGAGGATTGTCTTCACACCTACTGCAGACTTGTCTGGAATGCCATCCTTGCACATCTGAGAACTGAAGAAGACTTTCTGAGGCTCTGTAAAGGACTCAAAACGAATCTTAGCCCATCATGGGTTGGGTTCCCTACTTTGCATGAGTTCTCCACATTTCAGCCTCACAGTCATTCGTAGCTTTCTTCATCTTTCACTAAACTGGACAGCTGGGCACCTAACTGGCAAGTCAGTGACTAACCTTTGTTGGGTGGCTCTTGCCCTCCAAGACTTCAATATCAGTCCTCCCAGGAAGTCCCATGCAAGTTAAAGAAGACCGTCACCTCCTTGGTTCCCCAAAGAACCTGTTTAATTTGAGTGCACCATCTCCTTCAACAAAGACTAGTTATGTTTTAGCCCAATATATATGAATAGGAATGTATAACTTGCTGCGGAATAATCTGACACAATCCCACCCAAATCTGCAGTTAACCAGACCTTGGACTAAAATAATCATCCAGTCAAAAATGACACTATATGAATATAATTTCATTTCATATCTATGATTTTGCCAATCAAGCCAAGCCCAAAAGAGTCAAGATATAGTGATTAACAGAGCTATCAAGGGCAGTTGCAGAAGTATATCTGACAGTTATCAGGAGGAAGAGGTCACTGAGAACACAACTCTGGGTGAATTAATCTGTGTCATCTTAGACAGACCAGAGCTCACTATGTTTTTTGACTTTTCAGGTGCAACTCAGTGAGTCTACATGTTAACAAGAACACAGCTCCTAGTGAGAAGTACATTATCAGGATTGGTGCATTTAGTAACAGTTATTTTTAACAATACATGCCAAACAGACCCTGTTTTTTTGGAATAGAAGCTCTGTTTTAATAAACAAGCATTGGCCATGTCACTCGGCCTCGCCTTTGAGACCTCTTGGCAGTGACAAAGCCTTTTGTACAAACTGTACAGCACTGGCAAAAATGACAATGCTGCATAGGGGGAAAGGGCAGAATGACCTTGCAGTGGTCACATCGTTCTGTAGGCACGCGAGCATGCGTCATGACCTATCGGCATGACACAGGCACCATTTTTTCATGTACCGATCCGAGATAGATCTGCAGATACAAAAAATCTAATTGAAATAGCGCAAAAGCACTTTTATTTAGAAAGAGGAAGGGTTGACTGCAATTTGCTTTCTGACCCTCCCAAAAAAAGTAACATTTTATAAAATAATGCGGGGAGGTGGTGAGGCAATGGAGGAGTGGTTCAGGGTAGTGGGGTCGGGGACAGGAAGGAAACAGATGCACACAAGGGGGGAGCAGCAGCAAACAGGGTTGGGGAGACGTACACTAAGGAGAGAGCAATACGGGGACGAAATCGAGAAGAACATGGGCAAGCGCAACACAGAGCGCGGAGGAAGAAAAGCACATTGACACTTGAGGGAGACTAGCATGATGTGCCTGTGTCCTGGCCCTCATCTTCAACTCAACACTTCCTGTCGCTTGATTCTAGCAAGCACCTACCGAACTGCGGGGATAAGCAGGCTCATTCGAACCTCTCAAGCTGTCTGGTTCCGAGTAGGAGTATCTAATCCAGACCAGATGTTTTCCTTTGAATTCTGGGACTTGCAGATCTGAATTTATAAAGGGGTACAGAGGACTACAAGCCACAGAATCCAAAGCAAAATACCAGGACTGGATGAGCTACTCATGGATGGGCCATGAACAATTAGAAGTTCATTAACTCTGTGTAACTCTCCTCCTCCTCAAAGTACAGAGAAATGGCCCTCGAGAAGTGCTGCGCGTAATATAAAACAAAAAAATATAAGAACCCCCCCTCCTTTTTTTTTTTGCAGACAGAACCAAAAGCTTTTTTTTTTTTGCTGTAATTGTTTATTACCCAAAATTAAAAGAGAGTGGTCCTTCTTGCCAAAGGGGCAGGACACCGAAAGCAGACAATATGTCAAACACAAAATCCCTTTGGGTTTCTCATAAACACACTATATACCACACCAATCTCATATGCACTCTAATCACCATAAATGGAATTGAAAACCAAAAAAGTGTAATACAAAATATCTTTATTGACAGGATCCTTATTCAATGTTGCTTAAAAATATACATATATATGTATATTGTTATCAATTCTTTTCCTTTTTAAAAACACAAAAATAATATTGTTAAAAATACATAATCAAAATTCTTGGGAGAATACAGTACAAATTGTAATAACAGTAGAGCCAAATAACTCTATTAAGCAACCCCGGACACAAAGGTTTAGTCAATATTTCATTTAAGATTTAAACATTACATAAAACAAGTCTGAGTGTTCATCCAATCCCCTATTGTAAAAAACCGATGATGCTTGGGTGCATTTTCAAAGCAACATTGAATAAGGATCCTGTCAATAAAGATATTTTGTATTACACTTTTTGGTTTTCAATTCCATTTATGGTGATTAGAGTGCATGCAAGATTGGTGTGGTATATAGTGTGTTTATGAGAAACCCAAAGGGATTTTGTGTTTGACGTAATTGTTTATTAACCATGTCAGAAGCTCTCTACGGTTATTCCCATCTCGGACAATTACGCACCGTGTGATTTTAGACATGCTGTGCATGCTTCTGCCAAGTGAACCCACATTATAATTGAGCTGTGATGGATTTGGTGCTGCCAAACTGCAGCCTCATTCCTCTGAAGCTGTGAAAGTTTTACAATGTGCTGAAGAGCTCGGCTGTTCAGTCCCCAAGCTCATTTTGCACGTCAAACCCATGCTTTCCTTCTCAAGGGCACAAAAGGACAAGTATGAGGAGCTACTTGTACGTTAGTTACCACAGTATGTACCTAACATGAATTTTAATGACTGCCTTGTTTGCATCCACCGTATTCTATTCTAACTATTACTCTTTTAAGCTAAAATAAATTGTACACACACACACACACACACACACACACACACACACACAGAGAGAGAGAATGCAGACTAGGTAAACTGGCCACTATCTCAACCTTGCCAAAAGAGATACATTGAGACTGAGAGATGCAAAAATAACGTTAGACTATTTAAGAACTTGCAACAATGAAGGCATAGAAAAATTATACAAAACTGAAACTTTCACTCGATTTTATTAACCCATAGCACACTGCTCAAATACCCTTTACTCTAGGCTGTGTTCACCGGCTTCGATTCGCAGCTCCCCTCTACCATCTACCAAGTGCTAACAACATTGTAAACAAGTTTCCTTGGAGCACCACATAATAAAATAGTCCCGTACACCCGGCACTCAAAACGAAACATGACAATGGCTGAAGAGGAAACAGACGTCTCCAAGTCGAAGATTTACCATATGCTGCGAGGTAGGTGAACAAAACAACAATTCGCACCAGGAGGGCCCTTGCAGTCTTTTTTTGGCGAGTAAGAGAAACAATGCTGGTGGAGATCAACACAAGCACGAGAAACAAGTTCAAAGCCTCGGACCCCCATCTCAGCCCCTTCTCGCACTTATGCCGATCCTCTTTGAGACAGGATGTGGCATAACATCCATGTGCCTTAAAAAAACACACACAAAAAACAAGCGAGCTGCGAGTAGACGGTGGAAAGAAAAGGTAATGCACTGAAACAAAAGATATGGCCATTAGTGAAAGGATCCATGTAGCAGGGGCAGTCGCCAGGACGGTAACAAAACAGCCACAAGGCAGGACAAATGTACACTATTCACCAAGGAGAGAAATGGAATTTGTAAAAGTAGACCAAGCAACCACAGAAAAAGTGGTGGGTGTGTTCAAAGCCCCCAGAGGGATTACAGTATGCCTCACAGAGCAGCACATGCGCCGACTCTAGGCTCGCCCTAAAAGAAATGAAGCAAACACAAGGAGATGATGGACGGAGTGCTGAAACTTTTCAGACACTCACCCCCAGTCACAGATCTGGGTTGAATCCATCATCATTCTTTAGCTCACTTCGCCACCTCAGTTTAGACCCAGCTATATGCAAATCAGTCTTGACCCTGTGCCTCATGGGAACAGTCCAGCCCGAACTGCCAAGCCAGGTCTTCCCTGAACCGGAAACAAGCATCCTGGGACCGGTTTCTGGGTAACACCCTTCATCATCCAGGCTAGCTTGAATCCAGAGGCAAAGTGAGCAAGGGACCCACGTCTGGGACGGGTATGCCCAGATGTGGGTCCCGTGCTCTCCATGCCACTGGAGTCAAGCTATCCTGGCTGATGAGGGGTGAAACCCCGAAACCAGTCCTAGGATGCTTGTTCCCAGTCCAGGGAGGACCTGGCCTGGCAGTTCGGGCTGGACTGTTTCCAAAGGGCGCAGGGTCAAGACTGATTTGCATATGGCTGGGTCCAAACTGGAATGGCATGGTGAGCAAAGAAAACATGGATTTAGGCCCAGATCTCTGTACTGGGGTGAATGTATGACATTGTTCTGCATTCGGTCCATCAATTGCTCTTTTTGCACTAAAAGAAATGAAGACATGAATAACACTGGGTGTTTAGAACTGATGCCTAGGCGATTTGAGTTTCACTAGGAGCCAAGCAGTCAGCGAGTTTGTGTAATGTGAAAAATACAACTCTGGGTGACTCTAGATATTATGAAAAGTATATTGTGATCTTATTTGGGTATTACCAAAAAGACTTCTAAATACATGGATCCATCCTTTACTATGAATTCCATGTAAAATTTGTGATGTTCCGGAGTAAGCACCGAGTAAATAGGTACAGACTCTGACCACTATAAGCTGTTGTTTCTGGGCCACTCATGAATTATAGATCAGGGTTCTAGATGAATCTAGGAAAGTGGTTCCTAACATTTTGACTTCTGTGGACCCCCATTTAATTACTGGAACCCGGGGACATCTACTGAATCATTATTGGAAATCCGAGGTCCCCCACTGAGTCACTAACGGAGGCAAGTGACCCCAGCACAAGCTTTTTCAATGATATGAAAGACACAATACACAAAAATACAGAAACAAGCATTCATCAAACAAATGCATAAATGATTAAATATTTTATTTAACTCACAAAGATATATAAAAAAAAGTTTGAATTGAAATGGGAAGGTTAGACCGTTTCTAAATTCAGTGAAGGCCACTCATTGTTCACTGTTTGATGCACTTTCACGAAACAATTTGAGGATACTCACCTAATATTTTGCCTCCAATTTTAAATTCCTTTACATTTACAGAACGTTTTACAATTTTCAACTTTAAATTTTACTTCTTCATCTATATGCATTATATTAATCTGTTAATATTATTTAATTCTTGAAGCAGTCACGGATCCCCTGAGTAGGCGCACGTCCCTGATCAACAGGTAAGGAACCGCTGACCAAGGGCACAAAGCAGACCTCTATGAAATGTTTATTACAAAGACTGAAGCCATTGTTATTCATCAAAAAGAGCTATTGCACACACACGGTCACAACCCTTCCAGAATCTATTTATTTTTACTTACTTGATAAGATAGGAAGCATTTCAAAATCTTTACCATTGAAAATTAACTGCCATGATTCAATATCACTTTACTTGCTTACAGGTTAAAAGACGGCCAGGTGTGAATTATGATGCGAGTACTCAGATGACACTGTCCTGTTTCGGCAGATAGCAATGAAAATCAATATAATCTACTGGCCAGTCCTCACATTCATTAGCACAGAAATCTTTGAGCATGGCCTGAGCACGATGTTATAACGGTCATTGCTCCAGGACACAACATTCGGGGGGCATTATACCATTGCAAATGTGTGTTTTAATATCAGTATTCCTAGCTATGGTTAATCTTCTTTGCACAAAAATATATCTTTTTCTCAATTTTTGAGCTCAAGAATGTTTCTGCTATTTTGCACACATACACTTTTTGGACATAGTGTCTTGGAATGACGTAATTAACATTTTCAGAGTTGGAAACAAACCATCAATGCATTATGAGGTTTTATCAAATATAGGGGGGCTTTGCATGAGTGAGCCTATGCTTTAATGACTGCTTAAATTTAGGTGATTTGTTTAGCAGAACTTTCTGCATGCTTTGCATTTCATCTGGACCAAACGGAATGTGCTACCAAAGCTTAACATGTGTGTGTCTTGGGAATTATTACAAACATATTGTGTGGTGTGTGCAGGCTAACGGTGTTAGAATTTAGTTATCAGTTTTTAGCACTGAGGATTCATTGAATGTGGGTATCAAGGACACATCTCTGAGTGAAACAAAAGTGTTCATCGATACTTTCAACTAGACAAGCAGTTTGATTTTCCTGTATCCAGAGGCCATATACAGAGATAATGGCAAGCTGCTCTCCACTAGGCCTAGGCGGTAAGCTCCGATCGCAGAGTTTGGCAAACATTTTCCCACTCTGCGTAGAGCACGAAGTTTCCAAAAACTTCGCATAGCGGCGTGGAGCGGAGTTGTTCCGCTCTCTCACGGATCACCAATGTTAAGTTGGCAAGCAAGGAAAATCCAACGCTAGATCACCTCCTGGTGAGATTTCTCAACGCAGGCGGTCGCAGCAGGTCGCTACTGCTAGCGTTGAGAAACCTGCCACTTGTGTTGAGGAAACTCCCGCTCGAGTAGAGCATCTACTCCAGCGGCAGAAAGAAGGTGCACTCTCTTGTGCTGTGCGTGATGTCGTTCGCGCTGAATTTACAGAGCAGGACAAACACCCAGTGCTAAAAATCAGCACAACTTACCTCACTTCACTGCTTGCGGAACTCCGCGGAGTGCAACAGACTTTTGTCATTTTGCTGAGTTTCGCATAGCGGAACTTAACAAACTTCACCCAGGCCTACTCTCCACGTAAAGTCACTCCATAATACACTGTATCCACACGGATTGGGAAATTTAGTTTAAAATGCATCACTGTTCTCCACATTTCTTCAAAAAAGTTGGGCGGCAACAACAAGGGAAGTCATAATTCTCCCACATAATATAGTCTGGGTAGTTCTAGTCTTGTTTGTTATGTAGCATCAGTTGTTTAAAACTCATGTGACATGGTGGCTGGGATAGGATTTTGGCTCATCAGTGACACACTGGCCAGCACTCCCACTCTGAAAATTGTTTCAGTATGTATGTATGTATGTATGTATATATATATATATATATATATATATATATATATCTATATATATCTATATATCTATATATATATATATATATCTATCTATATATCTATATATATCTATCTATATATATCTATATATATATCTATATATATATATATATATATATCTACTGGCGGTCGCCAGTAGAAAGTTATAGTTAGGACCTATTTTCCATAGGAAATCCGCAATATTCTATTTGAAATAACTTTGGCGCCGGTTGACAAATCTTTGCGAAATTTTCAAAACTCGTGGCCCGCTCCGGTCCGCTCCTATCCTGAAAGTCTCGGGGTGATTCGTTAAGTGGGGGCCGAGAAAAAGGGGGGTCCCAAAACGTATTTTCCCCATGCAATTTTCCATAGGAACCTTTCATCGCAGCTACAGCCCGAACTGCTGAACGGATTTACACCAAATTTGGCAAAAAGGTAGCCCTTGGTTCAGAGTCGTGCCTTTTGGTTAAATGGTGTAAATCCGTTCAGTAGTTCCTGAGAAATTTGAAAAAGAAAACACATATCTGGGCGGAGCCTAACCACACATGTCATCGTGAGATCTGATTGGCTGTCAGCACTTCATCCTGGAATTGCTGGCAGCCATCTTGGGACCAATATAAATTATAGTACCCCATTGAAATGCATTGTAGTGAATCGAAGATTTTGAGGGTTACCAAAAGGAGAACTATAAAGGGTGATAACAGACTTTAGTTACATTAGAATTCATTTGTTGATGGTACCATACTAATTTCAGGAATTGTGGTGTGTTCTAAGGTGATTTTACCCTGTGAAAAACCTTCTGCTGGGATATCATGAATCATGTTTGAGAGAAAACTATTTTCACCTGCTTGTCCCATACAGTTTTGGAAGGTGCTCCAGAAGCTAAAATGAGAGCATATTTTCTGTAAATTCACATTATCTTTCTGAGTCATGTGAGAATGAAGTCTGACATTCTCAGTAAAACATGTACATCCAACAAGGGCAGAGACTGTCAGTTGATTCCTTTGTGTTCTACTGCAGCTTCCCAGAGTGTTCTAAAGAACAACTAG
This sequence comes from Calotriton arnoldi, assembly GCA_963921515.1. Lineage (NCBI taxonomy): Eukaryota > Metazoa > Chordata > Amphibia > Caudata > Salamandridae > Calotriton > Calotriton arnoldi. The sequence goes on along the minus strand of CAWUFW010000845.1, from coordinate 1,039,282 downwards.
AGTGCTAACAGCCTTACTTATGACAAAAGTATGGCACACCTGAAGCCATCTTGATTGGAATAAACTGGTAACACTTAAAACATTTAATTTAAAAAGGAACAAAATGAGGGGGTTCATTTTGCCATAGAAATTATGGTTAGTGCTGTAGAAAGAAAAATTAGGACATGTTTTAAGTGAGATCTCAAATATCTTCCTGTTATATTTCAACAGGAGCAGCCTGTCAGTTGATGCCTTTGTGTTCTACTGCAGCTTCCCAGAGTGTTCTAAAGAACAACTAGAGTGCTAACAGCCTTACTTATGACAAAAGAATGGCACACCTGAAGCCATCTCGATTGGAAAAAACTGGTAACACTTAAAACATTTAATTTAAAAAGGAACAAAATGAGGGGGTTCATTTTGCCATAGAAATTATGGTTAGTGCTGCAGAAAGAAAATTTAGGGCATGTTTTAAGTGAGATCTCAAATCCTCTTCTATTTCATTAGAAAATTCTGACATGCAGACTGAAACAATCACTTTCAATACCAGCAGTAGACTTCCAGTTAACTCCCTGGTGAGCAGTAGCTTTACTACAGTGATCTAATGAACAACTAGAGTGCTAACATTCTGAATTTATGGCAAATGTGTGACACATCTGAATGCCTTCTTGATGGAATCAAAGTAAAAACTGAAAGCATTTCCTACTGAGGAGACTGCAGTAAATGACAAAATTAGGAAACTTCATAACAAATAAGTCTCCCAAGATGGCCACCAGAGAAAAAAGAGCCCAAATGTAGCACAAATATAGCCCAATGACAGAAGTGTGCAAAACACTTTTTATCTTTAGTTTTTCTGCAGTTTTATATAGTGCAAACTGGTCAGGTATTGGAGCGTTACATCTTACTTGGACCCCTTATTGCGTATTTTGCACGAAGTACATGAGATTGATCTTGCGAAACATTGAACTTTACGATTCTGTTAACCTGAAGTTGCTCTGAACCGGGCTTTGTAACACCCGTTTTTACCTACTGGTTTTAATTAATTCTCACTGTATTGTATTAGGAAAGAGGATTTACTGTTTTTATGTACACATTTATGATCTATGTTTCTAAATCAGATCAAATAAAGTTTAATGAATTCTATGGCAGGACGGAGGCGAGGATTATGCATATCTTTCCTCACTTTATTTGCATAGCAGTTCAAAGAAAACGTAACAACAATCATTAAACAAAAGACTACACAACCCATGAACCATTAGGGGGTAGTCTCCAAGGCAACTATAGTCCAATCATATCACAGTCCCTCGTATATAATATCGTGACGTCCCTTCCGCTTCCTCTTTCTTCACTGCTCGTCAGTTAAGTGCATTCCTTACATTCTTGGCTTAATCTGACGTTGTTGCGGTTTGGATAGCGGTTTCTTGTGCACGTTATTAGCATTATTGCCTTGGTATTGTTTCATATTCCCTGCACAGCAGGCTCTTGCCCGAGCGCTGCTTCTCCCCTCGCAGTTTCTCCCGCTGTGTGCTCTGCGCGCGGTGAGATCCTGTCAGGCGCGTCTGGTCCGAGCGAGGCAGCTCCGTCGAGCGCTCCCGCTGGTCTTTACGCGCGTTTGGGAATCCGGTCACTCCTTTAGTGTCCGCTTGATTCCCGACCAACCCTCGCCTAATTTTGACTACCGCTACGCGGTGATTTCCCCACACGGCCACGTTAGTGACCAGCGCCACCTGGTGGTGGTAATTGGTATTGCGCCTCAGTCTATTCTTATAACAGCTTCGGGAAAGCCCAGCTGTTGGAGCACCGGCGAGGGGGCTGTCTTAAGGATTTTAAGGGCATTTGTTCTGTGCTCACACCCTCTGCTATCATGTCTTCTCCAGAAGACCATTTTTACTCCTCCTACCAGGAAGTGGAGGAGGAATGGCCCCCAACTTCTCCCTCCAGCAGTGGACCAAGCCCTCTCTCTGGCTATTTCTAGGGCGCTGGCTCCTCTTAGGGATCAGGTTGATAAGCTGGCGAAAAGCATCCCTGGGGTGTTCAGTGACCCAGATCTGGTGGTGGCGGGTCCAAGTAGCTCCCAGATGGGGAATAAAAGGGCCGTTAAGCATAACGCGGGGCACTTGGAAGGATTTGATAAACTTACGGAGACCTTCCTCAAGAGTGCGCGAACGCTAAAACATGCACCCTGCCGGGAGGAGGAGGGGCCCGGAGAAAATTGCGACACTGTCTCCACTATTGTAGACCCCGACGGCGGGTTTCCCTTAGAGGGAGAGGGTGTATCGGAGGACGATTTCTCCTCCGATGAGGATAAGGACTCAGGGCGTCCCTGGCGTCCAGAGTCCCACTCTCTCAGTCGCCGGTTGGGGACGGGGTCCACTCGGACATGTTCGAGCCTACCCAAATTTACCATCCTAGGTCGGCAGAGTGGACACCTGACGCCAAAGTGGCAGAGTATGTGGTGGGGAAAATCCATCAACCCCTTGAAAGGGAGGTCAGGAATAGGATGAGGGGAGAATGCCCCAGGCCCTCACTGAAGGGGAAAGTGGCACACACGCCTGAAATTGATGAGAAACTATGTACCTTTTTCTCCAAGTATATGAGGGATCCCAAGAAAGGAATTGATAGGTCTTGGACGTGGTAGGGCCCTTGACCCAAATTATTCAATTGACGGAGCGTTCCAAAGAGTCAGGATCCCTTTTGTCCACGGATATTGTGGCTGGTTGGGCGCACTACCCTAAATCCTAAAACACTACCCCCTCCACTACCCAAACACCACTGCACTACCCTAAACCCTAAAACACTACCCCCAGCACGACACCCTACACTACCCCCAGCACGACACCCTACACTACCCAAACACCACTGCACTACCCTAAACCCTAAAACACTACCCCCAGCACGACTCCCTACACTACCCAAACACCACTGCACTACACTAAACCTTAAATATACCCCCAGCATGACCTCCCACGCTACACAAACACCACTGCACTACCCTAAACCACTACCCCCAGCACGACCCCCTACACTACCCAAACACCACTGCACTACCCTAAACCCTAAAACACTAACCCCAGCATGACCCCTACACTACCCAAACACCACTGCACTACCCTAAACCCTAAAACACGACCCCCTACACTACACAAACACGACTGCACTACCCTAAACCCTAAAACACTACCCACAGCACGACTCCCTACACTACCCAAACACCACTGCACTACCCTAAACCCTAAATCTACCCCCAGCACGACCCCATACACTACCCAAACACCACTGCACTACCCTAAACCATAAAACACTACCCCCAGCATGACCCCCTACACTACACAAACACCACTGCACTACCCTAAACCCTAAAACACTACCCCAGCACGACTCCCTACACTACCCATACACCACTGCACTACCCTAAACCCTAAAACACTACCCCAGCACTACCCCTACACTACCTAAACACCACTGCACTAACATAAACCCTAAAACACTACCCCCAGCACAACCCCCTACACTACAGAAACACCACTGCACTACCCTAAACCCTAAAACACTACCCCCCAGCACAACTCCCTACACTACCCAAACACCACTGCACTACCCTAAACCCTAACTCTACCCCCAGCACGACCCCCTACACTACCCAAACACCACTGCACTACCCTAAACCCTAAAACACTACCACCAGCATGACCCCCTACACTACTCAAACACCACTGCACTACCCTAAACCCTAAAACACTACCCCAGCACGACCCCCTACACTACTGCACTACCCTAAACCACTACCCCCAGCACGACCCCCTACACTACCCAAACACCACTGCACTACCCTAAACCACTACCCCCAGCACGACCCCCTACACCACCCAAACACCACTGCACTACCCTAAACCCTAGAAAAGAAACCCCCACCCCATGCCCAATCCCCCTTACCTCTCACTCCTCATGGTTCCCCTCTCCTCGTGGTTCCTGCTTCACGTCATCTCTGAGGGGTGGTGCACGTCGTTGTGAGGAAACGGAACAGCCTCTGTTTCCTTACATCGACATGGATCGTCTACATGTTTTTAGAACGCATGGTCATTTACCATACATACCTTTACAACAAAATTCGTTGTAAAGGCATGCGTGGTAAATGACCATGCGTTCTAAAAAATGCGTAGTAATGACTTCGTGATGTACAACGCATGCGTGGTAATGCATGCGTTGTAATGGTATCGCAAAGTAAAAAGTCGTTGTAACGGCTGTTTACCGATCGAAGCTGGCCCCTGTTCTTCAGTGAGACGTTTATTTGATTAATTAGGAGGAAGGAATGTGGTTTTTTACCGAAAAGTGCATTCCCGGCTGTTGTATTGTGAAAGTGTCCGCGTGGCCTGGTTTCACTTCCGGTGAGAGAGTGGAAGAGTCTGTTTGGATCTAAAGGAGTTCTGTTGTTGGATGGGGCCGGCGCGACATGTCATCAGAAAACATAGCTAATGGAAAGCGTCCTCCCTGAAGTGTGGAGCAGTGCCATGAGAGGTCAACGAGTGTGCGTCCCACCGCAGTATGACCGTACCGCGTGACCCATGTGCCGCCTCCAGGGTACGGGAGGCAGAAGCGGCATCGCAGGTCCTCTTGAAGACCATTGTAGCACTAATTCTACATTTTGGTACTAGGGCATTTTAACTTCGTTGTTCCTGCCAGATACAAAGAGAAGATCCTGTGTTATTCAGTGCCCTCGTTATCTTTTTTGTGGGTTGTGGTGCTTGTCACTTCGCTGCCCCGCCGGTGCACACGACTGGGCATCCCACCTCGTGTGCCATCTGCAGGGCCTCTGCCCTCGGATCACTGGTTTCGGTTTCTGGAGTGGCAACATAAACAGTTGCTCCCAAAGGACTAGCCTGAACACTTAGGTGAATATCCCCTGCACCAGCATTCCACGGAAATTCTTTCCTAGCTCTCCCACGTCAACGAGCACGGCTCCGCTCGCGACACCGTATGACGTCATCGGAGCCATAAGAGGACCTCGTCGGCGTGCTGACGTCAGTTCCACCCATTTTTTCCGTGCCACCGAGGCAAACAGGGGACCGAGACATTTTCACATGTATACATAGTATAATAAATATATATATATATTCACTGAAAAAACAATAGGTTTCAGGCACGTTATAGTTAGAAATTAGCATTTAAAAAACCTTAGAAATTCACTGAAAAAACCATAGGTTTCAGGCACGTTATAGTTAGAAATTAGCATTTAAAAAACCTTAGAAATTCACTGAAAGAACCATAGGTTTCAGGGGCGTTATAGTTAGTTGGACATTTCACTCGTACAAAACCAGAGAAATTCCCCCGTTATAGTTAGTTCAGCTAACTATAACTCGCGCGCCCGCAATGCACTGCTGATGACGTCACATATTACATCACTCATGACATGGTCAGTGACATCACTCATGACATCACTGATGACATCTCAAATGACATCACTGATGACATCATCCAGTGAATGTGTGTTTTTCTGAAAATTAAATATGTTTTATATATGTATATCTCAAGGTCGATGGAAGAATAAATGGGTATATAAGTGTCTAAATGGATGATTTTTTAATAAAATTGATTGTATAACTGACTAAGTGTATCTTAGTGAATACATGGGTTAGTGAGTAATGTTTAAATATGAAAATATCTGTATCAGTCTCTCACTTTGTGTATAAGTGGCTGCATGGGTTGGTGAGTAGCTACATGAGTGTCTATATGGGTTATTAGTTGGTTTTTTAGTATCAGTATGAGTGTCTGAGTGTCTGTATGGTTCGGTGGGGTTATTACTTGGTGCATAGATGCATGAATGAGTGACTCACTGTTTGTATGTGTTGAAGACAGCATGTGTGCAGGACTGTATAGGTGGATGAGTATGTGTATGGGTGTGTTAGTGAGTGAATGACTGTCTCAATAGTGTCTTTATGAGTAACTATATATGTTTTAAACTAGTATATGTGAGTATTGGTGTATATAAGTGAGTATATGTGAGAGTGAGAGATTGGAAGAGTTCCTGTACAAATAAGTAGGTGTTTCTATAAGTGATTGTTTAAGAGAGTAAGTATGTGTAAGTTTCTGTAGAAGTAAGTGTGGTAGTGTGTGTATAACTGTATATGCAAGTAAATGGATGTTTGATACTTTGTTTGCATGTGTGACTGTGTGTGAGTAACTCTATGGATGAGTGGCGGTGTGTAACAGGATGTATAGGTGTATGAGTACATATGATGAGTGAGTACATGTATGAGTGACTGTATAGGGACTGTTGGTGAATGAGTGGATGTGTGTGTAGATCTTGGAATTACTGAATAGGTGTGTTGTAACTGGTATTGGTATGTCCATTGTTTTGAAAATGTTAGTTTGTATTTTTGCGTGTGTGTATCAAAGGTTATATTAGGGTGAGAGGAGGTCTGCCACTCTATCACAAGGATGATGTCATCAGTGATGTCATTTGAGATGTCATCAGTGATGTCATGAGTGATGTCACTGACCATGTCATGAGTGATGTAATATGTGACGTCATCAGCAGTGCATTGCGGGTACGCGAGTTATAGTTAGCTGAACTAACTATAACGGGGGAATTTCTATGGTTTTGTACGAGTGAAATGTCCAACTAACTATAACGCCCCTGAAACCTATGGTTTTTTCAGTGAAAATATATATATGTTTTATATAGCGTGAACTCGACCCGAAGTGATCAGGTATTAGAGCGCTTTACATGAGCACTAGTTGCGTTACAGACGGACACATTAATTTTTGTTAGGCACAGGGAAATTTAGTGATTTGCCAAAAACACAGGATGTTGAACGTCCCAGCCGAGACTTGAACCCGGTTCCCCAGCTTCGAGGTCGAGTGCTCTAGCCGTTAGACCACATCCTCTCCCCTTTACGCTTATAATTTACAATGTGTATACATAGTTCTCATTTAATATGGAAAAGCATTTTTTGTTTTGTTGATACCATTGGGGCAGATTTGGTTCTCATGTAAATGGTTCTAATGCCCTGATGCAGACAAAGAATGCTAATAGCAGCTCCCTAAATACAAAACAACTTCAATCAGGCAACTAAGGGGGAGATCATGATAAATAAGGCAGGAGTAGAAATTAAATTGTGATACGTTCTTATTAAAATCACCTATACCAAAATGAAAAAAGTAATTATGTGCAACTGAAGCTGAATTACTCTAGAAACTAAAGTGCATGAGAAAAGCGTACACACCTTTTATGGTTGCCTAAGGCACTCAACGTCAAGCAGCCAGTAAAACACGTTTAAATTACCATAAAATATGCACTTTCTTTCTATTCTTAGTATTGCACAGTCCTGTTTTTCAAAAAAATAAGATGAAGTCATGCTTTCAGTTGAAGGGTGACACTCTGAAGCAAGAACATAAGTCTGGAGTTACTCCAATAAAATAACACAAGCATTTGCAAAGCCAGTAGGTCCGTCTTTAATGTTATCACAGAGTCATAGTATTCACAGTGTAAAGAGTGAGTGTGTGTGTGTGTAGCACCTTTAAGTCAGACCTGTCCACTTTGCGATCATTTCACCAACAATGCATAAGAGTCTATTTCAGACACGCTTTTTTTTTTTTTTATAAGATTCACATACATTTTTCGCATAATGGTTACAAACATAATCATTACTGTGGTTGCACACTCCACAAAAGAGGCTGCCACTCACCATTCCTTATTCGGTTAAGTTTAGTGTGGCTGTCCCAGTGTTAGGAATGTTTTTAACCATCAGGTTCAGCATTATTTAGGCTATTGTACAAAATATTTTCAGGGGGTATATACTGCCCCCTCTTCAAGCTTACCGTCTGTGCATACCATGGCCATTCTTCTTTCTTCAGCTAAAGCTTATTCACTCGCACCTTTGAAATTTAGAGATGCCTTTCACCCCCAGTGATGCATTTAACATCTAAAGAGAACTACTATAACTTGTGCTTTGGAACAGAAAGAGTGTAGGCAAATTGGAATAGTCCTCTGAATGGTGAGTGATTTTAATTGAGACAGCGGTGGATCACATAACTCGCACTATACAAAGAAAAATGAACAGGATGAGCCTCCAAGTAGGCACCTGGACACCTTGCTTGTCACTTGCCTGTGGCCTCCAGTTCCTGCTTGTTCCAGACTGATCCAGTGGCACTGCAGTTGCCCGGGTTTTCCCGACCAGGTTTTCCCACTCCCTATTTTTCCCACCAGCAGAAGCCATGCCCACCCCAGAATCTACTTAATGCAGGCCGCAGCACGACCACGCAACGGATGTGTGCAGCGGGTGCACCGCTGGCACGCCAAAGGCAAGCCTGTGTACGCCTGTCCGCACCCAGCACCACAACTGCTGGTCCTCCTGCCCTGGAAGATATGGCATTGCCGAGCTCTACACCCTCGACCCCGGACACAGCAACAAACACTGCCACCGCGCCGCACCCCGCTAGGACCTTTCTTTTGCACCCACTGCCACTTCACCTGCTACTGCTCACACTCTAGCTCACCGACCAGCCCCACCACAGACACCACCTCAACAAAAACACTAGCTCACACGCGCTATTCTGAAAACACGCTCACTATGCAAGCATTCCACTGAATTATGGGACCTCATCGTAGCCCTCACACATGACATAGCCTTCCTCACTGAGACCTGGCGCAACATCACATCCTCCCCAAACATTTTCACAGGGATTCCCACGACCCTACAGAGACCGCAATACACGCTGGACCCAATTTTCACCTCCAGCAACCGCATCAAATACAGCCAAATTCAGCCATGTCACAGAACTCACAAGGACAGTTCACTCCCTCGTTCACTTCAGTATCTCCAGACCCCACACCGCCTTCCCCAAGATGACCAACATCTCTCACTGGAGGTGGAACAAAATCTCAAGAGACCAGTTGGGCAAACACCCTCAACACCCCCAACCTCAAACAGGGAGTGAAAAACTTCAACACCTGGATCACCAATTGCCTCGACAGCATTGTCCCCATTAAGAGAAACATCCAGAGAAACATCCAGAGAAAATCCTCCAAAAAGGCCAGCTGGCACATCCAAGAACTCAGAACAGCGAAACGAGAAAGCAAACAGTTGGAGCGAAGATGGCGCAACAGCAAGGACACGTCTGACAGGGCAGCTTTCAAAACCTCCCTCAAACTCAAGACAGCCCTTGCCGCATGTATCAAAACCAGCGCCAACACCACCAAGGAACCTTTATACATTGGTAAGGAATTCTCCAACCCGGCTGCCAGCGAAAACAACATCATACCCTCACAGGAGCTGTGGGCCAACCTCGACCACTTCTTCCATGACAAGATCGCAACCATATACAAAAACTTCAAACCTCAACTCACACCTACGGATTTTCTCAACAGATACGCCACCACTGTAACAGACACGAACCACACACTGACCACCTGGAATATCCGCTCTACCCAGGATACCACCTTCACCATAAAATCCATCCACTCAGGAGCTCCCACAGACCCATGCCTGCAACACATCTTCAACCTTGGAAACCAAAGCTTCGGCCAGGAACTCACCACCCTACTCACACCTCTGTCACCACTGCAACATTTCCAGATGCCTGGAAACACTCTGAAGTCAGACCACTACTCAAAAAACCCTCCGCCGATCCCAGCAAAGTCAAAAACTACCGGCCAAACTCCCTGCTCCCATTCCCAGCGAAGGTACTGGAAAAGATCAACAACAATCAACTCACGACACAGCTGGAGTATAACCAGCTACTCAACGCCTCCCAATCCTGCTTCCGTAGCAATCGCAGCACCGAAACCGCCTTCATCACAGCTACGGACGACCGCTGAACCCTCCACCACTGAGGAGAAACAGCAGCTTTGATCCTCCTCGACCTATTGGCAGCCTTCAACACCGTATTCCACCACACACTGATCGAAAGACTCCACCACACCGGCATCCAAGGGGGCACGCTCAGATGGATCACCTTCTTCCTCACTAGGAGAAGCAGGAGGATCCACCTCCGACCTTTCACCTCCGAACCCTAGGAGATCACCTTAGGTGTCCCCAGGGCTCATCCCTCAGCCCCACGCTCTTCAATGTATATAAGACCCTGCTGGCAAACATCGTCAGATCCCAACGTCTCAACATAATTTCCTACCCAGACACCCAACTCATCCTCTCACTCACTGATGAACCCACCACCACCAGAACCAACTTCCAGAGAAGCATGACAAACGTCGCCTACTGGATGAAGGACAAATGCCTGCAGCTGAACACAGACAAGATGTTAGTGCTGATCTTTGGCAACAGCAGCAACACATTGAACGACTCCTGGTGGCCATCATACCTAGGACTACTCCCTCCAACCACGCAAGAAAACTCTGAATCATCATTGACAACAAGCACCCCATGAAATCTCAGATCAACGCCGTCTCATCCGCCTGCTTCTTCACTCTGCGCATGCTACGTAAGATCATCAAGTAGCTACCCTTACATACGAGTCGCACAGTGACAAGCCCTCATCACCCGCCCACTGGACTACGGCAATGCCCTCTAATTAGGAGCGCCTCAAACCTCCTACAGAGACTTTAGACCATACAGAACACCGCAGCCAGACTCATCCTCTGCCTTCCGCGATGAACCCACATCACACTCCACCTCAGGAAACTCCACTGGCTACCCATATAGAAGAGATACCAATTCAAGCTGCTGAGCCACGCACACAAGGCTCTACACAAACAAGGACCTGCTTACATTAGCCACTGCCTGAACTTCTCCTACATCACAGCAAAGACCTGGAACAGCTTTCCCACGCACTTCTGGTCCGGACCATCACCTCACTTCGGGAATTCCGAATGGCCCTCATGACCTGGTTGTTGGAATCAGCCTCCGGGACCTGCAAGCACCTGGATTTCCTACTGGGTGATTAGCCACGCTTTATAAGTCCTGATTGATTCAATTGTTTGATTTTTGCAAGCCTCAAGTAAGGTTTTTTTGGCACATGCACAGTATTACAGGGGTGTGGAATTTAATAAAATATCTACTTGTCCATGGGGCAGGTTGCTTCATAAATCTACTTGTCCTGTAACAAAATCCACTTGTCCCTTTTGTGCCATGTAATGCGGCAACAAATTATGGCAGCAATCTCATTATATAAAATGTCTTATATAGCCTGCCAGGGCTCATACCATGCTAGGGTTTGAATACTAGCAATTCCCTAATGTTGCATCGTTTCTGCAGATCTACATACTGGGGCTGAAGGTAGTGGTAAGCAATAGTTCCAGGGTTGGAATGCCCTTTTGAGTCTGTACAAACCTACTAACTTGCATGTTTTCAGGGTTTTCACCAACTCTTTTGTAATCTTTTCCCACACTGAGAAAGTTTGGAAATTTACTCTTGACAATGGCAGACGTAAAATGTCTTCCAGAGTTGGGAAAAATAGTGGTTGAAGGAAAAGTGTACTTGCAAACACTCAGATATTCGCATGAGCAAATCTACACATGCATATTTGCTCATGCTAAAATGCAGTTCACAAATATTTTCTAGGAGTACTATTTCTTGGCCTATTTCTGTAAATTCTTGTGAATTCACGAAAGCCATATATCTGCACTTCATGCAAGGACATATATCATGGGTGCACTTTTGAGACAATTCCTTATGAATTGGGCCCCAAAGTAGGTCTGGCATTAACCATGACCTATTGCGTTTATTAAAATATTCTCTCCCTCTCCTCGCCTCTCCACTGTGAGTGACAGCATTCTGCTCTTTCACAAGGAGTATATCAGCATACAAAGTAATTTTTTTCTGTGCCAGGAACTACTCTGGCAATGTGTGCTTGAGACCAAAGACAATTTTTGTTTTTGCCAATGTTTGTTATAATGGTGAGGGCCCAATAGCCCCCACACCAATAAGGTTTTACAAAAACCATGCCAAAACAATTCACACATTGACAAAACCAAAAGGCTGACCACCAATTTCAGACCTACTGGCTTTGACAATGCTTGTTTATTTTTATGTTTCCCGTAATCTTATTGAAACCAGTTACACTGATTTTCCATTATTAATATTTTGGGGTAATACTAGCATACATCAACACATTTTATTAAATGATGGTGCAAAGAAATGGTACCTACAATTTTAGAGTAGTTTACTGAAATGTTTTTATTCCTACTTGCATTTTTTTGTGAACATTTTATTTTGAAAGCAAAGAATCATCAACCTTGCTTTCAAGCTTCTGCAAATATTTGCATCTAATCAGAGAGTATTCTGGGATCATTATACATAGCCTCCTATTGCTAAACTTTGAAAACGTGTGTACACATTTTTATACTGGTACCACTGTCAGTGTGGTGCAGTCGAGCTTACAACATTTACTTAGAGTGCTCATCCTAATAATAAAGGCTTTGCAATAATGAACCATAAATACAAGTTTGAACAGAATTAACACATGGGCACCAATATTATGTTAGCTACAGACATAGTCCTTCCCTGATCCATAATGTGGTACTGTAAACGGGCAGCCAAAGGGTTTGTGCTGTAGGGGGTTTGGCCTACTTGTCCCAAAGACAAAATACACATGAAAACTTGTTGCCCTTGACCCCAAACAATATGTCCTGGGCGTCAGCTATAGGAATTTCACATCCATGTATTATCATTATTTATCAAACAAATGTACACTAACATAGGCAATCTTGGTACTAGGCAATAAGATGAAGGGTAAAAGACAAAACAGATCAGCAGAATAAGTGGGTGTTTGAATAAATCTAAAACTCAGATAAGATGGACTATTTAATGTAATAGGGATGATTGTTCCACAGCTGGGGACCAATGAGAAACAAAACGACCACCAGATCTAAAATGTTTGAAACATGGTACAGTGAACAACAGTTGGAAATTGAAGAGTAGAATCCTAGAGCATGGGTATTCAAACTGTGGGGCGCGACCCCCAGGGGGGCCGTGGAGTGATAGGAAGGGTGTCGCGCATTCCCGGTCACACTTCTGCCCAAATGACTTCTGTCGTCTTCATTCTCCCCGAAGCAGGAGCGTGCTTCAGATTTAGAAGGTGACAGGTGTGCGGGATCAAAGAAGCTGATTGCGCGTCCTGTATATTCCTAACTTTCAGTGATAAAATGAATAACCCGCAATGACTTATTACCATCGATATTATATATCCATAATACCGAAGAGCTTTAACGTTATCAATCATCTCACATTATGCTACTAATTAGATACTTCCTCCAGGAAATGCCTTTCATTAATTGAAAAAATGAGTTTCACTGCCACACAAAGTGCAAGTGAAACATCACTCTTGGGTGCACAATTTACATTGTCGGAAGGTAACATATTCAATTCCTTTTAGTGAAACCAAAAATACGATCGCCCAATAAGGTTAGCGTGAGGCTGCAACTTGTGACGATTAACAATAGAGAGTATGGTACGAAAACGTACAAGATAATCTGCGAACACAGGATTCATTAAAATAGTTATTCGTGGCCTTAGGGATGAAAGATAAGTGCAATGGACTACAAGGGCTTCAGCCCCTCCTCCCCCGTCGTGTGTCTCAGCCCGGGCTGCTGCAGTGCAGCTCGAGCTGCTGTGGGCTGGGCTGGGCAGTGTCTGGAGTCTTATCTCCGGCATGCCCAGGTTTTTCACAGGTCTTTAAAGACCATTTGCATATTTAGATACCTTTTGTAAACTGGTTACCAAGGCTTAGTTTTTTTCTAGTTTCAGTACCCCCGGGCCCCCACTCTGCCTATTCCTTACATTTGTATTTTACATTTACTGGGGTAGTGTGAGAATGCATTTCATGAAAAGGAATATAAAGTAGGGTTGCCAAAAGAAAAATGCCAGCCCTGTGTTGTTTAAAGAGCCTGCAAAGACCTCCTCTTGACAAAAAATAGAGTTATAAATAAAAAAATATGTATTCATTTGTTATGTGACTTTTCTGTCTTTGTTCCCTTTATTTATCAGTCATGGATCATTGAGGCAGCCCTAGAACACAATTAAAAGTGCTTTCTATTTATATTTGCTGTACTGGGGTGGGCGCTGAGCAGTGATTAATTTGTAATAAAACATTTGCAGGGCCCTCACCAGTAGGCCACTGCAACTTTAACCACCCACCCATTGCCTTGCCTGCGCGGCCAATGACAATACCTATGCAACTACCAATCATAACACTTGTACAAGTGTTATGGGAGAGGAGTTGGCCTAACGGCTACAGCGTTCGTCCTCGAATCTGGGCAATGACGCTGAACATCCTGTGATTCTGGGCAAATCACTTAATCTCCCCGTGCCTAACCCAAAAAAAAATGAATGTGTCCTCATGTAATGCAACTGGTGCTATGTAAAGCGCTCTGAAACCCCATTCGGGTCAAGTTCGTGCTATATAAAACTCTGTAAAAAAATAAAAAAAATTTGACTATTCAGACTATTTCAAGCCCCCAAAGCTATAAGAATGGCATGGGTGTCAGGAGTTTATCGTTTTTAATGTATATTGAATTAATAAACAGCTGTTCTGCTCATCTCTAAATTACACAGACAGAGCCACCATGTGGCAGACTGTCAAAGTGCCAGTGTGCACAATTAGGTGCCAGTGCGGAGCACCGGAAACCACTTGCTCAAATTAAGCACTGGTGCTGAGGTAACAGGGGAGAGGGACGTTGGTTCAAGAAGGTGTGGAGGAACAAAGGGGAGATGTGAAAGATGAATGGGGGACTGGATAGGTGTAAGATACAAATAGACACAAATTTGATTGGAGAGACTTGAGGTGAATGAGAAGTGCTGAGGGGCACAGGAGGTGACGGGGCCATAGAGGCCATGAGATAAATGCGAGTGACTGTTAGAGATGAGGGCAGTGAAAAGACAGAATGGCAGAAGGTGATTAAAGGTGAAGTGAGAGGTTGAATGGGGAGAGTTCAGAAATTGTAAAAAGGGGTGAAAGAAATGGCCTGCAAAGTGAGAGAGGGATCCGGGATTAGGAGAGGAGAGAGGGATGGAAGGGAGGGGGTGAGAGGAAAGCGGCATGGGTAAACTGCTTAACTCTGCACAAGACCGCAAGAGTTTTAAGGGACCCCTGCTGCTCCCTGCCAGGGCCAGGTGAGATTCTGTGGCAGCACGTATTCCTGCAGAGTGGAAGGCCCATCAAAAGGTTAACTAGACATCTTTCGGATGTTAATTGCTGTATTTTGGTTATAAACTGGTACTGATGGGGTGAAATCTTTCCTCAGTGTTACTGTGTGTACAAAATGTCAAAATAATGAAGCAATGCTATCCCAAAATACGCGGCATCACATAACATTATTTACATTTTCTTCTCACACAATTTGGTCAAGCCTGTCACGTAATTTGGTCCTCACCTGCCTCATAATTCCAGTAGCCCTGCCTACAGGTTTAGAAATTTTTGTCAGGAGGGGGTCCTTACGCCTGAAAATGTTGAAAGGGGGGTCTCGGCATCCTAAAGTTTGAAGACCTCTGTCCTAGAGGGATTGTAATGAGAACAAGCATTGGCAAAGCCAATAGGTCTCTTCTATGCGAGACCTATTAAGTTTGTCAATGTTTTTTAGCCCCGTTGTACAGCAGCAAGGTTGCTGTGCAGCAAGTAGGAAAGTAGGGGGGGGGGAGAAAAGGAGCCATTACCAGGTCAAGATGGCCTTGTCAAAGCGCTTTTATTTATTGTTTTTACTTTCCACCATGCTGCACAGCAAGAATATGGACTTATGCTTTTTGCACCACATGCATAACTGAATACACAGACTGAATGAATGAATGAAAGTGGATTTATATAGCGCTAACTTAGCCCAAGGGCGTCAAGGCGCTGTTACGGAGCGAGACAAACGGGTGTAGACCGGGTAGAAATGCTCAGGACAAGCTCTATGTGAAGAGCCAGGTCTTCAATGCTTTCCGGAAGAGAGAGTGTGACACCTGACCAGAAAGCTCTTCCAGAAGAGAATTCCACAGTTTTGCAGCATTGGTGGAAAAAGCTCTACCTCCCCATTTGGCTTTTTTGAACCTCGGAATAATCAACAGATTCGTATCCGAGGATCGGAGCTGTCTAGTGGGGACATAGCGATGGAGGAGAACCTTGATCCCCTCAGGGCCGGAATCATAGTAGGCCTTATGAGTCATGCATAACGTTTTGAAAAGAATCCTATGGTCCAGGGGAAGCCAGTGCAGAGCTCTGATTGTTGTGGTGACTGAGTGGTATTTAGGCAAGTCAGTTATCAGCCTAGCAGCAGCATTCTGCACCAGCTGCAGACGTTTAATCAATCCTTTGTTAATGCCCAGATAAAGGGCATTACCAAGGCGATGACAGCCTGCTTGCGTGAATCAAAGGAGAGAAATTGAATGATTTCTGTCAAGACACACATTGTCAAGACATTCACAGTCATTGAGCCCATGTGCTGTCACCAACAGGAGTTTGGATTCTGGGGCTTGAAGTTGTGCTTTTACCGCTATATGAACTAATGGCCCTGCAATCTCCGTGTATGTTGTGTTGATGGCTAAAATTCAAGGACCAGTAAGCATCCTAACATACACCTGAACAGCATATCCTCTTGTGCCTTAAAGCAATTAGCACTTCCTTTGTAATCATAAAAGCTAAAAATGGGGTGTGTAAACGATGGGGGAGTGTCTGTTAGTGGGTGTATGTAAATCACCTCTTCTCACACATCTTATCGAAACACGAATCATTCGCCAGCCCTTTATTCCAGGTGATGTGGTACATAATGTCCCAGTGTATGTTGAATTTTTATTTATTGGGTTCTGGAGATACATTTGAATGAAAGACACACTGTAAATGCACACTGCATTTTATCGGCACTGGAAACATGCTGCACACAATGCTGATTATGCTGGTCACTTCTTGAAATAAATAAAACCACTGTGGATCTTTTATCTGACTTGGGATGCTTGTTCATGGCTGTTTTATTATTCACTTAAAAGCACCTCTGAAGCCTGCCTGGAGGGGTAAGGGCAGAGAACTCCAAACTACTGCAAGGAGACCTGAAAACCCCTCACTGTAAACAAACCAGCATTAAAAATGCAATAGGTCTCGCCTTTCATTAAGTTAAAGCCATTTGCTTTGCTATACAATACCATTAGCAAAGCAAATGGCTTTAACTTAATCAAAGGCGAGACCTGTTGCATTTTCAATGCTTGTTTTATTCTATAGGACTGGCTATGGGAAGGGTAGGGTTTCCAGCTTTACTGCAGAGCCGAGGGCAGCAGCGCGTGTTGTGCAGTAGAGCTTAAAATATGCAGTTTGACAGTAGGGCGCAGCTTGTTCAATATCACAGTCGGACAGTACTTAATTTGTAAAAACAATAAGTGCCAGGGCCCTCGTCAGGAGGTCACTGCAGATTTCACCACCTATTGCCCCTGACAGCGCTGCCAATAAAAACACCAGCACAACTGTGTGAAGAGCAGCTGCTGTTTGTGCGTTTTATTGACAACTCCTGTTTCTTCCATTGAGATGAAATACCGCCAGTGCACGGGTCCCTTCAATTTGTGACAAACGATGTCTGCTTTGAGGTGAAGTTGCTGTCCGTTCACTATTCTGAGGTGCTTTCATCTGCGCCAGTCGGGGTGTTTGCTCTTTGACCTGAATATATCTGAAGCGCCCTTTCTGTTGGTGCAGATGGTGAGGTTCATTGCATTTTTAAGCTATTAGTATTGTAAATAATGCCTTGTATTTATGTTTTAAAACCCAAAACATAAATGGAAGGCATTGTCATTTACAATGCCAATAGCTCAAAATGGTGTGAAGGCGAGACCTATTGCATTGCAAATGCTTGTTTAACATGACATACAAGTACTTTAGTTGGTGGATAGCAGTAGGGTGTGCATCATGATGAATAGCATGTAATCTCAGCCCGGCTGTACAATCACCTCAGTCTTCACGACTTGGTTTCATACTTCCATTGAATAATGGAACTTTCCAAGCATACCACAACCTTATTTGTGGAATTCTCCAAATTGCTCTTAAACTACAGTATAATTTGGGTGACTCAGTTGAAATGTCATAATAGCTAATATCTAAAAGGAGAGGAGAATTAGCAACGGGATTAGCAACTTTTTTGTGTTACACCGAAATTGGAAAACGTTAAGGAAATCCAAGTCAATAAAGATAGTTTGATGAGACAATAGGCAACTGCACTGCCACAATGTACTCTGAAACTAAATAGCCGTGAGAGCCTCGTGCCAGAAAACACACTGATAGTGGGGTGCCAGTAGGGTGTAATGTTCGATGGCTTTAAACTACTAACCATCAAAAAGAGTGAGGAACCTGAGGATAATGAAGGAGGTCACTAAGGAAGCCTGTGTCGCTGTGGGGTTTTTTCAACACCATATAAGATGCATGCAAATAGACTAGATTCAGGCGGGAGACTTCCGATTTCTGAAGCAACAAAATTGCTTTATTTTGGCTGTCTTCCTCCTGAAATTGCCTCTGCTTCAGTATAAGTGAATGGGGGAAACACATTCGCCCAAATATTTGTTTTAAAATCTCCCACTACCCTATTCTAAAATGTTGGCATGTATGATATAAGCAAAATAGCTTGAGAGCGGAGACATCCTCTGCTGAACTGAATAAGTTCGGTTTGCAAACAGTTTTAGGTCCTCATTTGGACAGTTGTACATAAAATAGGACTAAACATTCCAGTCATTAAATAGTTATTATAAATGTATTCTTTGAAGGTTGGAACAGAAAAGTTAATAGCAGTTATACTACCCA
This sequence comes from Calotriton arnoldi, assembly GCA_963921515.1. NCBI lineage: Eukaryota > Metazoa > Chordata > Amphibia > Caudata > Salamandridae > Calotriton > Calotriton arnoldi. Next base: position 1,020,607 of record CAWUFW010000845.1, on the reverse strand, counting down.
ACATGGAATAATAGAGCAGTTAAATAATACATTTAGGATAGTTAAGAGGGTTCTGGGCATAGGTTTATTTGTGAGAGCCATCTAGTTGATGAGGTACTAACTTTAGATTTCCACAAATCGGTGGAATTCTGTGTTTTGCAAAGATTTAACAACTCATTCAAAATTCAAAGTCAGTTATACCCTCTACTGCTATGCACACCTTTCATCTTAAGCAGGGTCCCTGGAATTATGCAGCAGTGGAGGGCCAAATTATGCGGCAGGGTCGAATAAATCAGGTGGCAAGAAAAAGCAAATTATGAGGTGTACATACTGTGATAGGATTAACTAATTATTTTGTCATTTTAACACTTCTTAACACTGTCTGGGCATTGGTTGCACCTCAACAGTACCAGTTTAACACCCAAATATAGCAATAAGCAACAAAGTGACCAGTCAACCTTTGCAAAGGGCCTTCTACAGTGAGTCAACAAACGTTCCTGAGTTTTTAGTAATTTGTAAACCGTTTAAGCAAGAAAACAATTTTTGGGGTTAAAATCTGAAGATTATGCATGAGATGATGGATTATGTGGCAAATGCGGCAAATCTATAATTATGAAAAAAAACGATGTGGCCGCATAATTGCATAATTCCAGAGGCCCTGATTGTAAGCAATAGAATTTTCTTTGTCTACTTTATGATATTCCCGCTTCACAACATTTTTGTTTATTAAAACCCATGGTTCACAGCATCAAAATTAAAAAGGAAGACTGTTTTTTTCAATTGTAAATATATCACTCAAATGCTATCAACACATGCAATTTTCTATTCTAAAATTAAATGTATTGGTAAGTAAACAGGGGGGAATGGGCTCTATAATCATTCGTTCTCGCAAAGAAAAGTACCTTTTATTACTGAAATTACAAAGCGAGGAGGAATGAATATCAAGAGCCGTTTAACACACACAACCTGAAGCCCCATAGTTGTATTAGGGTCATGCAAAATGAAACCTGCCTTTAGTAGGTCCAGCCTATACACGGGTGCCATGCAGAACGCCTTTAAAATATGTGCTATGCGGAATGTTGCATGCACCGGTGCCAATGCAGAATGCTGCAAGCGCATGCGTTCCGTGTGACGTGGTGTTTGGCGCAGAGCCGGCCCTTGCTGGCATAGCGCCCTTGGCAGAAAAACATTTGGCGCCTTGGTTGTGGCAAGTGAATAAAATGAGGCAGCATGGGGCCCATTTTGTGTTCACAGTTCAGTCACACAGCAAAGCGGTGACTGGCTTCTGAGCACAAACTTATCGGCACCTCCACCAAATATTCCGATTCACTCTCGGCGGTAGCTAAGTGGTTGATGTGTTTCGGGAGTGGGGAACGGGGTGTAAACCGCTACCTGAGGCAAAATAGAATGTTTACAAGCGTTTTAGTCAATATCATTGATGTCAAGAGGGACGCTGCTGTCTGCAGGACTTTAACACAGACAGCTCCGTGCGCCGCTCTTGAGATTGGCGCCCTGGTCTGGAGTCAGCTGGGCCATTCCAAAAGCCGGCCCTGGTTGGGCATGCTACCGAACGTATGCCAATGGCAGTTATTGTAGCAGCAGAGTGCGAATCGAACCACAGTAACAGAACAAACAGAATGATATCAAGTATCAGTTAACTAGTGAAATAAACCATGTGCTTTAAAGAACAGCCATCCCGTATTCTGGGTGAACCCGCAGCGCACCCCGTACGGCGGTCATCAGCATGGCATGAGCCCATAACGTGGGAACCAGCCAACAGGCGTGCCCAACAACGTCAGCCAAGAACAGACCAGCGGCCATCAGGAGCCCCACGGGTGATCAGGTCTATCCTTTGCGCCTTTCCCTGGCACGATGCCTGCATCCTTCACATCCAGAGTCACCGGCGTCGCCACCTTAAACGGCCGAGTCCACAACAGACACGCTGAACTACGACGGACCTCTAACTAACCACAGCTAACTCTAAAACAAGCATCGATCTCTTAGCTTTATGGGGCCATGTGTTTCTAATTAGAAACACATAGCCCCATAAAGATAAGAAAGTGCTTTGCGACAGCAGCAAAGCAGGCCACCGAGTCCGGATCGGAGGCCAAAGGGCGTGAACCAAAACCCTCATTTCCAATGGCAGGCCACCGTTTAGCATAAACGGTGACGCCAGCCAATGGAAATGAGGGGCGGGGCTTAAAGCCCTCTTCTGAAAGTCCTTGTTAACAATAAATCTCGCTGAGCGAGCAGCGCATGCGCTGCAACGCTAGGCGAGACCTAAAAAGTACAGCAAATGGTAAATCAAGAGAAAAGTTAAGGCAGAGAGCACTGTTCCTTTCGCTGGCCATTCATTGCTAAAGTTTAAAATGCGTTACATTTTGATACTGGATCATTTGAAAACATGCGATTTGGGAACACGCAAAGGGGATCTTTGCTTCTGGAAAGACTGTGGTTTTCATTAGTCCACTGTCTTATAATGAAGTAAGGAATATTTTTAGGTCTCGCCTAGCGTTGCAGAGACATATTGTGAGAGAGGAGATTTCAGAAGGGGGCTTGAAGCCCCGCCCCTCATTTTCACTGGATGGCGTCATCGTTTATGGTAAACGGTGGCCTCCGATTGAAAATGAGGCTTCTTTGTTACTGCCCTTTCTCCTTTTGGGACGGCCCATCCGGACTGGATCGTTTGCTTCACGGCTGTCGTGAAGCAATTTCTTATCTAAAGGAGACGTGTTATATAAACAAGCCGTGAAGCAAAGGATCCAGTCCAGATGGGCCGTCCCAAAAGGAGACAGGGCGGTAACAAAGAACCACTGTTTGGAGAGCTTGTTTTATTAGTGCTCCCTTAGCGCCGCGAGAAGCAAGGACAGAAAACGTGCAGCAAGGCGTCTCTCTTGGTGCTAAACACTTCATGCCCATTGCCTGTCACCATCTGGGGGATTGCAGAGTGTGGCGTAGGGTTGTGCACTTGAATTGTGCCTCTATTGCCTGCATCGCTGGTGGTGCCAGGGTGTAGGTTTCTGTACCCGGGGCTCTGGCGCAGGGTAACCTGACCCCCCCGTAGTGTGGTAAAGTTGTGTCGCGCTTCTCCCCCCCCCCCTTAGTGTGGTAAAGTTGTGGCCCCTCCGGTGGGAGTAAATGAACATTACATCTGCAGCCTCGGAGGCGGGTCCCTCTCCCCGCGCCCTGTTTCCACATTCCTCGGGTTGGAATCCCTCCCTCTGACGCTGTCATCGTCATTACCCCCCTCCCCCACCTCTTCCTCTCACTCCTCCCCCTGCTCGGGTAGGAACTTGTTATCAGCGCTGACTCCAGACTCCTGCGGGGATGGGGTGGGAGTTAATGGCAGGGTGTGTGTGTGAGTGTGTGGGGAGGGGGGGCACAGATCGGGGCAGAGCTCACTTTACTGCAGGACAGGAGTTGCCGAAGTGATCCCTCGAGCTGCTGCAGCAGACAGGATCAGTCTCTGGGGTGGGGCACCTCGATGACTCACTGTGTGATCCTGTGGCCAGCGGAGACCTGTGCAGCGTTAGTCACTCACAGTCCAGTCCAGGGCCTGGGCTGGGTGGGGGGATATCCCACCAGACGGACTTCAGCCCTGTGTACCGAGGTTAATATACGACCCAGAACCCGCCGATCCCTAGGCATCGATACTGAAATGGTCAGTTTTGCCCCCAGTTGCCCCCAGGGAGGTGAATGTGCTGGGGTGAAGGTTCAAGCCTGTTCCTGAAGGCCTGCGGTACCTGCCACCTGGTTACACGGCCTCTTCCTTACAGGCTCCCACAGCAGAGCTATCCCTCAGGTTACACTGCCTCTTCCTTACAGGCTCCCACAGCAGAGCGATCCCTCGGTTTACACAGCCTCTTCCTCTAGTCTTGCAGACTCACACAGCAGAGCTATCCCTCGGGTTACTGCTCCTCATTTCATCCAGTGGCGCAGGCTCCCACAGCAGAGCTATCCCTCAGGTTACACAGCCTCTTCCTCCAGTCTTGCAGGCTCTCACAGCAGAGATATCCCTTGGGTTACTGCTCCTCATTTCATCCAGTGGCGCAGGCTCCCACAGCAGAACTATCCCTCGGGTTACACAGCCTCTTCCTCTAGTCTTGCAGTCTCACACAGCAGAGCTATCCCTCGGGTTACTGCTCCTCATTTCATCCAGTGGCGCAGGCTCCCACAGCAGAGCTATCCCTCGGGTTAAACATAAAGTTCCTATGCACACGCAATCAGTAAAACAGATATATAACTCTGTTCTTAAATTTCATAAAAGAGAAACAAATCTTGGCAACGTTGTAGTTCATTTAATGTGGATTTTCTTGCATGACCAGCCAACGCGCGTTTCGTCAGTGGGTGAAAGCCCCTTGACTTCTTCAGGGCTGGGAAACAATACAGAGAATAACATCAAACCTTGTTGTACATGAAATCTATGGGTATATAACATCTTTAAAACACCCGTGTTTAGATTACATTCACAATTGTGTATCCAGTTTCCATATTATCAATACTGCTTGAGTAAGAAAAGAGTAGAAAAACCAAAGAACGTTAGTGAGAAAATGAACTGCTAGACCAGCAAGAAGGACACGACCCCATTCAGCATCATCATGTGCAAAAAGCACAGTGATTTCATATGGGCACACATTAATCATGGTTATCTATCGCATGATCTGGAGAGATGTAACCGAATTATAATGAAAGCAGGTCCAATGTGAGATGAATTCCTATAGAGAAAGTGCAATCAAAATGCCTGTGAATACACGTAGTGAAGGAGACAATAACACTAACCGACAGTGTCTCATGAGAATTGTATCGGATTGAATAAAATGTTACCCCTCTATAACGTATCATATCTTTTGTAGAGAAACGTCATGTATATAAAGAATTCTTCATGAACTCACTAGATCATGAGGGGCTCCAAAAGACGTATTAAGTAAAATGTCCACTAGCAGTAGTGCCTATACTGTTAAGACACTCATATACCTTTATCCCAGTGCTGGAAGTACTGTCACCAAAAGTTCAAAACAGAGAAAGGCGGCAGCGTACCAAGCCTGACCCTCTATGATAAATTGATCTTGCGTACCTTTTCTGCATTCATATCAAAACTCCCAATCTGAAACAATAATTGATATGGGTTCCAGTCAGGGGAAATGAATATTAATTAACATTGTCATATAAGAATCCGTACACCTACAAAACTATAAGACCGGAGCGACTGCTCATCTCTCCACCGGTGATAATTCCAACCCGGTTGGGTATATAGCTGTCTTCCAATTACATACAAAAATTAATTCTCCAATCTAAAAATTCTAAAAAGAAGAAGAGGAAAATACTGCCTTATTAGGCATTCCTACATATCACGGGTTCATAAGAAACAACACTCTTGTCCATATAATTCAAAGCAGCATGTCATAGTCTCCTCTACATTAAGTGGGGATCACTCTTACCTCCGGCTCTAAAAATAATCTGGTCTGTATTTCTTTGATCAGAACTTCAAATCGTCAAGAAAAGGTGCTCATAGTCCGAGTGCTGACTAGGACAGATAAAGTAGCGAGATAAGCCGTCTGGTGTGCAGTATTGTCACTGAATTAAATGGAAATAAACTCAAAGGGATAGAGCCTATTAATATCCCCAATTTGTCATTTACGACACAATCCATTCATGTTAAAACCGTATACAGCTAAAAGATCTAACGAGCAATAACGAGCAAAATTGAACAACTCACCAAGGCGAGTACGCCAGTGCGTCCCAAAGTGTTCTCGAGTAAGGGTGAACCGGAAGCAGTGGTTGTCGAACCGGAAATCCTATTTAGCTGTGATTTCCACTAAAAGCTAGACCGTCAACCTCAAATACTCAGTGCCCTCATTAGAATCAATACAGCCCTACCGTAAAACCATAATCCGGCACAATACCATGATACGTCATCGCAAGTGCAAGAATACAACAGAGAACAAAAAGGCTAGAAGGTAGTGAGAAGTGAACAGACAGTTACTGCTATTACATACAGTTTAGAAACACGCAATTCTTGAAATTGGCGTCATATTAACACATATTTCCAAATGTGAATCCGCCCCTTATTATAATACATTCAGTATATCAGGACAAAATTCGTCACACAATTTTCTTTTTTTGTATATTCACACCAATATTAAACAAATCACAAGGTACGTTGCATTCTTCAAGATTGTGTACCTATTTAGCTACATGTTATTCAAGAGCTCGATTGTCAACAATAGTTACTCAGTGCCCTCATTAGATTTGATGATGCCCTATCGTAATGTGAGAATCAGTCAAAGCGCAACATATGCATTTTGTCGAGTGCGAAAAGAAGGAAGGGATAAAGGGAAGTGAAATGACAGGCAAAATTAATAGACAGTATAGTTATTATGTACAATATTTAAAAACAGTGACACAAAATTCCTAAAGTTGGCGTAGTTCTATACAATCATCAGAAGGCCAATCCGCCCCTCAATTTTATACACTCAATTCATCAGGATAGAATTCATCACACAATATTCACTTGATGTTATTGTGACTTAAATTAGTCAATTTACCAGGTACGTTTCGCACTTGTAAACTATATTATGACAAGAATGCACCACTTACATATGGTGTGTAATATTGCGCCAGAAGACCAAAATGGTCTTGTTGTACTACAGGCAATCCAGTGCTATACCTCATAACAATTACAAATTAGTAATGATATTTATGTCTTTATGTGATCTTTCTGAGAGGTATCCCATTATTCCGAAATTCAGTATGTGTATATAGATTGTCAAAGTCACATTGGAGTCCATCACGCGCCCCAAACTCTGAGAATAAATCATGTTAAGTCAGTAATCTACACGTAGAGTCAATCTCCCAGAAAATAATGCATTTCCCGATCGCTGTTAAGACCCAGTTCAAATGTCCTGAGGCGCATGATCCAAAAAGCCTCTGAACGTCTCAATCTAAGTTCACGGTTCCCCCCCCCTTGGGCTGAGGTTTGTTACATCAATTCCGTAGAATATGAATTGTTTGTGTAGGCCCTGCGCAGGGCACTCCCATACATGTAAGGCGATCGGGTATCTATGGTCCCTTTGTTTCACCGCTCTAATATGTTCCATGATTCTATCTTTTACGGGTCTGATCGTGCTTCCCACATACTTGCATCCGCAAGCGCACTCTAAGACATATACCGTAAACTTAGTATGACAGTTAATATTGTGTCTGATCTTATAACTCCCATTGGGACCTGAAAACTCCTTGATATGGTTTGAGGCCCAACGACAAGCACCACAAGATCCACATTTGTGGAAACCCAGTGTCCGAGGTGTCAACCAATCTTCGCTGTGTCGGGCGCTAGGATAGCTGGGGCTAAGCCTGGCTCGGAGCGTTCTACCTCTTCTGAACGTGATCCGAGGTTTCTTGTGTATATATTTGGTTAGTGTGATGTCTTCTACTAGGTGTCTCCAATGTTTCCGTAGACTTTTGGATAAAACGGTGCTATAGTCATTGAAATCAGTGACCAATCTTACTGTATCGAATTTCTCCTTGGCAACTATTTTATCCTGTAAGGTGATTTCTCTACTGGTGTTCCTGATTCTCTGTTCTGCTCTATTCAGATTCAATCGTGTGTAACCTCTATGTCTGAACCTGGACTTCATAGACATAAGGCAATCCTCAAAGTCAGCCTCATTACTGCAATTCCTTTTCGCTCTCATGAATTCCCCAAATGGGATTGCTTGTATCTGGTGGAGGGGGTGGGCACTTTTGGCATGAAGAATTGAATTACATGCTGTTTCCTTTCGAAAAAGGCGTGTGTGTAGAGAATTATTATTAATATAAATCTCTATGTCCAAAAATGTAATACTGGACTCACTATGATGTTGCGTAAACTTAATGTCATACTCGTTGTTTAAATACGTACAAAACCGTTCCAGTTTCTCATGTGTGCCCAACCAGATCAATAGACAGTCATCTATATAGCGACCCCAGAAAATAATCGATTCGCTAAATTCAGTTCCATTTCGTCCCCATATGGTATCCTCCTCCAAATGCCCCATGAAGAGGTTGGCAAAACTGGGAGAGAATTTTGAACCCATGGGCACTCCCCTTTTCTGTCTGTACCATTCTTTGTCCACCATAAAGACATTATTCTCCAGTATGAGGCTCATCATATCAAGTAGCATGTCTGTATGCTGCCACTGTGTCGCAGACCTCCTATGTAGGTGATGCTGTACCGCCCTCAGACCCAAATCCAATTTAATGCTTGTGTATAGCGATACAACATCAAGCGTAACTAGAATCATACCAGGTTCCCATGTGAAATCAGCTAATACACTTAATATGTGTTTTGTATCACGTATGTAAGAGGGAAGGTTCTGTACCAGTGGACCAAGGAAAAGATCTACATATTCGGCTAAACGTTCTGTTGGGCCACCAATCCCTGACACGATTGGTCTCCAGGAATAAATCTAAATGGACACCGGTCTTACCTGGGGGCAACTCTATTGACAGGTTCTATAAACTAGTATTGGAAGACCTGGATAAATTCGAGGCTAACAAGTCAAGAAAAAATTTCAAGCACACGGACAATCTCCTACCCGGAGAACGCCTAGCACTTAAAACACTGACTTCTGATAAGGATTTGATCATCAGAGAGGCGGATAAGGGGGGGGGAATATTGTAGTAATGAATAAAGCGGACTACAATAGCGAAATTCTATCCCAACTTAGTGATAACATGTGCTATGAACGTTTGATTGCAAACCCTATAGGACCACTTACTATGGTAATCAATAAGAAACTAAATCAGTGGCACCTAGCAGGACTCATTAATGATGACGAATTAAAATATCTAAAAGTGTTCAGACCGCAGTATCCATGCTTATACACGTTACCAAAAGTGCATAAGTTATTACCCTTTCCACCAGGGAGACCAATCGTGTCAGGGATTGGTGGCCCGACAGAACGTTTAGCCGAATATGTAGATCTTTTCCTTGGTCCACTGGTACAGAACCTTTCCTCTTACATACGTGATACAAAACACATATTAAGTGTATTAGCTGATTTCACATGGGAACCTGGTATGATTCTAGTTACGCTTGATGTTGTACCGCTATACACAAGAATTAAATTGGATTTGGGTCGGAGGGCGGTACAGCATCACCTACATAGGAGGTCTGCGACACAGTGGCAGCATACAGACATGCTACTTGATATGATGAGCCTCATACTGGAGAATAATGTCTTTATGGTGGACAAAGAATGGTACAGACAGAAAAGGGGAGTGGCCTTGGGTTCAAAATTCTCTCCCAGTTTTGCCAACCTGTTCATGGGGCGTTTGGAGGAGGATACCATATGGGGACGAAATGGAACTGAATTTAGCGATTCGATTATTTTCTGGGGTCGCTATATAGATGACTGTCTATTGATCTGGTTGGGCACACATGAGAAACTGGAACGGTTTTGTACGTATTTAAACAACAATGAGTATGACATTAAGTTTACGCAACATCATAGTGAGTCCAGTATTACATTTTTGGACATAGAGATTTATATTAATAATAATTCTCTACACACACGCCTTTTTCGAAAGGAAACAGCATGTAATTCAATTCTTCATGCCAAAAGTGCCCACCCCCTCCACCAGATACAAGCAATCCCATTTGGGGAATTCAAGAGAGCGAAAAGGAATTGCAGTAATGAGGCTGACTTTGAGGATTGCCTTATGTCTATGAAGTCCAGGTTCAGACATAGAGGTTACACACGATTGAATCTGAATAGAGCAGAACAGAGAATCAGGAACACCAGTAGAGAAATCACCTTACAGGATAAAATAGTTGCCAAGGAGAAATTCGATACAGTAAGATTGGTCACTGATTTCAATGACTATAGCACCGTTTTATCCAAAAGTCTACGGAAACATTGGAGACACCTAGTAGAAGACATCACACTAACCAAATATATACACAAGAAACCTCAGATCACGTTCAGAAGAGGTAGAACGCTCAGAGCCAGGCTTAGCCCCAGCTATCCTAGCGCCCGACACAGTGAAGATTGGTTGACACCTCGGACACTGGGTTTCCACAAATGTGGATCTTGTGGTGCTTGTCGTTGGGCCTCAAACCATATCAAGGAGTTTTCAGGTCCCAATGGGAGTTATAAGATCAGACACAATATTAACTGTCATACTAAGTTTACGGTATATGTCTTAGAGTGCGCTTGCGGATGCAAGTATGTGGGAAGCACGATCCGACCCGTAAAAGATAGACTCATGGAACATATTCGAGTGGTGAAACAAAGGGACCATAGATACCCGATGGCCTTACATGTATGGGAGTGCCCTGCACAGGGCCTACACAAACAATTCATATTCTACGGAATTGATGTAACAAACCTCAGCCCAAGGGGGGGGAACCGTGAACTTAGATTGAGACGTTCAGAGGCTTTTTGGATCATGCGCCTCAGGACATTTGAACTGGGTCTTAACAGCGATCGGGAAATGCATTATTTTCTGGGAGATTGACTCTACGTGTAGATTACTGACTTAACATGATTTATTCTCAGAGTTTGGGGCACGTGATGTACTCCAATGTGAGTTTGACAATCTATATACACATACTGAATTTCGGAATAATGGGATACCTCTCAGAAAGATCACATAAAGACATAAATATCATTACTAATTTGTAATTGTTATGAGGTATAGCACTGGATCGCCTGTAGTACAACAAGACCATTTTGGTCTTCTGGCGCAATATTACACACCATATGAAAGTGGTGAAGTCTTGTCATAATATAGTTTACAAGTGCGAAAAGTACCTGGTAAATTGACTAATTTAAGTCACAATAACATCAAGTGAATATTGTGTGATGAATTCTATCCTGATGAATTGAGTGTATAAAATTGAGGGGCGGATTGGCCTTCTGATGATTGTATAGAACTACGCCAACTTTAGGAATTTTGTGTCACTGTTTTTAAATATTGTACATAATAACTATACTGTCTATTAATTTTGCCTGTCATTTCACTTCCCTTTATCCCTTCCTTCTTTTCGCACTCGACAAATTGCATATGTTGCGCTTTGACTGATTCTCACATTACGATAGGGCATTGTTGGACTTGGCCCTTTTTGCACGGTCATCCCTAAACTTTTTGCCTTCCTCCTATATTTTTTCTGACCTGTTGTTGGCTGTTTTATGACTCTGGGCACTTTACCACTGCTGATCAGTGCTAAAGTGCATATGCTCTCCCTATTGTAAATTGTGTTATGGATTAGTGACTCCATGATTGGATGATTGGTTTACTTGTCAGTCCCTAGTACAGTGCACTGTGTGTGCCCAGGGCTTGTAAATCCAATGCCGCTGGTGGGCTTGCAGCACTGGTTGTGCCACCCACAGAAGCGGCTTGTAAAATGTGTCTCAGGCCTGCCATTGCAGAGCCTGTGTGCAGCCTAGGGCTGCCATGTCGACTTGGTGAGTACACCCACTTACCAGTCCCTAAACCTTCCCTTTACTGCATGTTGGTCACCCCTAAAGTAGGCCCTAGGGCAGGGTGCATTGTAAGTATAAGGTAGGACATGCCCTGGTGTGTGTGGCATGTCCTAATAGTGAATTACAGCCATTTTCGTTTTTCACTATTGCAAGGCTACCTGCTCCCCATAGGCCAGAATGGGCAGACTGACTATTACACCTTATAGTCAGAACTGACCCAGGGAACATGGTAGAAAAACGAATTTAGTATGCCTGAACTCAGAATGATAAAATACATCTTTTAGTAAAGTTGGTTTTAACATTCTGTGTTTGAAAATACCACTTTTAGAAAGTGGGTATTTTCTTGCCTAAACTTCCAAGCCTGCCTCTGCTAGGTTGTGTATTCCTTGTCTGGAGATTGAGTGACAGGGGCTGGGGGTGGCTACAGGAGACAGGGTGAGTCAGCACAGGGCTGAATAGAAAGATCTGCATCCAGAGTGGAGGGAGGAGTTGCACCTGGGTCTGAATAGGGCTGTGCCTGCCTTCCACAATGCTGGCTCCACCTCCTGCCGGGCGGCTGAGCACCCTGCCCCACATTCTGAAAGGAAAGAAGGAGTCAGAAAAACAAAGTGCTCCAGGACTGACCAGAACTGGTTTTGACTAGGCAGAGGCCTCTCTGCCTTCAGAGAACAAAGGAAAACTGTGTATAAAAGGGGACCCAGACCCCTAGGAAATTAGATCACTTTGGGAAAACAAGAAGAAACCTTTGCTGAGGAGCGGAACCAAGAAGGAACTGAGGAGAAGACTATCCCTAAGCTAGAGGGATCTGCCTGCAGTGGTTGCCTGACTGCCAAAGGAAGGAGAAAGGACTTTGTGTGCACTTTTATTCAACTTGTAAAGTATCTCCAAGGGCTTGAGAAAAGAGCTTGCCTCCTGCTGAAGTCTCAGGGACAACAGACTTCAACCACCAGCTCCCCAAGAATCCTTTGGAAGTGCCTGCTGCTGTTTTGGGCCTTCTGAAGGGACTGCGTGTCGCAAGGAGCTGAAAGCGCGACTCAAGAGGAAGAAGCGTGTCGCCGTCGCTGCTGCTGCCGTCGCAACTCCGAAGGAGGGTGTCGCCGCTGTAGCTGTCGTATTGCACCGCATCGAGAGAAGCGTCCCGCAACGAAGAGGAAGCGTGTCGCCGTCGCTGCTGCTGCCGTCGCAACTCCGAAGGAGGGTGTCGCCGCTGTAGCTGTCGCATTGCACCGCATCAAGAGAAGAGTCTCGCATCGAGGAAGAAGCGTGTCGCCGTCGCAGCCGCTGCCGTCGCAACTCCGAAGGAGGGTGTCGCCGCTGTAGCTGTCGCATTGCACCGCATCAAGAGAAGCGCCTCGCATCCACGGAGAAGCGTGCCGCCGTCGGAGCTGCTGCCGTCGCATCACGAAACAAGGGTGTCGCCGCTGCAGTTGTCGCATCGAGCGGAAGCGTCTCGCCACGTCGGAGAAGAGGGTCGCCGCCAAAGCCGCTGTCGTCGCATCGCTGAACAAGGGTGTCGCCGCTGTAGCTGACGCATCGAGTCGAGACTTCTCGCAACCTCGGAGAAGCGTGCCGCATCAGGAAGAACTTGACGTCTTTATTTCTTTGCACCAGAACTTTGTCGCATTTCCATCGCTGCAACATTGCTTGTTGTGGAAGCGTCCCGCATCGTAAGGTACATTGACTTAAAGTGTCGCATCGTAAGAACTGAACTGAACTAAGCTAAAACTACCATTTTTAAGTACAGTATTGTGGATTTTTGTCGTTATGGTCTTGTGTTAAAACTATATAAAGAATACTTATTTTTGATATAAACCTTGTGTGGTGTCCATCTGTAGTGTGTCCCTAGATTACTGTATGTGTTCACAAATGCTTTACACACTGCCTCTGAGATAAGCCTGTCTGCTCGTGCCAAGCTACCAAGGGGGTGAGCAGGGGTTATTTTAGGAGTGTACCCCTTTACCCTGACTAGAGGCGAGGGTCCCTATTTGTCACAAGTACCTACCTGTGCCAACTAGAGACCCCCAATTCTAACATTGGTGGTCAGCGGTGGGGATTCTGGACTTGCATTTGTGACTCATGTACAGTGATTGGTGAACACTACTAGTGAGTGCAGACCAAACGCGACCACATACTGTTTTTCTGTTTTATGGTGTCCTCCTGGAAGTATTTTTGAGACCATGACTCTGGTTAGTTGTTGCAAAATGGAACTCAACTTCTGGCACATGTTTGTCTACACAATGAAGGAACTACGTGTGTTTTGCAAGGAAAGGGGGCTGCCTGTGAAGAGAAGGTCCAGGGAGGATCTAGAGGCATCCCTATTCCAGTATGAGTTACCCAGCTGGAAGGCAACGCTACCAGTTGAGTCTGAGAAGGAGGAATTCCCTAGAAGTGAGGGAGAAACAGAAAAGATAGCTGGCTTCTGGCTTATGAGCAGAAGCTGAGAGAAATTGACGAAGAGCTGAGAGAGCTTGATGAGGCTCAGAGGGCCTTAGCCCAAGAAAAGAAATTTGGGCAGCTCAGGAAGTGAGCTTTGCTGAGTTGGAGGTGGAGTCCAGCTCAGATGGTGGCAGCAAAATTAAGTTATTCAGTGCTGAGAGAGTAGTGCACACACCCAGAGATGTGGCGCCTGACTTGGAGGGGGTTAACATACACCAGGAGGTTCAAGGACATGAGGTAGCTCCAGTAGTGCGCGTTGTCCCTGAGAGGAATAGGGAAACTGACACAGGGATTCATGGTCCTAGTGGTGGGAGGGACACTCTACTGACTCTAGGTGAGAGGTGCAGGGAGAGGGGTTCCCCCATGGTTGAAGTCCTGGTATGTGAGTGTGAAGACCGCCCAGAAGAGTGTGGGTTGAGTGACAGAGACAGTCAGATACTGTCTTGCCAGTCTCAGGAGAGTGGTGTGGAGTACGTGTGTGAGGCACTGGATGGTGAGGTGAAGGATAGTTTGGTTAACCCCTGTGGGGGACTGTGTGATCCAATTTTGGGAGAGCATATTGTAAGTCCCTGTTTTCCAGAGCTATGCCAACACCTGTTGGAGAGTGAGTTCTCTGACCTCAGGGAGCTCACATTGGAGGCAGACCTTTTGGTGGATTCCAGAGGGTCTGAAGAGGCATTGGGGAGTGACCCTAAGAGGAGTGGCTCAGGTGTCTTCCAACCCAGAGTGGTGGGAGAGGTTCAGTGTAGCCCAGCTAGGTCCCGTGGTAATGGGAGGGGTGTAGGGACTCACGTCCTGTCTCAGTGGAGAAGGAGTGAGTGTGGGGCTGCGTGTCCCAAGGTGCCCGAAACCCAGTCTCAGAGCCTGGATGGTTCTTTAAGGGAACACCAGGTAGGGAGCCTAGGTTGTCCTGATGGGCCGCCTGTTGAGGAGGATCTCCTAGTGTCTAGAGAACCTGGAGCGTCTGTAAATGGAGCTCCAGTGTTTCTGGTATCTGGCAGTGCTGCTCCACTTGGGAGGGTGCAGAAGTCCAGAGTGAGGGGTGAGAGGGGGAGAGAGTCCCCAGTGGAAGAACCAGTGGGTCAGGGACCAGCCAGAAGGGCTGAGTCACCGGTGGATGACCATGGTGACACCACTTCTGTCCTGGGGGATCTTCACGCACTGTCAGATGGACAGGGGTTGGGAGATCTGCGCCAGGCAGACTGTCACACAACACATGAGAGATGTGTTACCCTCTGGGGGGGCATGCGTGCTCCCCAGGAAGTCCTGGTGTGCCAGGCAGGTTCTTACACAACTCTAGAGGAGTGTGTTCCCCTTGGGGGGGGTTGGTGTACCCTCCCGGAAGTCCTGGGTTGCCAGGCACAGGTCCAGCCTAAGGGTACAGACCCTATGCTGGGATCCCAGTTGCAGGATAGAACCCCTGAACTGGTGGGCGAATTGTGCAGGACACCTGCCACAGGTGCCCTGACAATTCTGGAAGGGGGTACCGCTCCAGGTGGGAGGGTACAGAGCCCCAAGGAGGAGGACCGGGTGTGGGAAAGCCCACCCCAGTCTCCAGTCCAGCCGCCGGGTATAGGCCCGGGGCTGGTCGGTCAGCGCCAGGATGTCATACCTGACCTGACAGGAGGGAGAATGGACCAAGGGTGCCAAGCACCTGGGACTCCTGCCCCCCGCTCTCTGACGCCACAGAGGTTTGAGAGCCCTGAGAGGCATAAGGCCTGGGTCTCATCCCTGACCACTGTCAGTGGTCACTGTGGCTTGCTGTCTGTCTGTGGGGACACACCTGTGAGCAAGTTAAGGTTAGGTGCTGCACAAATGGTGTCCACAGGTGAGGAGAAGGGTTCCCCATGGATTAGCTTGGTGGACCCTGAGAGTATGGACAGAGGGATCCAAAGAGGTTCAGATTGGCGTAGAACTGGAGTATGCCCCTGCTGTTGTGGGCCAGGGTCCAGGTTCTATCGCCCAAAGCAGAGAAGCCCATCAAGGTAGTGATTGGTCTACCCTGCGTTTTGGCTGGAAGGGGTTGTGTTGGACTTGGCCCTTTTGCACGGTCATCCCTAAACTTTTTGCCTTCCTCCTATATTTTTTCTGACCTGTTGTTGGCTGTTTTATGACTCTGGGCACTTTACCACTGCTGATCAGTGCTAAAGTGCATATGCTCTCCCTATTGTAAATTGTGTTATGGATTAGTGACTCCATGATTGGATGATTGGTTTACTTGTCAGTCCCTAGTACAGTGCACTGTGTGTGCCCAGGGCTTGTAAATCCAATGCCGCTGGTGGGCTTGCAGCACTGGTTGTGCCACCCACAGAAGCGGCTTGTAAAATGTGTCTCAGGCCTGCCATTGCAGAGCCTGTGTGCAGCCTAGGGCTGCCATGTCGACTTGGTGAGTACACCCACTTACCAGTCCCTAAACCTTCCCTTTACTGCATGTTGGTCACCCCTAAAGTAGGCCCTAGGGCAGGGTGCATTGTAAGTATAAGGTAGGACATGCCCTGGTGTGTGTGGCATGTCCTAATAGTGAATTACAGCCATTTTCGTTTTTCACTATTGCAAGGCTACCTGCTCCCCATAGGCCAGAATGGGCAGACTGACTATTACACCTTATAGTCAGAACTGACCCAGGGAACATGGTAGAAAAACGAATTTAGTATGCCTGAACTCAGAATGATAAAATACATCTTTTAGTAAAGTTGGTTTTAACATTCTGTGTTTGAAAATACCACTTTTAGAAAGTGGGTATTTTCTTGCCTAAACTTCCAAGCCTGCCTCTGCTAGGTTGTGTATTCCTTGTCTGGAGATTGAGTGACAGGGGCTGGGGGTGGCTACAGGAGACAGGGTGAGTCAGCACAGGGCTGAATAGAAAGATCTGCATCCAGAGTGGAGGGAGGAGTTGCACCTGGGTCTGAATAGGGCTGTGCCTGCCTTCCACAATGCTGGCTCCACCTCCTGCCGGGCGGCTGAGCACCCTGCCCCACATTCTGAAAGGAAAGAAGGAGTCAGAAAAACAAAGTGCTCCAGGACTGACCAGAACTGGTTTTGACTAGGCAGAGGCCTCTCTGCCTTCAGAGAACAAAGGAAAACTGTGTATAAAAAGGGGACCCAGACCCCTAGGAAATTAGATCACTTTGGGAAAACAAGAAGAAACCTTTGCTGAGGAGCGGAACCAAGAAGGAACTGAGGAGAAGACTATCCCTAAGCTAGAGGGATCTGCCTGCAGTGGTTGCCTGACTGCCAAAGGAAGGAGAAAGGACTTTGTGTGCACTTTTATTCAACTTGTAAAGTATCTCCAAGGGCTTGAGAAAAGAGCTTGCCTCCTGCTGAAGTCTCAGGGACAACAGACTTCAACCACCAGCTCCCCAAGAATCCTTTGGAAGTGCCTGCTGCTGTTTTGGGCCTTCTGAAGGGACTGCGTGTCGCAAGGAGCTGAAAGCGCGACTCAAGAGGAAGAAGCGTGTCGCCGTCGCTGCTGCTGCCGTCGCAACTCCGAAGGAGGGTGTCGCCGCTGTAGCTGTCGTATTGCACCGCATCGAGAGAAGCGTCCCGCAACGAAGAGGAAGCGTGTCGCCGTCGCTGCTGCTGCCGTCGCAACTCCGAAGGAGGGTGTCGCCGCTGTAGCTGTCGCATTGCACCGCATCAAGAGAAGAGTCTCGCATCGAGGAAGAAGCGTGTCGCCGTCGCAGCCGCTGCAACTCCGAAGGAGGGTGTCGCCGCTGTAGCTGTCGCATTGCACCGCATCAAGAGAAGCGCCTCGCATCCACGGAGAAGCGTGCCGCCGTCGGAGCTGCTGCCGTCGCATCACGAAACAAGGGTGTCGCCGCTGCAGTTGTCGCATCGAGCGGAAGCGTCTCGCCACGTCGGAGAAGAGGGTCGCCGCCAAAGCCGCTGTCGTCGCATCGCTGAACAAGGGTGTCGCCGCTGTAGCTGACGCATCGAGTCGAGACTTCTCGCAACCTCGGAGAAGCGTGCCGCATCAGGAAGAACTTGACGTCTTTATTTCTTTGCACCAGAACTTTGTCGCATTTCCATCGCTGCAACATTGCTTGTTGTGGAAGCGTCCCGCATCGTAAGGTACATTGACTTAAAGTGTCGCATCGTAAGAACTGAACTGAACTAAGCTAAAACTACCATTTTTAAGTACAGTATTGTGGATTTTTGTCGTTATGGTCTTGTGTTAAAACTATATAAAGAATACTTATTTTTGATATAAACCTTGTGTGGTGTCCATCTGTAGTGTGTCCCTAGATTACTGTATGTGTTCACAAATGCTTTACACACTGCCTCTGAGATAAGCCTGTCTGCTCGTGCCAAGCTACCAAGGGGGTGAGCAGGGGTTATTTTAGGAGTGTACCCCTTTACCCTGACTAGAGGCGAGGGTCCCTATTTGTCACAAGTACCTACCTGTGCCAACTAGAGACCCCCAATTCTAACAGGCATCATCAAATCTAATGAGGGCACTGAGTAACTATTGTTGACAATCGAGCTCTTGAATAACATGTAGCTAAATAGGTACACAATCTTGAAGAATGCAACGTACCTTGTGATTTGTTTAATATTGGTGTGAATATACAAAAAAAGAAAATTGTGTGACGAATTTTGTCCTGATATACTGAATGTATTGTAATAAGGGGCGGATTCACATTTGGAAATACGTGTTAATATGACGGCAATTTCAAGAATTGTGTGTTTCTAAACTGTACGTAATAGCAGTAACTGTCTGTTCACTTCTCACTACCTTCTAGCCTTTTTGTTCTCTGTTGTATTCTTGCACTTGCGATGACGTATCATGGTATTGTGCCGGATTATGGTTTTACGGTAGGGCAGTATTGATTCTAATGAGGGCACTGAGTATTTGAGGTTGACGGTCTAGCTTTTAGTGGAAATCACAGCTAAATAGGATTTCCGGTTCGCCAACCACTGCTTCCGGTTCACCCTTACTCGAGAACACTTTGGGACGCACTGGCGTACTCGCCTTGGTGAGTTGTTCAATTTTGCTCGTTATTGCTCGTTAGATCTTTTAGCTGTATACGGTTTTAACATGAATGGATTGTGTCGTAAATGACATATTGGGGATATTAATAGGCTCTATCCCTTTGATTTTACTTCCTTTTAATTCAGTGACAATACTGCACACCAGACGGCTTATCTCGCTACTTTATCTGTCCTAGTCGGCACTCGGACTATGAGCACCTTTTCTTGACGATTTGAAGTTCTGATCAAAGAAATACAGACCAGATTATTTTTAGAGCCGGAGGTAAGAGTGATCCCCACTTAATGTAGAGGAGACTATGACATGCTGCTTTGAATTATATGGACAAGAGTGTTGTTTCTTATGAACCCGTGATATGTAGGAATGCCTAATAAGGCGGTATTTTCCTCTTCTTCTTTTGAGAATTTTTAGATTGGAGAATTAATTTTTGTATGTGATTAGAAGACAGCTATATACCCAACCGGGTTGGAATTATCACCGGTGGAGAGGTGAGCAGTCGCTCCGGTCTTATAGTTTTGTAGGTGTACGGATTCTTATGTGACAATGTTAATTAATATTCATTTCCCTGACTGGAACCCATATCAATTATTGTTTCAGATTGGGAGTTTTGATATGAATGCAGAAAAGGTACGCAAGATCAATAATTTATCATAGAGGGTCAGGCTTGGTACGCTGCCGCCTTTCTCTGTTTTGAACTTTTGGTGACAGTACTTCCAGCACTGGGATAAAGGTATATGGGTGTCTTAACAGTATAGGCACTACTGCTAGTGGACATTTTACTTAATACGTCTTTTGGAGCCTCTCATGATCTAGTGAGTTCATGAAGAATTCTTTATATACATGACGTTTCTCTACAAAAGATATGATACGTTATAGAGGGGTAACATTTTATTCAATCCGATACAATTCTCATGAGGCACTGTCGGTTAGTGTTATTGTCTCCTTCACTACGTGTATTCACGGGCATTTTGATTGCACTTTCTCTATAGGAATTCATCTCACATTGGACCTGCTTTCATTATAATTCGGTTACATCTCTCCAGATCATGCGATAGATAACCACGATTAATGTGTGCCCAAATGAAATCACTGGGCTTTTTGCACATGATGATGCTGAATGGGGTCGTGTCCTTCTTGCTGGTCTAGCAGTTCATTTTCTCACTAACGTTCTTTGGTTTTTCTACTCTTTTCTTACTCAAGCAGTATTGATACTATGGAAATTGGATACACAATTGTGAATGTAATCTAAACACGGGTGTTTTAAAGATGTTATATACCCATAGATTTCATGTACAACAAGGTTTGATGTTATTCTCTGTATTGTTTCCCAGCCCTGAAGAGTCAAGGGGTTTTCACCCACTGACGAAACGCGCGTTGGCTGGTCATGCAAGAAAATCCCCATTAAATGAACTACAACGTTGCCAAGATTTGTTTCTCTTTTATGAAATTTAAGAACAGAGTTATATATCTGTTTTACTGATTGCGTGTGCATAGGAACTTTATGTTTAACATTGTTTAGGATCTTTGGGTTTTTGGCTTATGGGGGTTTAAGGGATATTTTCCCCCACCTGTAGCACCGGTGATATTTGTGTAAAATTGCATACTGTTCACGCTATTTAGTTCAGCGCCGATATCCTTTGCGCCTGTGAGAATTAATATTCCCTCCTCCTTTTCAGCCACTATCCCTCGGGTTACACAGCCTCTTCCTCCAGTGGAGCAGGCTGGCACGGCACCACCGATTTCCTGCAGGACTACTAAAAGAGAGCCTCCTTAGAAGAACCGGTGGAACTTGAGCAGCGATGGAAATTCATGTAGAATTTCTGCATCCTGCAGTCTGGCCCGATCATTCTAGTGACGGGGACATAGATAGCCTTGCTGTTGCGCCCCCTAGAGGACCACTTGAAAAGGGCTGGCATGCGCGGCCGGAGGTTCTAGCCATATGGTAAGAAAATCGTCTGCTTCAACTATAATGAGGTTAACTGCCTTCTATTTGTAAAAACAAGCATTGGCATAACCACTTGATCTGGCTTTACTGTGGTGAACACAGTGAATGTAAACACGGTGATGTTCAATCTGCACTGCTTATGTCTTGTGTCTGTGCAGTCTCCCTGTTTTGCTGGCTGCTAGGTCTGTGCCAGTTTTTTATTCCCCCAAGCTTGCAGTGCTGCACAGGACCAGTTCTGTAGGGGCAACTCTTAAACAAAGATGGAGCCTTGTGGCATGACCATTTGTGCTCCCAGGAAATGCCCCTTTCCCAATGTATCCTCTTGCCAGTGTACGACGATGAATGAATGGGACTCCTTAGGGGGCATTATCGGATGCTAGACATCACTGTGGGATCTGAGAATCTGGTAATATTCTAGGATGCCAGGTTCTCATTGCACTTGATCGTGCATGAAGAAAAATGCACTTGAGTTTGATGGGGTTCCTCCAAATGTTTTTAGTGCTGCACAATACAAGTGACTGGTTTGGGTGGTCTGTAGCTAACTACAGTTACATCCGATGTAAGCTGGCCGTGTAAACTACATCGGTTCAGGTTTTTACCAGTATGCAACAAATGACTTGATCACTGATTTCCTGGAAGCGCATGGCCTACTAGAGGTGTGGCGATTCCAGAACCCGCTCCAGCGACAATATACTTTCCACTCCGGGGCTCACAATAGTCTTTCCCGCATAGACTATCATTACAGCATTAGACAACGTGGGAAGGATGGGGACTGCCTTGCATTTGCCCAGGGGGATCTCTGATCACTCCCCACTGATGGCGGAAATTGGTGTGCATGGCCCAGCCCAACACCGAATATATCCTATATACCCCGGGTTCCTACTCAACTCTAAGATTAGGAAAGGTCTACTGACCGCTACAACGCTATACTTCCGGGAAAATGAGGCATCGGTTGCCTCTCCACTAACTCTGTGGGAGGCTTACAAACCAGTTGTGAGGGGGCAGGCCATCTCCCTTATTGAAGGGCATAAAAAAGAAAAGAAAGTCGATATAGAAACCCTGGAAAGAGAGATACAAATATTGGAGTCTCAGCATGCTAAAGACCCCTCAGATGCTAATACGCATGAGCTACGCGTTAAAAGACAGGAATATAAGGAGTACCTCTGGGGAGATGCTAGAACTCGCATAACGGCGGTTCAACACAAGATCTACGAAACAGGGGATAAAGCAGGTAAATTGCTCGCCTGGTTAGATGAGAGAGCATGCGAATAGATGGATAGTACAGATCAGGTCAGAGACCGGGGACATAACATCAGACCCACAGGAAATAGTGACGGCACTGGCAAAACATTATGAACGAGTATACACATCCACCAATACGACTACAGTCCAGGAAGCACTTGCATTCCTTCATGATATCCAGATGCCCAGACTAACGCCAGCAGAGGCGGATCAGCTTGAAGCAGATATTACGGTAGATGAGCTTAAGGTAGCCATCTTCAAGATACAGACGGGTAAAGCTAGCGGCCCTAATGGCATCCCAATAGAACTATATAAACGCATGGCAGGGACAGTTGCCCCATACATGCTGAAAATGTATGAGACAAGTCGAAACCAAGGAATGCTCCCCAAGGACCAGCGACTGGCTACTATAGTGGCCATTCACAAACCCGGTAAACCCGTAGAAGAGTGCACATCATATCACCCAATCTCCTTAATAAACGCAGAGGCTAAGATCTTAGCCAAAACGTTAGCACTCCGACTGATGCCCCATCTGACTAAGCTGGTCCACCCAGACCAGTCGGGGTTTATGCCTGGCAGGAATACGGCTCTGAATCTCAGACGCCTACATGGAGTCCTGGGTCGGAAGCATACAATACGGGAGGACGCAGCGGTCCTATCACTCGATGCCAGAATGGCCTTCGACACAGTGGAGTGGGCTTTCCTGTTTGCAGTCCTCCAGCATTTAGAGTTTGGACCGAAATTTTGCTCCTGGATACGCCTACTGTACACTAATCCCATTGCGCACATAGTCGCTAATGGACACATATCGCAGGAGATCACCCTGAGTAGGGGAACACGACAGGGCTGCCCACTGTCACCCCGGTTATTCGCGATGGTCCTGGAGCCGCTGGCGGCATGGATCAGATGGAGTCCGGTCATCAGAGGTCTAAAATGGAGGGAGGGATGTGAAGACCGAATCTCCCTTTACGCCGACGATGTTTTACTATATATAGCCTCACCCACTCGGTCCTTGCATGCGTTACTTAACATCTGTGAGGTGTATGGATCGTCTCAGGGTATGCAATTAACTGGGACAAATCCGTGCTCTACATACTCAACGGCCAGGCCCCACGACTGCCCAGAGGATGTATGGTTCGGATAACAACACATAGTTTTAAATATCTTGGGATTCATATAACGCCCGACAAGGATGAATTCCTAACACTTAATCTGCAACCACCACTACAAAGGCTGAAGCGGGACATCAAACACTGGAGAGCGCTGCCGCTCACCCTGTTGGGCAGAGCAGCCCTCTTTAAAATGATGGCCCTGCCCAGATTCCTATACGCCCTGCACAACACGCCCTATCGAGTCCCGGACGCATACTTTAAAGCAGTAAATTCAGAGGTAACGGCCCTCCTTTGGGATGGTAAACAGGCACGAGGGGCAGCGCATAAATTGACCAGAAGCTGGTACGATGGGGGTATAGCCTTACCTGACATCCGTGCATACTACTGGGCCTCACAACTCACAGTCATTAACCAATGGGTCCACAGGCCCGACACTGAGCCAGCCTATCGATTAGACAGATTGACTCTGGGTATGGGGGGTTAATAGGGCACTTTACAATACGAGAGGGAGGCCTGCCCTTCTGGGTCCAGCGACACACACAATCAGCATCTGGCATACAGTAACGCGACATCTGGGCTGGGCAGATAAATTAACGCGACATACTCCATTGTGGGAAACGGGAAAACTAGGTACTCTGGGAAAAAGCAAAGGGTTCAAGAACTGGGACCTGATAGGGCTTTCTCGACTGGGGGACCTTTGGCAAGATGGTAAAGTAGTCAGCTTCGACCACCTGCAGAAGCAATACGAAATGGCCCCGGCAGAAAAGTTCCGATACCTACAGATTAAACACGCGATTGACGCAGCCCTCTCGCAGTCAGAAACACTCCCTGAATCATCCCCCTTAGAGGACCGACTATTAACCGACTATCTGGAGAAAAAAAGCAACCTCACTCACATATAGGAAAATTGTCAACAACCAGACAGATCCCCTCACCAGACTTAGGACAACTTGGCAGATAGAGGTCGGAGACCTGGAAGACACTGACTGGCTCGACGCAACAGCATCACCTAGAGAGGTGGCGATATCCTCCAGACTACGGCTGGTGCAACTGAAGATACTTCACAGGGTCTACTTTACAAGGGTAACATTGCATAAAATAGGGAGGACTCCAGACCCACACTGTCTGCGAGGGTGTGGGGAATTAGGAACATTCTTCCACACCCTGTGGGGATGCATAATGATTATACCCTACTGGGAGGCAGTGATGTGTACCATTACAGAAGTTAGTGAGAAACAAGCCCCATATGACCCGAAGTGCTGCCTACTAAGCGTGTGGGACCCAACTGACCTTAATCATGCTGAACGTCAATGGGCGGTGACTGGAATGATGATAGCCAAACGTAATATAGCGCAGAAATGGGGGTCAGCGTGTGTCCCAACCCTGATCGAATGGAGCAGGGACATGGACATGGTCATGGTGGCTGAGAAGGCAGCCTTCATACACAGAGGGTGCCCAAAAAAATGGGGAAGAGTATGGGGCAAATGGAACATATACAGAGGGAACATATGCACACCCCCGATAATGGAACATAGCTCAGATGAGGAGGATTAATATCACTGAAGATTACGAACGAATGAATACAAATGTGAGTACAGTAACCTGGCAGAATGTATGTAATAATAAGTCAATCAAAATGTCCATGCAGATTGTAACATTGTTTGATAAAGTTAATAAAAAAATTATTAAAAAATATATATATATAAATCCTCCTGGTCCTGCTCCTCTGATTTATCTATTATGCTGGTTTGCTTGTTCCTAGTACTTCTGCTCCTGGTTCTCCTGGCCCATGTAGTCTGGTCTTACTTATACCTCTTTGTCTGGGCCTCATGTATCATGTCTTCTGGTGCTGGTCCCAATGACCTTGTTTTTTCTAGCCCTCCCAGTCCCCAGGTCCTCTTGCCCCATCTTAGTCCTACTAGTCCTCCAGGACTCCTGATTTGCCTCTTCCACCTTGTTCTTGTCAATCTGACCCTGGTCCCCTCTATCATGATCCTCCTAGTACTGGTCCTCCTGTGGCTAGTCTTCCTCATCCCACTGGCCCTCCAACTTCCCACGTTGTGGGTCACCCTGGTTCCATATAGTTCTTGTCACAATGGTTTAGGATCCCCATGAGTCTGATCCTCATGGGCCTTCTGATCCTAGTCCCACTGGGCCTAGACTTCCTGGTCCTTTATATCCCCCCTGTCATTCTAATCTATGGTCTCCAGGTCCTGTTAGACTAGGTCCATTCTGATTGTTGTCTGCCCAGTACTGGTCTATTCGCTTCCTGACCCTTGGTGCTCCTTGATCTGATATATGTGGTCTTGGCTCTCCTGTTTCTAGTCCTTCGTTCCATTGGTCTCCTGGCACTGGTCCTCTTCGGTCTGTCTACCTGGATCTTTTACTCTTGGCCCTGGTCATCCTCGTTCCTCTGGTCCTGATTGGTGCTCTCAGGCCCACCTCGTCATTATGCTCCAGGGCTTAATGTTCCTTCCAACCCTGCTTCTTTTGTTCCTTCTATCCTTTGTCCACTGTGTCCAGACCCCCCTGTTGCATATCCTACTGGCCCTCTTTATCCTTCTCACCCTGGTCATGGTACAGTAGTCCTTAACATCTACTTGTTCCTGGTTTCCTCTGCCATTGGTATAACTGGTCCTCATAGATTAGGACTCCCTGCATCTGGTTTCTCTTGTCCTGGTCCTCATGGTTCTGATCATCCTAGCCCGCCTGGTGGTTGACTTTCTGGGCCATATTCTTCTCCTCTACTTGTCATCATCTTCCTTCTACTGGTCCTACTCCTTTCTTTCCCAGTCCCCTTCCACAACGACTTTAGTCAGGTACAGTCTCCAATCTTGTCTACAAGATTTTTATTTTGTTTTGGCTTAACAATTTCTTTTGCTGAGAGAGCACTGTCATGGACAGAAATGAGGGGTCAGTAGAGACAGGACCATGCCCACTTAAAACACTGCTTAGAAAGTTAAAAATCAAAACTACCATTCCCATGACACATTGTGCAGGTGGCTAAAATGTCAGTGTGGCTGAAGGGGCCACTCATGACATGGGGCGATAATCATCTATGCCCGAATCCCACTCTGCTGGATGAATACTATGCACAAGTGTTTATGATTATTCATAGGCTGCACAGTGACATCCTCCTGTGAATTATCCAGATGCATTACTTCTGTCTTCTGATTTCACTTCCCCATGCCACAGTTGCCCATTGCTGTGTCAATTTATCTTCTGCAAGTGTCCCAAAGTACTGTGCCCATACCACCTATTTCCTCCTGTATGTGTGCCTCCCTCTGGGGCCAGATACATCCTGTCTGCCTGCATTCCATGTTTGCTTCTGCTTGTCGACTGCTTCTGCTTTGCCAGGTTTGAAATACTAAGCAAGCACAACCCCCTTAAAAAGAAGCCTAAAGCTAGCACAAGGCCTTCCATGAGAAGCCCAAAATAAGCCCAGTCCTCAAAAATCATCAAAAGGAGGATTGCAAATATTTTTGTTAAAATGTATTCCTGTGAGTGAATAAAACAGTTATGTAACATGCTTTAAACCCATACTCATTCTTTGTAGACAGCCAAACAGTCCTAGACTGCAGCACAAAATATCAGTATGCATTGTCTTGAAGGTCCTGAAATAGAAGTTTGATTCCTACATTTTTAAATGAACATTAAAATAACATAAATGATTTTTTTTCAAAAACAAAAAAAAAATGACTTGATCAGGGACGGGATTTTGTTTCTGCCCTCCCTTAAGTACTCAAGATTGACTTTAGAACTGAGGAAGAACCCCCTACTGTTGCCTAGATGTCAAGACAAAGAGTTAGATTGCCTAACTTGCTGAGAACTTTCTGTTGGGGCAGGTCCTCAGCTCTCCGAAGGGAAAGATTTTTTAACCCTGGAGGACCTCTGAGGGGGGGGGTGGGGGGGGGAGCTTCCAAAGAAAGTAGTCCGGCCAACTGGGCTTTATTCAGAGAGTGTCACTGCCATGGGAGTGGACATTTTAGTGTAGTGAAAAGGTGAATACATTAACTCCGCCCCCCCCTTGTTTCAACTTTAGAAAAATTTAAGTATACTACCAAAAATGATGCAGTGACTCTTTATTGCCAGTGCCCTCTTACTTCATTAGTTACCTGCCCCATTGAAATAACAAGCTCTGTGGGATCACCGCGGATCCTGTGCAATTAACCAGATATTTACGCTGATGAAAGCTTAATTGTCCCAGTAAAATGAGAAATAGCTCGTGGAATTAGGTACAGAATTACTGATTCCACCAGTAATTCCTAGTTTTTTAAGGCTACACCTAATAAGACATGACAATTCTGCCTCCAGGTGTAACTGATACCCCGGCTATAGGTATATTGGTATATTTGCTGATGTGTTGTAAAAGAATATGGAGTTTCGAGAGAGAATGCACTATAGTACAAATGCAATGCAATAGATTTCGCAATTACAACAAAGTGAGCTATTGCCATTTTCAATTACACCATTTGATTAATGCTTCACGAAGGGGAAAAAAAAAAAAAAAACATTTTCAATGCCAATAGCTCAAAACAATGTCATTGCGAGACCTATTGCATTGTAAATGCTTGTTTAGAGAAGTTAAGTCATGAGGAGAGAGAAATATCAACTTTTTGAATACAGAAAGATGCATTTGGAATGGATGTTAGTACAATGTCATGACCTCTAGACTCAAAAAGAAAGTTTGCTATTTTTTCAAGCTCCAACACCCAGACCTGGAAATTTAAATGCTTTGTTTTCCTTGAGTTTGATTTAAGTTAATAATAAAAAAAAATTAAAAATCAGAGGGTGAATTGTTTGGGGTCTGTTGAGTCATTCTCACAAAGCTTTAAGTGTCCTGGAGCGATGGGGACTGGGATTTCAGGAGGAATATAGCTGGGAAATGCATCCACTCTCCTGGAGTGCTTAACATAAAAGAAACAAGCATTGTCATAGCCAATAGGTCTCGCCTTTGAGACCTTATACGTGTTTAGCCAGAGCTATTGGCTTTGCCAATATCTTTAAGCTAGGTTGTAGAGCAGTATGGCTGCAGTGCAGTAGGTTGAAAAGCTTTGTTACCATATATATATATAACGAATTGGTGAAGTGCGGCTGGAAGTTGGGGCATGGGAGGCAGCTTTCTTGAGATCTGCGCTGCGAATCTACCTTCATCATGCTCGCATTGAGACTTCTACTCACAACAAGCAAACAACATCAAAGTTGCATGAATTCCACTTTCCGGCTGTTCATTAGGCTGCATTGTGGGAGTTGGAGTCTTCACCTTGAACCACAACGCGGCTCAGGGACTGAATGTGAGCCAGGTGAGCCCTCTCCATTGGCGGGAGAGGGGGGACTATTTTAAAGACTTTGCAGCAGTCAAATCAGAAACTAACGGCATTTGAAAAAGGTATTAAACCGAAACGCGTCATGCCATACAGATCATTAAAGCTGCCATACCTTGCTCTGCTGTGTCCCTCGTGTCTACTTTAAATGGAGGAGACCTACCTTGTTATATATATATATATATATATCAAATCAAGGAGATATTATGTACAACTGAACAACCCTATTAAAAATAATTAACATTAAAAAAAAAGTCTTCTGTTTTTTTGACTTTGTAATGCTGGCAACTTCTTCCTGCCTCTTCTAATGCTTGTTTGTTATAGATATTTTTTTGTTAGGGGGGGAGGGGGAGGACATAAACAACGGGAGGGTGGAGTTTGGGAAATAGTACCTGAATTACAACACGAGTAGTGGACGGACACTAGGGGAGAATCAACAGATGCCAGATTCCGAGTACAGACTGAGGTGGTGCCGAGTCATGCTGAGGTGGTGCCGAGTCATGCTGAGGTGGTGCCGAGTCATGCGGAGGTGGTGCCGAGTCATGCGGAGGTGGTGCCGAGTCATGCGGAGGTGGTGCCGAGTCATGCGGAGGTGGTGCCGAGTCATGCGGAGGTGGTGCCGAGTCATGAGGAGGTGGTGCCGAGTCATGCGGAGGTGGTGCCGAGTCATGCGGAGGTGGTGCCGAGTCATGCGGAGGTGGTGCCGAGTCATGCGGAGGTGGTGCCGAGTCAAGCGGAGGTGGTGCCGAGTCATGCGGAGGTGGTGCAGAGTCATGCTGAGGTGGTGCCGAGTCATGCTGAGGTGGTGCCGAGTCATGCTGAGGTGGTGCCGAGTCATGCTGAGGTGGTGCCGAGTCATGCTGAGGTGGTGCCGAGTCATGCTGAGGTGGTGCCGAGTCATGCTGAGGTGGTGCCGAGTCATGCTGAGGTGGTGCCGAGTCATGCTGAGGTGGTGCCGAGTCATGCTGAGGTGGTGGTGCTACGCTGGCGCTCACGTGGTGCTGAGCTGGCGCTCACGTGGTGTGAGCTGGTGCTGTGGTTATGCTGAGTTGGTGCTGTGCTCAGGTGATGCTGCACTGATGCTGAGGTGGGGCTGCACTGGTGCGGAGGTGGGGCTGCACTGGTGGTGGTGCACTGATGCGGAGGTGGTGCTGAGCTGATGCCGAGATGGTGCTGTGCTGATGCGGATGTGGTGCTGTGGTGGTGGGGGAGCACTCATGAGGAAGGGGTGGTGCACTGATGAGGAGGTGGTGCTGTGCTGATACTAAAATGGTGCTGTAGTAATGCAGAGGTGGTGCTGTGCTGATGCTGAGGTATGCTTTTGTGGAGGTGGTGATCAGGTGGTGCTGAGTGATGCTGAGGTGGTGCTTAGGGGATGCTGTGCTGATGCTCAGGTGGTGCAGAGTGATGCTGAGTTGGGGCTGCGCTGGTGATGAGGTGATGCTGCGCTAATGCTGAAGTGGTGCAGCACTGATGGTGCTGAGTTGGGGCTGCACTGGTGGTGAAGCACTGATGTGGAGGTGGTGCTGTGCTGATACTGTGGTGGTGTAGAGTGATGCTGAGTGATGCTGTGGTGGCCCTGAGTGATGCTGTTCTAGTGCTGCACAGGTGCTGCTGCACTGATGCGGAGGTAGTGCTGCGCTGGAAGTGAGGTGGTGCTATGCTGGTGCTGTGGTAGTGCTGTGTTGGTGTTGTTGTGGTGCTCAGGTGATGCTGAGTGACGCTTACTGGTGCTGCGCTGATGCTGAGGTGGTGGTGCTGCACTGGTATTGCACTGTCTACTTGCAGGATATATTGTTAAATAACTTCACATTACATCCTGCGTTTGGAGAGCACGAGGAGGCATCCCTTGATATTGGTTTTATTTCACAAACGACTGAAACCTACAAGAAAGCATCAAAAGTTGAAAGGGTGCAACTTAAAGTTGCTTCAATTTTCATGAAAACGGAGCAATAACAGCATGTTTACCTCTTCAATCGTATCCAAATAATCACACTGATAAAAGTGCAATGTAAATAGGTGGATCCTACTGTCGGCCGTCTTCTTAAACAACACTTCCATTAAGTAAATATATTATTTAAGGTTTGGACATTTGAGCTAAGGAAACCAAAAATGTTATAGGATACAAAAAACCAACATATCTTCTGGCTAAAAAAGTGCTTGTGAAACCAAAGACAGTGGAAATTAAGATAAGGACATGATCTGAGGCCCTCGACTGAGCAGGTTCAGAAAGCCAAACATGCCTAGGCAAAAGAAAACGTAGTACACCAAAACTAACATATATGGCCGATAGTGAAATGATCCATGTAACAGGGACAAGCTCCAGGGTGTGACCAAAATAGCAAAAGGAGGGAATAATGTAAACTATTCACCAACGATAAAGGAATTTCGAAAGGCACATGAAGGAATGAATGGGCATGCTGAAAGCCCAAACAGTAGATACAGCATGTCTTGAGAGACAGCTCATGCGCTGCCCAGGCAAGACCTAAAAAGTTGTTCCCTAAAAAGTGAGCAGTGGGAGGAATCACTTCAGCCTATCAGAAATGTGATTAATAAGCTAAAACAAATAAAGCAAGCAGATACAACGCAAGCAAATAGGACCAAAACCAATACTGATCAATAGGAGGAATGTAATCATAGGTCAACTTTCACCATTTTCCAAATATATGTCTTTGCATCCAGACAGCTGGGGTGTCTGGTAGGCTTCGACCTAAAAATAAAGTGGCCGAAACTGTGCCATAACCCGAACTTTTAACGGTTTTCTAGGTGCCTTTACCATAGCAGCGGCTGGAGCGTGCAGGGCCATGGGACCTGGAGAATAGACCGACTGTGGTGGCTTGGGTGGGCGCTGCACAGGGCGGAGGTGGTGGGGCCTGGCCCCGGCAGCAATTTAACCTAGATGTAGTCATGGTCTTGAGTGGGGGACCCCGGCTAAATTGGGGGGCCTGATCAGAGGACTCCAACCCCATACGGTCTACCCAGCCTGGAGGGGTACTTTGGGCCTGGTACATCTACACTAATTTCTCACGCAGAATGGACTAGTTGATTGCCCAACTACTAGTGTTGTCTGCAATTTCAATAGAACCTGCGGAGCGAGTGGGTTGTGCTTGATTTGACCAAGTAACTACGGGTGGGGACATCCCCATGCACCTCCAAAGATAAGAGGCACCTCCTTTGGAGACGCATACGAGCCGCAAATCCCTTCTGGGGGGGTTCTGCAGCCCAGAGCAAGGAGCCTCATCGGAAGCATACCAGATAATAGTGTGCGATAGGCCCCTATCTTTGCAGGCGCAAACAAAAATGGACGGATTCATGGCCCCATATCAGGGCATTGGGGGTCACCAGGTGAAGAACCCCTGCCGATCCTGGTCACCCGAAGGCGGAAACACCAGTGGGATACTTCTGGCCATCCAGGGTTCAATTTTGTTGGAATCCAAGATAGGAGAGGTGGGGGTCGGTGTGGCTCTATTGTGACAAGACCTTCGTATTGCAGTTGACAGAGTATCGGAGGCGGAGGGACAGATCTCGAAGTTGGAGGACCGAGTACGAAAGCTCAGATCTGAAGTCTCTCACCTGGCAGGAACATCCAAGAATCTAACAGACCGCGCAGAGGATGCGGAGAATAGAGCGCACAGAAGTAACCTCTAATTTGTTGGGTTCCCTGAAGGAGTGAAAGACTTGGAATCTGAAACCTTCCTAAAGCAGTGGATCCAATCATGAATTAACAAAGACCGACTGTCAGTGTGCTTTATAGCTAAACGAGCGCACATACCTTTAGCACAGAAGCCACTCCGGGTGCCCCACTGCATCCGATGACTGCTAAACTACTAAAATATCGGGATAGAGATGCAATCCTGTGAGTGGCACGGAACCTGGGGCAACTCTCATTCCAATCCAGCCGCATCATGATCTTCCCGGACTACATGCGGCAAGTGCAACAGTGGAAATCTTATGACCATGTTAAGCAGAAACTCCATACTATAACAAAGGCGTTTGTAGGTCCAGCATACGAGCCCCAAAGAACATGAAATGAGAAGATGAGGTATGTAGTTCCTGTTGAGGAGGGGAGAGGAGTCTGTGTCGGTCTACACCCCTACCCTAAGGTGGAGACGGGATGTCTCCCAATTTGGGAAGTGGGGCCCTCACACACCCAATTGGGTGTCATGCTTCATCATAGGGCGTGCTCCTCGTCAGACCGGCACTGCAATGCCTGACGGGCACCCTATGATGGGCTCTTTGTCGAAGATCTTTTTCCCAAGCCGTTAGGTGAGGTGCGGGTGTGGGGCCTCGTAGTGTAGATGTGGACAAAGTGTGTGGTGAGATGGTGTGTGGAGGGATAAAACGAGGCACAATGGTGCTCCAAAACTAATTTAATCTGCGAGCCCACTGGTCTCAATTAAAAACATCAATGGTGTCACCGCTAATATAATGGTCAGAGGTGGCTAAGAATGAGTGGTCAACATGCTCCAGCCGCTGCTATGGTAAAGGCACCTAGAAAACCGTTAAAAGTTCGGGTTATGGCACAGTTTCGGCCACTTTATTTTTAGGTCGAAGCCTACCAGACACCCCAGCTGTCTGGTTGCAAAGACATATATTTGGAAAATGGTGAAAGTTGACCTATGATTACATTCCTCCTATTGATCAGTATTGGTTTTGGTCCTATTTGCTTGCGTTGTATCTGCTTGCTTTATTTGTTTTAGCTTATTAATCACATTTCTGATAGGCTGAAGTGATTCCTCCCACTGCTCACTTTTTAGGGAACAACTTTTTAGGTCTTGCCTGGGCAGCGCATGAGCTGTCTCTCAAGACATGCTGTATCTACTGTTTGGGCTTTCAGCATGCCCATTCATTCCTTCATGTGCCTTTCGAAATTCCTTTATCGTTGGTGAATAGTTTACATTATTCCCTCCTTTTGCTATTTTGGTCACACCCTGGAGCTTGTCCCTGTTACATGGATCATTTCACTATCGGCCATATATGTTAGTTTTGGTGTACTACGTTTTCTTTTGCCTAGGCATGTTTGGCTTTCTGAACCTGCTCAGTGCAGGTAATCACATGGCGATTCTTCAGGACCAGAAATACTACACTATTTACATAGTGGTTGGTTACTCCAAGTGAACCAAGCACTCTGCAACCTAACAATGAGGTACTTTTTAATATGTCTAGAATGGACCGACCTGAATTGGGTTACGGTCAGACTCCATCGAGTGACAGGCAGAGGATGTACGTTACCAAAGTTAACGTCAGTTCAGCTGGAAACCGATGCCAGGAACCTACCCCTCACCCCGCCTGCTCGGAAGAGCAGAAACTCCATGCCATGTAACTCCAATATATGCTGTTGTACCAAGAGAAGTTGCGTGTGATACACGAGTTCAAATCTTTTTTTTTTTTTGCAACACCTGAGGTGGCTCGGGACTGGCTTACAGAGTAGTGATCATTTAACTCAACCAGATCCCGCAATGGCCCGACTCCTCTTCTGATGGACTGCAGAACTGGGGGGTGAGAAGCCTGCTGGTCCCGGTGACTGCAAAAGGCGAGGGGGGGGGCACAATTCTCAAGTCTCATCTGGCTCCGAGGGTAAATAAGAGGGACAAATTAATAACTGCGTCCTACAGACTCCTTGAGGTTCCCCTTCTCCCGAGGACAAAGAACAGTAATCCGAAAGGGATAAACTGGACAACTCACAATGTTTTCTTAATGAATAGCATGCCTGCACCGCTGTATCCTACCGATGTTAATTTGCAAAAAGGGTGTGCGCAGGGGATGGAGGGGGCGTAATTGTCACTTTGTTTTCTTTAGTTTAATGTTCTAGGGCGACAGATGCTTCTTCTGGGATGGGGGGGAAGACTACAGACAGGGGAGGTTAGAGATCTCTTTTTCCTGTTCCTGTTGTTTCTCACACATTTCATGTAGCACAAAGTGATTGTCATATTTCTTGCATTGATGTCTCTAATGCAACTCAACTCATGGTCTTTGGGCCAGGGCCTGCTGGCATCTAGAGGACGCGGATGCGGCAAACGAAGTCCTCCATGTCTTACGGTATTAGCCAGTGTCCTTTTCCACATGCCCGCCCTCACAGTAATGACGTGGAATGTTAACAGTCCGCTCAACTGGGTGAAGCAAGGCGCTGTCCTGCAATTTGCGCAATGCCAGGCACCAGCAATACTACTGCTCCAAGAGAACCATCTCCTAGACCCCAAATGCGCATTCCTAGTGCGATATGGATATGACAGAGTGTATCATCCAGGGCATTCCAAGGGTTCCGGGGAGTTGCGATTCTCCTTCATAAAAACTTGCCACACACTGGGGAGGTATGTGATTATTGAGGGCTCTTTTGAGGGCACCCACTACCACATTCCAAGTGTTTACATTCCCCATACACTCACCAAATTCACAATGGAGACCCTCAAGAGTCCCCATTGCATTACAATCATTGGGAGGGGGGGACTTATATAATAACATGGGGTTTATTGACTATACCAGGCTCCTGGGTTCGAAACAGTGGGAGGGTAGATGCCTGGCCGCCTGGGTGGATGGTCTGGGAATGTTTGGCACATGGAGGGTCTGGAATCCATGGAAAGGAGGATTAACTCGCACTTCATCGGCTCGTGACTCGATATCTTGCATCAACCTGTTGCTCCTTCATGCCCCCGATCTCCTCCACACGCCAGCCTCCCATATCCTTCCTGTTAAATATACTGGACCATGCCACAGTCATGATCCATTTTGGTTCCCGTGGGCGAGAGACCAGTTTGGCACCTTAATGCACGGTTCTTGATGGACAACTAATTTCCCCTTTTTCTACTGCAAGAACTATAAGCATTCCTTGAAATAAATCAAGGGATGATGAAGTCCACCAGGACGCGATGGGCAGCCAGCAAGGCTACCCCCAAAGGGATTGCACGCTCATACATGAAAAGTTAAGAACGCAAGAAATATGCCCAAATTAATACACTTGAAAGCGAGCCTTTAGCACTAGACAAGAAAATTGCGGGTATCAGAGAGAGCACTGAGGCGCCGCCTTGCAATGGACAGAGCATCCTATTTAGAGGAGGCCCATCAGTACTGGCTACCCTCCACCAGGCAGGTTTATGAATGGGCGATAAATCAAGCAAACTAACCGACCGTCTGACTACCAAGGATGCTGAGAGGTGAGTAATCCCTTATTTAATAGATGGGACCAATAGATCGACATCGGTAGCCCATAATATTGCAACCACCTTCGTAGACTACTAACAATCTCTATGTGCCGAAAAACAATGCCCCAGGTGTGGGTAGGATTCCCCTCTTGTAGCTGATCTTCCATTACCCCTGTTTGACCCTCTCTGAACGAGACCTTGAGCAACCTCTCATGCTGGAAGAGATAAGCAAGGCCCTCAAGGACATTAATCCCAGTAGGATATCACAACTAGATGGGTACTACAGCAAAATCCATACTGGGATACTAACGCCTCTTCTGAAAATGTATCTTGAATCAAATGGTACCTCACATGTGCCCACGACAAGAAATGGCCCAAAACGTACTGTGGAGACTTCAAAATTATCGATCACAAAAAGACTTGGTTTTGCGAGGGAGTCACCTGCGTTTTTGGTCCCGGGCTCGGTGGGCATCTAGGGAAGCCTACCAAACCCAGACATTTCTGAAAACTAGACACCCTGAGGAGTCCAGGGAGGTGTGGCTTGCATGGATCCCCCAAAGTTTTCCTACCTAAAATTCCCTGCAAACTTCAAATTTTGCTGAAAAAAAATCTAATTTTGCTCAAATTTCTGTGTAGGAAAGCTGTGGGATCACCAGGCTGACACAAATTTCCTACCACCCAGGTCTCCCAATAAAAATGGTACCACATTTGTGTGGATGGGCCAAGTACCTTCGCCAGGGAAGGGCCCAAAATGCATTGTGGAGATATCAAAATTATCTATCACAAAACGACCTGGTTTTGCAAACAGGGCACCTGCGTTTTTTGGTCCCGGGCTCGGCAGCCATCTAGGGAAACCTACCAAACCCAGACACTTCTAAAAACTAGACACCCAGGAGAGTTCAGTGAGGTATGGCTTACGTGAATCCTCCAACGTTTTCCTACCCAGAATCCCCTGCAAACCTCAAATTTAGCTTAAATTAAAAAAAAAACATTTTCCACACATTTCTATTTGGGATCACCGCGCTGGCACAAATGTCCTACCTCTCAGCGTTCTTCTCAGTCTCCCGAGTAGAATGATACCTCACTTGTGTGGGTGGGCCAAGGGCCTGCAACTGGGAAGGGCCAAAAACATAGGGATTGAGGAGATAGCACAGCAAACTAAGTGCTATAATTTTTTTTTAAATGTTTTTAGGCAATAATTACTGCATTGGATAACCACACAAGTGAGGTATCATTTTTATCGGGAGACCAAGGGGCACGCTGGGTGTAGGAGGACATTTGTGCCGGCGCAGTGATCCTACACAAATGTAATGAAAATGTGATATTTTTTCAGCTAAATTTGAGGTTTGCAGGAGATTCTGGGCAGGAAAACGGAGGACCTATGCAAGCCACACCTCCCTGGACTCCCTGGGTGTCTAGTTTTCAGAAATGTGTGGGTTTGGTAGGTTTCCCTAGATGGCTGCCGATCCCAGGACC
This sequence comes from Calotriton arnoldi, assembly GCA_963921515.1. NCBI lineage: Eukaryota > Metazoa > Chordata > Amphibia > Caudata > Salamandridae > Calotriton > Calotriton arnoldi. Next base: position 983,496 of record CAWUFW010000845.1, on the reverse strand, counting down.
AAAAACGCAGGTGCCCCCCTTGCAAAACCAGGCCACTTTGTGATCGATAATGTTGAAGTCTACATAATACGTTTTGTGCCCTTGGCTGCTGCGGGTACTTGGCCCAACCACATAAGTAAGTAAGTAAGTAATTTATTGTATAAGTTAATTAAAACCTTTACAAAATAGTTCGACGATGAAATTCATGAAAATAAAACCACAATTACATCATGATTAGTATCCAACAGTAAAAAGCTATGGTACAATTTATGTTATCTACGCAACGTATTCCATTCTAACTAATTTGTGCAGTACTCCTACGGAATATCTGTTCATTCAATATGCATTGAGCTGTCCTTGATTTCCTGGTTTTAACAGTCTCGTAAAGTGCCTGGTGCATTGTGCGTGAAGAAAACAAGTACCATTGGGCTGCATATATTGTAAAATAACAAACTTTTTTTTTTTTTTTTTTTTTAAAGGTTTTGACATGATGTGGCAGCCTCATCATTGAAGTTATAACAGAATATGTACTGCGGTTCAGTAAAGTGCCTGGTGCCCAGTACTTGACAAGAAGACTTTTTGATATATTAATAAGGAAGATTACCATGTCTTAAGTGCAACTTTTTTGCGTTGTGCGTTTCCTAATGAAGAGTACTAGTTCCGGGAAATGGCGAGTCTTCATTCGAAAACTGCTTAATGTGCACCGGTTTTCTTAATTTTTTCCTCTGCCATCCCCATGAATCGTACAAACCGGCACGACAGCTGTAGATCTCCTCCTCCAAGGCATGCCTTCACTGCTTGTCTGCAGGATCTTATCCTCCTGTTGTTGAAGATAGTTTTCAGAAGCAGTCGTCGTTCAGGATCCAATTCTCGACAGGTGCATAATAGATGCATGATGCGCTCTTCTGCTTTCCCGCAAAGAAGGCACTTAGTTGATTCCAATAATCGCTTCCATGGTGGGAGGTGCGGCAGGACTGGAAGGATACCCATTCGGGACCGTAAATATTTTTCCTTTGTTTTCCTATTGAAGCCAGGGCCTAGATAGTTTTGCGGGAGGGGTCTTGTATAACTCTGTGAGTTACTATTTTTATCCGAAGACCTGGTGGAACGCTGGGTGGTAGGATTTTTGTGTCAGTCCGGTGATCCCACAACTTTCCCACACAGAAATGTGAGAAAAATGTGATTTTTTTCAGCTAAATGTGAGAGAGGCAGGGGATTCTGGGTAGGAAAACGTTAGGGGATCCATGCAAGTCACACCTCCCTGGACTCCCCCAGGTGTCTATTTTTCAGAAATGTCTGGGATTGGTAGGTTTCCCTAGATGGCCGCCGAACCTGGGATCAAAAACGCAGGTGACTCCTTTGCAAAACAAGGTCTTTTTGCGATTGATAATTTTGAAGTCTCCACAGTACCTTTTGGGCTATTCCTGTCACGGGCACAAGGCCTACCCACACAAGTGAGGTACCATTTTTATCGGGAGACTTAGGGGAATGCTGGGTGGGTGGACGTTTGGGGCTCCCCATAGATTCCAGACCTTTCCATCACAGAAATGTGAGGAAAATGTTTTTTTTTTTTTTTTTACAACGTTTGCAATGGATTCTGGGTAACAGAACCTGGTGAGAGCCAGAGAAGTCACCCTATTCTGGATTCCCTGGGTGTCTAGTTTTCAAAAATGTACAGGTTTGCTAGGTTTTCCTAGGTGCAAGCTGAGCTAGGTTCCAAAAACCACAGCTAGGCACACTGCAAAAAAAAATTGTCAATTATCAATTGACCTTCTATGCATTTCTGCCTTCCAAATGAAAGACACTGTGTAAAAAGAAGTCATTTTCAAAAATGCCCTCTAATTCACATGCAAGTATAGGTGCCCATATATTTGGAGTTGTGCAAATAACCACTGCTTCTAAACTCCATATGCTGTTCCCATTTCGGAAATACATAGGTTTTCTTGATAGCTATTTTTCACATATTTTAGAAAGTGAATTGCTGTATACCAGGTACACAATGAAAAACCATTGCAAGGTGCAGCTCAATTATTGACTCTGGGCACCTTAGGTTTTTGGAGAACCTACAAGTCCTATATATACTCCTACAACCACAAAGGTCCAGTGGACGTAATGGTATATTGCTTTTAAACATCTGCCATACTAAGAAGAGGTTACAGGTGAAAACGCAGGCACAAATTGCTGCTGTTTTTTTCAACCTGTTTTTATATATTCTTTTTATTTCAACTGTTACTTTCTATAGGAAAACCTTGAAGGATCTACACAAATGACCCCATGCTGAATTCAGAATTTTGTCTACTTTTCAGAAATGTTTAGCTTTCCGGGATTCATTAGTGGTTTCACATCAATTTATACCACTAACTGGAAGGGGTTGAAAGCACAAAGAAAGGAAAAATAGGCTATGTACTATTAAAATGCCAAAACTGTGAAGAAAATGTTGGTTTTCTGAAAAAAGTCTGCCTGCTCCTGAAAGCTGGGAAGATGGTGATTTTAGCACAGCAAACCCTTCGTTGATACCATTTGCAGGGGGAAAAAACAGACACTTTCTTCTTCAGCACTTTTTTCCAATGTTTCCCCCCGAAAACAAGCTTTTCCTGGATTTTGGCTAATTTCTCAGTCTTCTCTAGGGGAATCCACAAACCCAGGGTACCTTTAGAATCCCCAGGATGTTGGAAAAAAAGGATGCAAATTTGGCGTGGATAGCTTAGGTGGAAAAGAAGTTATGAAGCCCTAAGCCAAAAAAGAGCTCAGCACGGAGGGGGGGGGGGGGAGGCCCACCAGTTAAGGGGTTAGCCATTGCTCACTGTAACTGTCTCCTTGCTGTCATTTTCATTTTTTAATCTGCGTGTCTCCCTTGTTAACTTTGCTTTCTGTCGGTCTTTTCTCATTTACTATCTAACTTAATCTTTTCTGCCTACCTTTTGTGGCACTTGAGTACTCCGTCTCTTTTACAGTTCTGACGATCTTTTCCCATTTTCTATGTACACGCCTTCTTTCTTTTCTACTTCACCTGACTTTTTTCTAACACTCCAACTGTCAGCCTACTCACACCCCTTTGCCTTTTCTATATGTTCCCATTTTTTTTTCATTATATATTTATTTGTGTTTCTAATTCTCCCCTCTTGTTTTTGTAACTTTCTCTACACGTTTGTGAAGTTATGCCGTCTGGTTCCCGAGCACTTTGGTACAGTGCACATAGATGCTTAGCAAGTAACAGTACAGCAGATAGGCTTCTACAGTGGTTTACAATGCCCACGTCATGGGTCAGACGGACCTGAAGACTGACCGTCATTTCACGGTGCAATATGTGCAGACACAGTGTACCTCTCCACTTCCTGCAGCAAGAAGGTCACAGAGCCAGCAGGCTGGTGGTGGATCCCACAGATTCTAGAGAAGCAAGTGGTACTGATTGGGTCAATATATCATAAGCGCCTTCTCCTCCCAGCATCTTATGTATATAGTGCACACACTATCGTGGGTATGGACCATACTAGCTCAAGAAGCAGGTGGGATAGCTCGGAACAGAAAATGGATGTGAAATAGTGGCAGTACGTGCTGTGACGTACAACAAAAGAGTGTCAAATTGGCTCTCACTTTCCCAATGATGTATATATGGAGAAACATGCACACACACCGACTTTGTTTTCAATTTGCAGCCTTTCTTAATCATCCACTTGCTTGTTTATCCACCCACCCACCCTCTGTCCATTAAACCCCCACCTCCGCCCGTCCGTGCACCCACTCCTTGTCCTCCCAACAAACACTGATGCTCGTCTGTCCAGCCATCCTCCCACTGTCCTTCAAACACCCAACTCACTCCATTGGACCACACACGCACTGTCCTTCCAACAACCATCTACATCCGTCCATCCATTTACCCACCCACTGTCTTTCCAACACCCGCCTCCATTCGTCCATCTATTTCCCATGAAGGTGTATAATATGCAAATATAGATATGTACCTAATGTGTATTAAAGATAAATGACATGCATGCACTAGATTTGCTAGATAGTATACATTTAAATACACGCATCAACAATGTAACTAAACACACTCATACACAAGCAGGCAAGCACACACGCGTTGTGTTTAGTGCATGCTGGAGCCAGCACTAGAACCTTTTCAGGCTTTAACATCAGCATAATCTGATGTTGCTATTTGCTGAAGTCGGCATATCTTGGCAATGGCGTATCTTGACATCCGCATATTTTGATGTCATCCTATCTAGACAACAGCATACCTTAATGTTGGTGTATATTGACGTCAGTATATATTGGTGTCTACACATCCTGACTGGGCTATCTATTCTGTGCAGCTCTCACCCCCTATCTATCCACCATGCCACATAATTCCACTACACAAAACCACTCCACACTACATAATTCCCGGACTAACAATTCCAATCCAACCCACATAATTCCACTCCACACCACATACATCCACTCCACTTCACCCAAAACACATGGGTAAAAGACATTGTCATTTACAACGCCAATAACTCTAACTCTCCCAAATGCGAGACCTATTGGCATTGCCAATGCTTTTTTGCGATAGCTACTGTGTATACCAAATATTCCCTGCCATGTGCTGGTGCTCTTGAAAACAAAGCACCTCATGCATCGCAATGGAAGCACTCCATAGTTGCAAAGTTTGCCCTTTCATTCAAGATATGAAGAGGATGTTGGCTAACCAAATCCCTTATTGGTTCTATCTGTGATGCTGATCCATGACCAAACGTCCATGATCAACATTTTAATTTAGTTTTAAAAAGGAGAAGGTTCACTCACAAAATCATTCCGATATTGAAGCATTTAACACCTCAATTCATGCATATTTTAAATTCCTCAGCTAAGTCCAATTGGACAATAATACATGTATGATCAACTATTCCTATTCAATAGTTAAATTAACAGACAGACAATAGATTTTGATGGGTAGAACTTTATCAAGACATAATTTAGATTTTCACATAGTTGAGTGTGTATCATCTACCAAACTTTGGTTTGCAGTGTTTCATAGTTTAAAAGTCTGTCCTTTGTTACACAGTTTAACTCTCCAGATTAAATCACATTTAGAAAGATGCATCTCAAATATTTTAAGCACAGGTTTTTTTAAAGAGATTCAAAAAATACGTTTAAGGAAAATATACAAACAGTTTGCATATGTAGCAGTTGTGGCTGCTGCAGATATGAAGTGGGGGTGGAGGGGGGCATAGCATGGGGGAAACATTTTTTTTTAAAGTACACTTACCTTCCTGCTGCGGGCCGCCGCATCTATGATCCTTTTCTCCCACCCTCTCCTCGGTGCTCTTCTGCTCCAGGAACTACAGGTCCCATGAGCACATGCTCCCAGACTCCCCTACGGCCAGTCCCAGTGCTTCTCGACAATCGCTGGGATTGGCTGAGCGGGCTTGTTTTCCACTCCAAGAGAGACTGGAAGCCTCCGCCTGCTGTTCTCTCCACCTGGCAAACCACTCGGGTTGGAGAGATGTCAGTGCACATGTCGGTTTGGCCGTCCTGAGAGGGTCGGCCAAACCGACATGCCACTGACAGCAGTGCCCACCACTCCTACTGCTGATTGCCCCACCCCCAAACTCGGCTCACGCTCCAACAGGTAAAACAAAATGAAAATAAAGTTGTTTTAATAATTATTATCATTTTGTTTTACGTTTTGATTTGCTGCTTCCAGCAGTGGGGCGAAGCTCCTCCGCCATAACGGAGGAGCCGTCCCTGGGAGTAAGGAACTAAACTCAAGGGATATCACTAATTCATATCACACAACCTTCTTCGTGCATTACTTTATCTGGCATGTGCTTTTTGAAAGTCAATGACAGAAAAATGTCTCCTATAATTGGAACAGTAAATTCTTAACGTCTCTTTTTGTGTTCATTTTTCTCTTAATTTGGCCAATCTTCCTATAAACAAAGAAGTGATGTGTTTAAGATGAAGTTTTAGTTCCCAAACACACTACTTAGCAAACACAGTCAGGACCCAGGACAGACAATATTTCACCCAAGACACACAAAAAATTGACACAGAAGGATAATATGTATTTTGGACAACATGAATAAAAGCGCCTGGATTATTCTGCTCCCCTCAGTGTGAATGCTAACTGCTACGGGATGATAGCCCTCATTGATAGTTGTTTTCTGAAACTGGCCCTGCACATTGAGACCAATGAATAATGCTAACATGTTTTAGTTCTCTCAGGACAGTACTAGAATCACCTGGATTAGAGGTACACCGAAAGCGTATTCTCCACACATATTGGAGGGCAACTACTGTCCCCTCAACAGGCCATTTTGAAACTGACAGCGGAATTTTACCACTAACTGTGGGAGAGGCATCTACCAACTTCTTGGTAAAATCTGTGCACTCTTGTCTAACTGGGAATTTATACTAATTCCTCTTCCTGTAATGAATTATAGCATCCGTGGAGACCATCAGTTGTACAGATGGGGTCGTTTGCAAGGCCACAATGCATGTTGCAGAAGATAGTGTTTCCCGCCATTGCCTTCCGTTTTGGATAAAGAGCATCCATCTGGATCCAGTATTTTGCAATTGTTTGGGCTTGGGAAGAAGTTCTGCAATTCCAGCTGAGACAACAATGTGCTTAAATAAAGCTTTCCTCAATGCTAGAACTAAGCCTATGAATGAGGGAGAAAGTATAAATTGCTGCCCTTGCTTGAAGAACAGGAGACGAGTTACCTGGTATGGGGAGCATCTACCCTTGAACAATGGGATAACAATGCAGAGGCTCATCTGAGATCTATTTCGGGAGTGACTCGAGGAGCTGTAGCCACACAGATCTTCAGCCTAGATAAATCTTAGTGAATCTGAAGAAATTGCATTTGCGCATCACAAGAAGCTGGAGAATGCACGAGTGAGCCTACACTGTCCCTCAACATGCCCTCGGAACACCTGTTGTACAGAGCATAAGCAAGCACTTGGAACAATGAACCAGAGACACAACACACTTCCTTGATAATGTGAACAAAACCCTATTTATAACGTTATGGAAGAATATATAAAATATACTTTGGCTTCCAAACTTTATGGATTTTTCCATTTCATCCTTTTTACTTGGAAGAAATGGATAACACGTTACCCTGAACAATCTACAACACACAATTTGTGAGTTATCATGGTTTAAAGGGTTCATTGTCCCCTCTGAATGTCTTCTAGTCATGCTGGTGCCCCAGGATCTGTAGTTACCTCAGCAAAAAATACAGTAACCGATACCAACTGGTCACAAGATACAGAACCCTGAATTTTGGGATAAACTTGGATGCTAGCCACAAGTTCCCAGTGACCTCATTTCCAAACATGAATTTGTATGTGACACCAGTCGGAGCGTCTGAACTATGTCCGACACAAACAACAGACAGCTGAAAGCCTGTGTGGTGGTTTGTCTGTAGAAAATGTAACTATATCCAGGAAGCTCTGTTAGAGTACTGGAGAAAGACGGAGATATGAAATTACACTAACAATGAGAATTTATAAAGCACAGAATACAAACAGCATTACTTTTTGTCACCAATTTATGTGTTAATTGTTTCCCAGCTCAAATTGACCATGTAATCAAGCTGCATTAATGAAAAAAATTAAGCCTTCCAAGGATTCAAATTTAGGCACATGACCCACTAAATTATTTTACCAGGATTGGAATTTGTGACCTGCGGTTTAAGCAATAACTTCTGCAATTGATTAACTCGTTGAGCTAGATTATTAGCATACAACTCAGTGACACGCAGCTTACATCTGACTCCCTACAGCATGCACATTAACCCTATAAGCTTCTGTATGCCAATTCACACAAACATCTCAGGGGAGGATTCTGCATAACCCTCCACTATCATAAAATAAGATCTGTTTGGTACGTCAATAAGTAAACCGGAAGAGTTCTGCTATGACGTTTCTCCTATATTTGTTCATTTCTCTGGTAGGAAAATGTGTTCATATTACACATATGTACTGACAGTTTAAAAACTGTCACTGGGTCCATCCTACATTCAGGGACAGCTTTAGCGTCAGAGGCGCCTGGTGCGACAATTTTTTGGGGCGTCCCTCACCCCATGACCTTCTCCACAGATTCCCTCACTACCACCTTCCAACAGTGCCACTCATTTCGCAACAGCCCCTCTCCCACAAGCATTTCATTTTTTTATATATAGCGCTACTCATAACAAGCCTACGGTGTCAGAGCACTTTACATCACGCAACACGCTATACAGAGGCAATAAACCGTACGTGTGGAAATCATTCTATATGAGATGTAACACAAAACAATGAGGATTAATTACCGTTCTGTGATCTGCCTTTACACCTTCTTTGCAGCAGGTATATTAACCCTCTGTAATACTCTATGATGAGTCAAAGCTGCCACTAGACAAAAAGCCCATCTCTCTCCAGCCGAAACATTAACCACCTAGTTATCTTGACATTTTTTTTTTGCTGCCTGAAAACCGCTGCTAGGCACGCAAGGAAACAGCAGGTGCTTTTAAAACCGAAAGATATTTCTGAACATGAACACAGCGCCTCTCCCGAGGTCAACGCCAGGTGCGGCTGCATGGGAAGCACCGTCCTAAAGCCGGCCCTCCCTACATTACCCTATCCTCCCACCCAAATTTCTAACGATGCTCTCCAGATTATTAGGCGGTACTGCGCTGGCATTAATACCTGGGGACATCAAAGTGGTCGTTATGACTAGGCATGGATTAGTTAAAAATCACTCCAATTTAGAGGCTCCCTGGTCGCCGATCTAATGGCACTCAATACTTCTCCAACAACGATCAATGCTAACTTTATGCGCCCAACGATCCCTTTACTGAAGAGACCGGGGACTTCAGAAATATCAGCACACTCGCCACCACAATTCCACCCATTAAACCAGCACCTTTTCGCCAACGACCTAAAGATGAGCCTCAATACAGCGATATGGAGAAGATCACATATCCACGCTGAAACCAACGCAAAAATAGGGTACGGCACGCAATTCCCAGCACCGTTTTAACGACCGAGTTGCAGGCACTCGGGGTATTAGTCCTGCTGGTTTACCTGTAGATGCTCCGACTGGCTGCTATATCTCTCTCCCTTTCACTCCTCCACAGGCTCGTATGTTGGATTGCCATCCTTCCAGGCATTTCCGGTTTGAATCGAAAGCCGAAGGCACGCACGCAACCCAAACAAGGTGGATCACCGAGCTATCGAACGTCTACATAGCTGCCAAGGTTTAAAATCGCTATGTGTGACATTTTCATAATTTCAGTGTCATTATGAGTGACATTTCAACGACTATGAGTGACACTTTGTCACGAGCAAAATTAAGCAATGAAGACGAGGGAAACACAGAAATTACACCCATTTAAGCAACAAGAAACACTAAGAAGATCTTAAAACTTCTGTAAATCACCAGAAATGGAAGGGCAGGAGGGGCACACTCAGAGCCTAGGGGTCACAGCCCGGCCGCAGGCTGTAAGTTATTTTAAAAAAAGGCACACACTGAGTTGTATAATAAAAGAGTACGTTGCACAGCCTACTAGTCTTATAAGCAATTAACACATAATTTGTGGCACAAATAATGTTTACTTAGTTTAATTAGGATAATTAGTTATATTTTACCTGCGCTCTCTCTCAGGCACTTGTCATGCAGCATGCAGGCTCCTCGTCACAGCAGCTGTTGAGGCGGCGCCGCGGCCTAGTGGCCTGGGGTCAGGTTACGTTGGCTTCCTCCCGCTATAATGTGGGGTTATACTGATGCGATCTATCTTTGCTGCACTAACTTCACTTCCTTTACTGTAGTAACAACGCCCGGCTGCCTCATACTGAGTCACTCTCAGCCGGCGCTGGTGGGCCTGGGATCGAGTGCGGGCGGGATCTCTCAATATTTCCGCATGCCGCAAAATGGTGAATGTGTCATTGTGGCACACCAGAAGATATGAGAATGGTGTGCGTGTCACCTACAAGCACGATTACAACTAAAAGTACCTCAGGAAGGATCGGTGGGATTGTCACAAGGATTAGCTCCAATGAAATCTCCGCCTCAAACAGGAAAGTGCAGTTACATCTGAAGGCAGAAGAGATGGGAGCCCCGCCTAGATGAGGGAATAAGGAAAGCCAGCTGGAAGCCGGTACTTACGACTTATCCGTCGATTTGTCTGTCCTGAGCGACCGCTGCAAACGCGGCCACTGGCTCCGTGAGGTGATGCCCGGCAATGATTTAATGCCATGCGGGTGATTTTTGAAGGCCCGGGAGGAGCGCGGAAGGCAGTTCTGCGAGCGCCATTAATTGCGGAGCCCGTTGACCATTAACCAGGCCCTTGCTGCTTGCTAACTGTTCCTTTTTTAAAACAAACTCCCCGCCTTCGGCAGGCTCAGCAGGACGTGACGGCAGTGCGGCGCCAGCCAGGCATGGCTTTATGCTGGGGCCCCCTGGCTGTGATGTTACTAGTAGCCTTTGCGCACTACAGTGCGAGAGCTGAAAGGCGCGCGGCGAATTACGATACATTGTAGCAGCCAGTGGGCTGCCTAGCAACACTCAGCCTAACTCAGCTACCGGCAGGAGCAGCCCGCGCTGCAGTGCTAGCTGCCACACACTCCATAATATTACCGCTTTAGGCAGCGCTTCGCTGACGCTCAAACACTATGCAAATGCGTGACAGTGCATTTCAGTGCGGTGATGCGGACCACCACACTGAAATGCGTTAGAGTCACGCCTGATGCGTGATACTTGGCAGGACTGCGTCTATAGCTGTAGAACTATCATATCGCAAAGCTGGCGTGATAACTTAGTTGCAGAATCTGTATGCTGTGCGCGACGTACTGCAAGACAAACAGCTTTAGAACCCGTCGCATCCCATATTCTCACGATGGTGGTAAAAACTTTTTAGAAAACTATAATTTAGCTCGTGGTCAAAGGCAAGCTCAAAAATATCATGGTTGTGTCGAGAGAAATAAAACACACTCGCTTTGAACTATATTACTCACTCTCCAGGAGTGAGCGAAACATACGAGTCCAACATTTATCACAAGCATTGGCAAAGTCAATTACGTCTCGTCTGTGCAAGAGCTATTGGCTTTGGCAATGTGTTAGTCATGTTGTTCACCAGTGTGGCTGCTGTTCAGTGTTGTGTGGTTAAAGCTGGTGCGGTGGTATAGCAGCGCAGGCCGAACACAGTATTAAACGCCGACGCGTGAAAAAAAAAGTCTCTCTGGTTGCTGCGATTAACTGACCCTGGGCCACGCCCCAGGCTTCTTTATTAACATGGCGTCCCTACATCAGGGTTGTCATTGGCCTACATGGGGAGGGTATCAGAACACCCCTCTCTGGACTGAATAAGTGAGCCTGGCTTACTTACTAAAATGTAACAGGGGAGTGAGGGGTCAGCCGGTACTCTCTTAGGAAACCGTAAAGAGCACAGTCTACATCCTGCTCGTTTGCCAAAGCAATTCTGATGATTTTATTGAGAGTGCGCATAAAATGCTCCAATCTCCATTTGCTTAGGGCCATTGGGGTGTGATTTTATCATGATCTATACCCCTAGATTGTAGGTATTCCTCAAATTCTTGGCTGGAGAAGGGAGGACCATTATCTGTTCACAGTTCTTTGAGTAATCTGTGAGTAGCCATAATCTTCTCCAAACGAGGAATGGTCTGGCTGGCGGCGATAGACTCCAGGATCTCAACCTCAAGATATTTTGAGAAATCATCAATGACCACCAGCATATGCCGCCCATCCGGGAGACTTCCGAAATCTGGTCTGACTCGCTGCCATGGGAATGGCTTCAGTGAAGATGGGTGCAGGCGGATCAGCAGGACCTGCAGTTTGGCAGAGGGAGCATTGACTCACAGTTTGCTCTACCAGAGTGTCCAGATTGGGGAACCACACTTTGCATCTTAGTCGAGATTTTGGCTTAACAACCCCTAGATGGGTAAAATACGCCAGGTCGACCACTCTCCGTTGCAAATGTCTAGGAACCACCAAGCGTGGTCCTCTCATCATGCAGCCTTCTGGAGATATTACCAGCTCGCTCCTCACATTATACAGGGACGTCAAGGTTTGCTTCGCCTCATCTGTGCGGTGCAGTTTTGTCCAGTAAGGTGTTCCACTTCCCAGATCGCATTGCAGAGATGCTCAGTTGAATACATTCATCGGTTTTGGTGGCTTCGATGATTTCTTCAAGTGACATGGGGAGTTGCCTGGACCGCTCAACGACTAAACGGACATATTCTTCCACTTCCTCTGCATCTAATTCCTCGCTCTTGGTAGCAGGACAGGCATGTCTGAAGAGATAATCCGCCGGGTTTTGAGTTCCTGGGTGGAAAACCACTGTAAAGTGATAGTCTTGCAATTGAAGGATCCATTTTTCAATTCGAGGTGGAGGCTTGGATGATGAACCCTTGAACAACGGAATGAGAGGTTTGTGATTGGTGTGTATGATGAAAGGCTGTCCATAAAGATATAAATGAAAATGACGGCAACCCAAATGGATGGCAATGGCCTCCTTTTCGATGTGTGAGTGCCTCTGTTCCGTTGCAGTCAATGCTCGACTGGCGTATGCTACAGGGGCCCATTCGCCATTGCCCTAGCGTTAAGACAGCACCGCTCCTAGGCCGGTAGGACTAGCGTCAACTGACAGCTCGAATTCCTTCGCTGGGTCAAAATAGGCTAAGGTGGTGTCAGCTGAAAGGACTCGTTTCGTGGCCTGGAAAGCATCCTCCTGTTTCAGGTCCTCAGTTCCATTCTGTATTTCACTTGACCAATTCTCTCAGCGGAGCGGTGATGTCTGTGAGATTGCGGATGAATCGGCCACAATAAGTGACCATCCCCAGGAAGCATCTTACTTTGGTGACATTGGTAGGAGCGGGGGCAGCTTGAATGTCCTGGACCTTGAGGGGGTCTGGCGACACCCCATTTTGGGAGAAGTGGTATCCAAAGAAGGCTATCTCTTTCTTGAGAAAATCACACTTTTCCTTGTGGAGGGTTAATCCATATTCCAGGAGACGTTGAAACACAGCCCTTAGACGATCAAGGTGTTCTAACGTGGGGGCGTGAACTAAAATGTCATCACTGACATTGAGGACTCCTTCAAGACCAGCAAGTACACTTCGGATGGTGTCCTGGAAGACTTCCGCTGCACTGGAGACTCCAAAACTGAGGCACTTGTATCTTCTCAGACCCACATGAGTGGAAAACGTGGTGATGACTCGGGATGCTGGATCCAGCATCAATTGGTGATAACCAACATAGAGATCCATTTTCGAGAACCATTTCGAACCACTAACTTCAGCCACTATATCATCCACAGTGGGTGTGAGATGTCGTTCTCGTTTAATGGCCAGGTTGGGTAAACGCAATGTCCATGCAAATTCGAACTTCTCCGGGTTGCTTGGGTTTGCAGGCCACGACAATAGGAGACACCAAGGGGGTCGGACCATCCACTCTCTCTATGATGTCAGCCTGCTCCAGTTTGTTCAATTCTTCTTCCACCTTCGGCCGTAGGTGGAATGCTACCCGTCGGTGCGTAAGGCTACTGGCTGAATCGATTCATCAATATGTAACTTTATCAAGCGATCTTTTAAACAACCTATGCCTTCAAACAGCAGTGCAAATTGACTTAGTAGGTCGTCCACGCTTTCCTGATGTACACTGAGCGCCAACGCGACCAACTGAAGGCGTTAAGTGGTTCGACAGCTTAGCAACATCCCATGGCCCCCTTTTGTGATGTATATCTTGGTCTGCGTCGCATGAGATTCATGTGTAATCTCTGCTGTGAACACTCCGGCCAACGGGAGTGGATTGGTGGACCCATAAGCATAGACCTTGGTGGAGGTGGGGCTCAGGACAGGCGGAACAGGCAAGGTGAGCATCATTGACTGTGCTATGATATTGATGGAAGCTCCAGTGTCAATCAGTGCTTGCACTTTGTGTCCTTCGACGAGCACATTACATTTGGGGATGTGCTTTCGTGGATACCCCTCAGGTTGCATGGTTTTTATTATGTGGACAGCTCCTTCTACATCATCATCGTCCATGTACCCTTCATCTGTGGGACTGTCTGTTGTGCATATTTTATTTACTGACTTGGGTCCCTCGATAAAGCTGAAGAGCGACATACTTTTGCAAAATGATTCGCTTTGTTGCAGTCCGAGCACCGCTTTCCATATGCAGGACAAGGTCCCTTATGGGGGTAGGATCCCCGCACCCATAGCAAGTCTTGGGTTCAGATGGTGGTTTATTCCTGATTTTCTTCTTGTCCGGAGTCTTGGCAGAGACAGCATTGACAGGCTCTACTTTAAGGGTGTGCTGGAGTGCTGCCTTCATGTGGGCGGCTCATACTTTGGACAGTTTTTTCGACCTACCCATGGTCAACATGTCAGCCATTGCCATGCTCGGGACCTGTAGAATGCTCTCTCGTAGTTTTATTGAAGAACAGCCTTGAATGAATTGCGCTCGGATTTCATCATCGGCATCCAGCTGCGTACAGATGCTAGCTAGGTCTCTCAGGCACGCATAGAATGTGTGGACGGATTCCTCCGGTAATTGCCTGGCTTGATGTAGCAAAAACCGTTCATAGTCAGGATTCGCTAACAGTTCAAAATGGGCTGTCAACGCTCGTTTTAGCGTGTTATACGTGTGTGGTGGTTCAGCCTTGGCCACTGATTTCCCCAATTTGTGTATGGCTGGACCCCCCAAATGTAATAGCATGGCACGTCATCTGTCGTCATCTAGGTCAATTGCAGCAAAGTAGGTTTCTAGTCTCTCTACCTAGTCTTTCCATTCCGCTGCCTGGGCTGAGGGAGGGCCATCAATTAGAAATGGTTCCACTGGGGGTATGGCAGACATAGTGCCTGTACTGGGTGGCGAACTGGGGTGGTGCTTGGTGAAAACAGAAGGGTTCTGAACCTTAGAAACAGAACTTCTCTTTGCTCACTGCTGCTGGTGAAAGTCTTGACCACAGGAAAACTGCTCTCCCACTAGGGTTTATGAAAGGGTTCATAGACAGCGCCAGGAATAATGTCTTTCAATGTTTATGGGTGCTGATTACGCTTCTGGGACTGCAAGGGGGCTGCTCACATGCTGGGGGGAGAAATACATTTCCACTTGGAGTGTGAAGTCCACATGCCTCATAGTGTCCTGCTGTTGTGTTTTGTGAATTTTCCTTCCTTTCCTTACTTATTTTGTATTTGTATAGTTTTTATTTGAGAGGGGTTGAAATCCTCGTTCAGAATGCTTGTGGGCGTGGTGTCATATGTGCAGCTTCGTGAATACCTTGGCGATTGCTGGTGACACGTTGCGATGCACTCAGGTTTCATCGGGGCCTCCCGCTCTGTATCGGGAGACCAAGCCACGCAGCAAGAGACAGGACGTTGGCAGGCAGTTAGGAAGAGGCCCTCGCTGCGGGGACACCAGAAGGGGCTGGGCACTCACCAAACAGCAGGGTTGATGCGCCTGAGGAGGCGGTGCGCAATCAGGAAGGACAGCCTGAAGACGCCGGCTGTATTACCCGTGACGGCGCTGACTGCATGTTCACCACAGCGGGCACGGCGCCAGACGCCGGGCGGGGACCGACCGTCCCGGCCTGAAGAGCAGTGAAGAGAAAGGGTCACAGCACCACGACTGCCACATTCAAGGTATGTCGTGGGTCCACTCCCGCTCGTCGCCAGTTGTTGTGTGGTGAAAGCTGGTTTGGCGGTGTAGCAGCGCAGGCTGAACACAGTATTAAACGCTGCCGCTTGAAAAACCACTCTCACTCTGGTTGCTGTGATTAACTGACCCTGGGCCACGCCCCAGACTTCTTTATTAACATTGGCGTCCCTACGTCACGGTCATGACTATCGGGACTGGTGTACATTGGGGGTTATCAGAACTTCCCTCTCTGGACTGAGTAAGTGAGCCTGGCTCACTTACTAAAACGTAACATTCAGCATGGCTAAAAGTTAATGTCCTAGAGTGGAATAGGGACAGTAGAGTGGATTTGTTGGAGTAGAGTGTCATAGCCTGCAGAAGGTGGGAGTATAGTGTGGTAGAGGGGAGTAGAGTTCAGTGGCAGAGAGTGTCTGTCATAGAGTGCAGTGGGGTGAAGTAAGGTGGATTGAGTTGGAATGCATCGAGGTACTGGGGTGGATTAGAATAGAGCGCGGTGGATTGGAGCGGATTTGATTAGAGTGGAGTGGGGTGGATTGAACTGGACAGGGGTGGATTGTAGTGGGTGGATTAGATTGGGGTGGGTGGATTGGAGAGATTGGGGTCGGGTGGTTTGGATTGGAGTGGGGTGTATTGGATTAGAGGGAGGGGTTTGGAGTGGGGTGAATTGGAGTGGATTGGGTGGGGTGGAGTGGGGTGGATTGGATTAGACAGCAGTGGGGTGGATTGGAGTGGGGTGGATTGGAGTGGATTGGAATGGGTGGATTGGAGTGGAGTGGATTTGATTGAGTGTGATGGATTGGATGGGGTGCATTGAATTGGAGTGGGTGGATTGGATTAGAGTGATTGGACTCAGGTCAGGTGGATTGGATTGGGGTGGGGTGTATTGGACTGGAGGGGAGTAGTTTGGAGTGGGGTGAATTGGAGTGGAGTGGATCGGGTGGAGTGGATTGGAGTGGGGTGGATTGGATTAGACTGGAGTGGGATGGATTGGATGGGGTGCAATGGATTGGAGTGGGGGGGATTGGATTGGGGCAGATTGGAGTGGGGTGGACTGGGTGGGAAGGATTGGGGTGGGGTGTATTGGAGTGAGGTGAGTAGGATTGGGGTGAATTGGATGGGGTGGATTGGAATGGGATTGGGTGGATTGGGGTGGGGTAGATTGGATTAGGTAGAGTGGGGTGGATTGTATTGGAGTGGAGTGAATTGGAGAGGGGTTCATTGGAGTGGCTTGGATTGGATTGGAGTGGGGTGGATTGGATGGATTTCATTGGAGTGGGTTCGATTGAGCAGGGGTGGGATGGATTGGAGTGGGGTGGATTTGATTGGAGTGGGTGGATTAGATTGGAGTGGGGAGAAGTGGAGTGTGGTGAATTGGACTGGAGTGGATTGTATTGGGGTGGATTGTATTGGACTTAAGTGGGGTGGGGTGGGCTGGGGTTCATTGTACTGGAGTGGAGTGAATTGTACTGGAGCGAGGTGTATTGGATCGGAGCAGTGTTTATTTGGGTGGAGTGGGTGGATTGGGATGGAGTGAGGTGGATTAGATTGGGGAGGTGTGGATTGGATTGGATTGAGGTGGATTGAATTGAGGTGGGATGGATTGGAGTAGGAAATGGATTTTATTGGGGTGGACTGGATTGGGGTGGGTGGGGTGGACTGGATTGTGGTAGGGTGAATTGGGGTGAGGTGGATTGGTGTGGGGTGGGTTGGATTGGTGTGGATTGGAGTGGGTCGATTTGGATTGGACTGGAATGAGGTGGATTTTGTAGAGTGGAGTGGATTGTACTGGGGTGGATTTCATTGGGGTGGGTTGGGTTGGATAGGGGTGGATTGGATTGGAGTGGGGTGGACTGGATTGGAGTGGGTTAGATTGTGGTGCATTGGGTTGGAGTGGGGTGGATTAGATTGGAGTGGGGTGGATTGGACTGAAGTGGGGCGGATTGGGTTGGAGTGGGGTGGATTAAGGTGGGTTAGAGTGAGGTGGATTTTGTTGGATTGGAGTGGGGTGGATTGGAGTGGTGGATTGAATTGGCATGACTTGGAATGGGTGGATTGGATTGGTGTGGATTGGAGTTGGATGTATTAGAGTGGAGTGGGTTGATTGGAGTGGGGTGGATTGGATAGGAGTGGGGTGGATTGGATTGGAGTGGGGTGGATTGGATTGGAGTGGGGTGGATTGGATTGGAGTGGGGTGGATTGGACTGGGTGGGTTGTCTTGGACTGGGTTGGAATAGATTGGAGTGGATGAATTGGAGTGGGGTGGATTGTATTGAATTGGAGTGGGGTGGATTGGATTGAAGTGGGGTGGGGTGGGGTGGATTGGGTGGATTTGGGTACAGTGGATTAGATTAGAGCAGGGTGGATTTGATTGCAGTGGGGTGGATTGGAGTATGGTGGATTGGGGTAGAGTGGATTGGATTGGGTGAGGTGGTTTGGATTTGGAGTGGGGTAGATTGGATTGGGGTGGGTTTGGGGAGTGGGGTGGATTGGGATGGGGTGGATTAGATTGGTATGGGGTGGAATGGATTGAGTTGGGTGGGTTGGATTGGATTGGATTGAGTGGGGTGGAATGAATTGGACTGGGGTGGATTTAAGTGGGATGGATTGAGGCGGAGTGGAGTGGGGCAAATTAGATTGGTGTGCGCCGGGTGGATTGGGAGGATTGGTGCGGGGCAGATTGGGGTGAGTGGTTTGATTGGGTTAGAGTGGAATTGTGTCCCCAATTCTACCTTTATTCACTTTTCTTCTTTACATCTTTCTTTCCTGCTTTGCATTCTTCTTTCGACCCTTATTCTGTCGTCCATTATTATATTCTTTACATCTTTTATCCTTTTCTTTAACCTTGTTTAAGTCCATTTCCACCCTTTTGTACCCACACTTGCAGTTGTTGCAGTGAATTTGCACCATGCAAATCTCTGGTGCAAACTCAAGTTTCAAACAGCACTCAAGCCAATGGACCTTTACTCCCTGACTGAGGCATAACACATGCACTCCAATAGATCCAATTCAGGCAGGAGACTTCAGAATTTTGAAGTTAAAAATGTATTTTTTTAAATGAGGAAATCCAGAACAAGCAACACCTTTCCGTTCTTTCATTGTCATGGACTTTCTCGCTTTATGTAAAGCACAGAATCAACTGACCTGCTCGGAACAACTCTGAATTTATTATCCATTTTCAGCTCATTCAAGCCTTAAGCAAATATGGTCTGATCATTGACAATCCTCTTTGTTGGCCCCCAAACCTTTAAGGGGACCCCAGTCCTTCAGGGCAAAGCCTTAGAATATTTAGAGATATTGGAGACCTGGCAGCCCCTTTTCATATTGTGAAGGGAGCCCCATCATTTTTGCATTATGGGACTGTTCTGAAAGCTTAATGATGGGGCCCCTCAAATGGTGAGGGCCCAGGGCCAGAGCCCCCTTTTCCCATGCCTTAAAACGTCTCTATTGATATTGACCAGAATAAGTAGTCTTCTAGATTAACTTCAGGCAAATACAATCCCAAGATATTGCTAATTTGAGTTAATACCTCAATTAACTGTTGTCTTTGAATATACTTTCCCTTGGGTAAAGGGTCTATTGCCTCATCTTGGGCCAGGTCCTCTAATCTGGGCTGTTTAGCAAGGGGCTGATTCCCTTGCAGAGTATTAGCTACTGCTCTATCAATCATGATTTGCAAATCCCTTTTGGGAATAGTACCTACTGGTTTCTTATCATGGATAAGCATAGGTTTAGGTTCTTGTGCCGTTAAAGTCTCCCAACTGTTGCCTTTTCTGTGAACACTTTCAGTGTTCCACCTTGCTCCCTTTTAGAAAAATGCTTACTACCGCAGGGTTTTTGTTTATATAGGATGCGAGGCAACCACACCAATGAGGGGAAACAAAAAGAACCGTTCCACTTCACTAGTGTATTCCTGCTTTTATGCTATGTGTTACAACCCGCTGTAGCTGGGCTTGCACAACTCAAGCAGAAGGAAAAATAACCAAAGCCTGCTTGACCCTGGACAATTAAGGTTCCGTGCTTGTCTGACTCTAACCACACTCTCCCTTTTCAGCAATAAAATGCAGCATGCAGGCGAGTGTCATGTGTTGTGAACTTTTAACCACTCAGCAGCCGAATATAAATGTACAGTATGAAAATAAATTAACACATGATATACCTAGCATCGCCACAGTACCTTCAGAAACAGGAGAAAAACCTATATGTAATGAAGGTGAAGGAGGGAATTATAGGCTAATAATAATAGAGGAAAGACGAGTACAGTGAGGTATTCTATTCAAGTATTTCTTCTAAACAAAAACCGTATAAGAGAGCTTGGCTTGAGGCATCGAGCCTCGATACGCAGCGATTGGAAAATGTTAGACTCACAAGGAGGTAATGTCAAATTTACTGTGTGAAGCTCTACATAAAAAGAATTGTTGTGATCAAAGGGTTGTCTAGTTAAACATTGTAAGGGGAAAATAGTAAATTTCTTTACTCGTTTTAGTGAATAATTTGAACTTATTTCTTCTTTAAGAGATCATCATCCATTTTTAACTCCCTCCTTTTATTCTGCTGCCCTGGAATTACTATTCAACTTCTTCATCTGATCTCGAAATCAAGCACTACACTCTACTCCTACATTTTCATTTTCTTTCTAATACATCATGATTATGATTGTTCTCAAGAAAACAAGACTTTCCGTGTATATGTCCGCAAAGTACTATTAGAATTTAAACATGCTGTAAGGGAGCAATACATATTCAAAGCTTTACACATTTTGGTACTCTCTAAATGTAGGATTACGGAATATCTTTCTTTTCAGTTTTTTATGATTTTTTAAGCGAATATTGTCAGATTTAATCACTTTCATATAGGCATGGTTGTTTTGCCTTGTACAATGTATTTTCAAACTGTGAGTAGTTTCATTAATCACCTGATTTGCTATGTGCTGTGTAATGTGACCCATGATTACCTTGATGGTGTCATGTGCTGTAAACAATGATGTCACTACCAGAGTAAGGTTCTATGGCCCTATTTCAGATAAGTCCTGAAAAGCGTTGAGCAAAAATTCTTAATGTTTCTC
Source organism: Calotriton arnoldi (assembly GCA_963921515.1). Lineage (NCBI taxonomy): Eukaryota > Metazoa > Chordata > Amphibia > Caudata > Salamandridae > Calotriton > Calotriton arnoldi. The sequence continues at coordinate 962,806 of CAWUFW010000845.1, read as the reverse complement.
CCAGTGCAAGTCTCATTATGTTTAAATATTTTCATCAACTATCACCCTTAAAGGTTCAATCTTCATATACTTTGCATTCAATTTCATTTTTTGAAAGTTATGTTTTTTACATAAGCAGCAACGAATACCCAGAAATATGTGTCATGTAAGTTGTGCATGTTGAATCGATAGAAACTTGAGCAATGAAAAGTAAAAACAGGTTGGATACCATATGCCAGGTAAGTGGATCTTGAAGATCCTCCATTCTAGGGTATTTGGTTGATGCTGTCTTTTGCCCCTAAGTTTCCATACTATAACCTTACTATTCAAACCCAGATTACATACCAGCTGTTTCTGCTATCAAACCAATGCATTCAATCATTGCCATCAGACCAACAATACCCAGTGATGACCAGAACCACAAATGACTAGCCACCTGGCCATTCTAGATGCAAACAACCGCATCCCAAAAGAGGATCATCTACAATTTAGAAAGGCTTGAAAGTCTAGGGAGTTCCCTAGACTTTTTGGTGTCTTTAGTAAACAGATTACTTAAAGGTTTCTGCCATGATAGGCCTCTTCGTGCTTCTCCTTAGCCATCGTGGCATCTTCCAATAATCTCGGAAGCCATTAAAACATCTCCTTTTGAACCAATGTATCAGATGCCATTTGCTATTTTTCAACACAAGTTTATTTTTTAGTTGCAATAACTCCTGCAAGAAGATTAATAGAGTTAGGGACATTAATCATGTCTCCGCTTTACATGACAATTCTCCCATATCAAATTATTTTAACGCCCGATCCTAGGTTCATCCATAAGATTCCTACACTTGTCAATGGAACCCAAGATATCTTTTTGGCATCTTCCTTTGCGGATCAGGATGCACATTGTTGATTTATTACAACATAATGTTTAAAAAATTTATACTTTATGTGCAACTTGTAGTTCAGTAAGGAAATGTAAAAACGGTCTCAGTTTCCACAATTAGAAGGTAGATTAAAGGTGCGATTAGCCAGGTTTATGAATCTTCGTGAACACCCTTCCCCTTAGATGTACAAGCCTGTTTGACTCGCGGTAAGGCTACATTGAAGCCTAAGAAACAAAGTGTTTCTCTGCAAGAACTATGTGAAGCAGACACCTGTTGACCTCAAAAACATTTGTTCAGCATTATTGTTTGGCTATTGATACAGTACATGATAGTTCTCTTGGTTCCGGTGTATTACAAACCATTGTTATTGAATGTATCATGATTCAAGTTTCTTAAAGCTGTACGAGTATGGCAGTATTTTATTATCTGTTCTCATAATTTGTGGTATGCCTGAGAAGGTAATATTAGCTTGCTACCTCCTCAATAAGTAGGGACTGGGATGAGGAGGACAGATGAGGAGGTTGCGACCAGATTAATTACCACTAATCTTCATTACTCTCATGTGGGATGCTTGAGTCTTCCAGGACATGAGGAAGGTGGAAGAAGGAATTATGGGTTATTAGGAGCTAATGGGAGTACTGGAAAAACACTCCTATATTATTCGAGTCTTTCTTCTTCTAAAAAAAGCTTATAAAAGTACCTCTGTTGAGGATGCGAGCCTCAATTAGTAAGGACTGGGACGAGGAAGAACTTGACTCAAAGTAATGCAAATTATCTGTAATTAATCAAGTTATTTCAGTGCATAGCAAATAAAAGTTGTTACCATCACTCATTGGAACTGTATTCATTTTATCAACTTCGGAAGGATGGAAGGCTTATTTGGGCTTGCTGAGATTCCAGCTTGTCAGCTGCAGATTGACTACGTGTTAAAACATTGAGTATTCAACTCACTGAGCCATCCAGCTGGCTTCCTTAACATGCAAAGCACCTTAAAATCATGCACGGTGAGGGATCAACACTTTCGCTGCACTGAGATTAAACTAAATCTATGAAAAAAGGGTTATCAAGTTACTTTTGTCTTATGTGTTTTTTTTCCAAAGTATTGTCCAGTAGATTTTAACCTTTGCCAGGATTAATAAACCCCTTCGAAATCAAAAAAGCAAATAGATGTACTGTAATTTTATACAGTTACAGGAACATCCTCCAATGAGGAATAGTACTGCTATCTCTGTGAAGCAATAGGCGTGCCGGTTACTGTTTTTAGGTCTCGCCTGCCAGACAGCGCAAGCTGTCTAGTGAGAAAGACCTTTTGTAGGCTTTCCAAGAATTTACAGTGGACTTACAGTCTATCCATAGCTTACCATAGGTTGGGGGGCGTGGTTTGCGCGCAGCCAAGATGGCCGCATTCCTTTGAGCTCCGGCGCGCCTCCGAGGGGCCGTCAGATGTTGTAGGTGACGGAGACCTTGAACGCCTTGTTAATTCACGGAAATCGGCAGCGGAACACGCCGAGAGTCTTCATGTGAAGTTACAGCAGCGGCTGAGCGCTCCTGGCCATGTATTTCACATTTTTGCAGCTACCTCAGAATCGGCTCCTAAAATGGCGACGCGAGGAATGCGAGAGGAATGATGACGACATTCAGATAAGCTCGGAATTTACTGTTTTTGTATGACGGGGGAAGACATTTCAGTCATCATGTGCTTGAATGTTGTCAGTTCGCCTCTGCAAGTTGCTGCAATTTTACTGAAGCAAGTTTAGTCCCAGTTTTTTTATGACAAAGTTCAGTGATGATTTCTACTATTCCGGCCATATCTACTTGATGTTCACGATGCTGCCTTCGCCAACAACCTTTTCCACGGTGTATTTCTGATTGCTGGGTGTTACTGCGTTGCTTGGTACTTGAAGTGTTGTTCTGTCTTTTGTACCTGCCTCTGGAGTACATCACTTTTTATGGATGGTTTCATAAGACAGACTTCGATGACTGATGTCAGTTCAGAGATCTACATATACCAATCCCATTGCAGGGCTACTGTGCTACCATCTTGGCGGTTGTGTGTACACCTGGCGGCAACTTTGTGAGGAGTTGCGTTTAGCTTGATGGTGTTGTATACTGAAGGATTATTTCAACCGGATTCATATTGCCCATTTTGACTTTCTCTGAAGGGCTACTCTTGGTTCTTGCTGGGAGTAGGCTGTGGTTTCCCAGTGAGGAGAAGTGTCTCGTTGATTGTATCTTCATTTTTACTATTTTTTTCCAAATGGCAGACAGTATGGGTCTTTCTTCAAAAGACAAAGACGCTAAGGGGAATCTCAAAAGATCCAAGCAAACATCTCCCACTCCGGAATTAGTTACAAAGGAGTCTGGAACTACTTTAGACACGATTCTCTCTCGGCTGAATTCTGTTCATGATATTGCGCAGAGTACTAAGACAAATACTGATTTACTCCAGGTTGAATTGGCGGCAATGAGGAATGACTTTAAGAACTTGTCCCTTCGGGTTGCGACTGCAGAATCTCGTATAAGTGTAGTGGAGGATACCACACACCAACAGTCTAAGCATGTGCAAAGTTTGGAGCGTTCCCTGGTTTCTTTACGGAGAGACCTCACGGAGCAGGAGGACAGGAACCGTAGAAGTAATCTACGCATTTTTGGTTTACCAGAGGATTCTGAGAAGGCCGCTCCATCAATGCTGGACTTTTTGCTCCATTGGATTCCTACTGTTCTGGATATCTCCTTTCAGAGAGAGTTCGAAATAGAACGTGCTCATAGGGTTCCCTCCTTTCGACCAAAGTCTTTGTCGCATCCAAGACCTGTGGTTTTCAAACCACTGAGGCATCAACATTCTGAGTTGATATTAGCGCAGATGAGGAAAATCAGAGCGATTAGTTGGGAGGGCCACAGGATTGCCATTTCTCAGGACTTTGCTAGAGATACTGTTATCAGGCGGAAAGGGTTCTTAAATCTAAGAAGACGACTTTTGGAGATGAACATTCTGTTTTCCTTTGCTGGTCCTTCACGTTTTAGAATAACTTTCAGAGGTCGCACTCAGATATTCTATGAACCTTCTGAATTGTCCACTTTTTTGGATAATCAGTTGGAAACACGGATGGACTCTGACTCTCCTCCAAGTTCATCTAACTCTTAATGTAACCTTTCTTTTCTAGATGTCAGGTTTAATGCATATGTGTACCTTTCCTAACATTTTTGCGGCTAGTATCCCTGTGATATATTTCGGGTACTCTTCTCTAGTCAATATACGTGATTTATCTGTTGCTAGTTCATCTTTGTGTACTTACTAACTTTTCCTTTGCAGGTTTTACCTCCCATTTACAGGGTAGTGCTGTCTTCTATAATGCTTCTTAGTATGCGTTATGTTGATTCCTTCCTTCCTAGTTGTTTGGTGAAGGCGTGTATGGTGCCTTTTCTTGCATCTTTAAGGTTTTTACTCCTGTGTTATACTAGGGGTTTTCTTGGCTAATTACTATAGGTGACTTGACTGTTGCTGTTCTTATATTTGTGAACTTCTTAACCTTTCCTTTTGCAGGGTTGACTTTCTTTCTGCAAGATAACGCTGGTTTTATCATACTATCTCTCAGGTGTACCATTATAGGTCTCATATTTCTCTTTTTCTTTTATGTGTCTTTTAGATTAGACTTTCCATTTTCTGTTTAGTCTTTCTACTTATAGTCATGCTTGTGCCCCTCTTGTTTTGTTGTGATTATGCTCTATCTTTCTCTTTAGTTCTATATTTATTTGTTTTTCTGGCATATAGTTCATGGTTTTTTTGTATGTCAGATGTTGTTTTATTGTCAGTAGCCTTTTATTTCTTTGGTTGACTGATAGTGTAACGCCTACTAATGTGTTTGCAGTTGTCTTGTATGTGTTGCAATGTTATTCCTTCTGGTGGTATGTTTTGATTTATATTCTTCTTAATGTATAACCTAAGATTCTTGTTATGAATCATATTGTGTAATAGTTACTTTTATACATGAGATTTGCAAGATGAATTCCGGGCATGTAGGTTCTATCAACTGAATACTACTATCTATTTTTAATTATTTATATGTACCCAGTTTCTTGCTCTTTATTAAGCTTAATAAGTTTATATATATGAATGTTTCTAGATATATGAAATTCTGTACTTATTTGCAAATATTAATTCTCCCACGTCATTTATAATAGAACTATGTAGGTGTGTAGGATTTAGTTTTTTCACAAATAAGATGTTTAAATGTTCCTCTCAATAGAGTTGATAGAGACTGATTGGTAATGTGGCACATTAATGGTTTTACTCATTAATTGATTGTTAAGTATATGTATTATTACTTTCTCTTTCTCCGTTGCCTATAATTTATATTATCTTCTTTGACATAGGCGATGTTATACATGCTGGCCTCTGTGGTTGCTCCTTCATGTTTTTCCCTCACATGCTTTTGGTCTATTATAGACTTCCTCTGGTGGGGTTTTTGCTCTCTTTTGTGTACTTTTCTGTTCTTTTCTCGTTCTCCGTTTTTCTCTTTTTCCCAATCTTGACTTATTCTTTCTTTCTCTTTTCCTCGAGACTCCTGCTTCAATCGCTTATGACTGTCTCTATTCTCTTCCTTTTCTTACTGAGTCTAGGATGCAAATACTTTATTTTTCTTTCTCTCATTTACTGAGTGCATTTATTTATGGTGTCTCTCCGCGAATATGCCTGGCCTAAATGTGCTTTCTCTTAATGTACGTGGTTTGAATCACCCAGTTAAAAGGGCAAAAATTTTGGATTATTGTAAAAGTCTTTCTAGTGATATAGTGTTGCTACAAGAAACCAAGGTGGCATATAAGGAAGCGTTATTGTTGCGGAAGGAGTGGGTCCTTGATGTTGCTTGTTCAGAGGCCTATGGTAAAAGGAATGGGGTGGTGACTTTAATTTCTAAAAATTCTGGTCTGTCTATTGTTTCTGCAGAACATGACTCAGATGGTAGGTGGTTGCTTACCCGTCTCTCTAATGGTTCGGTTGACTTCTATATCATGAATATCTATGCACCTAATGGTGATGACCCGTCTTTTTGGCGCACAATAACTAAAAAACTTTCGGACGTCTCTCATAATGATAAACTTATTGTGGGAGGTGATTTTAATCTTCCATTGGATCCTGTTTTAGACAGACACTCTGCTTTTAAATTCCGTCCCCCTAGGGCTCATAAACAGATGCTTAATATGTGTTCCTCTCTTCAGCTTACTGATGTTTGGAGAATGCATAATCCCTCCGGTAGTGATTTCACTTTTTTTCTTCTCCACACTCTAGTTTTTCTCGCATTGATTATCTTCTGGCTCATGCATCTCTTTTGAAGCATTCTTCGAATGTTGTGATTCATCCTATAGTCGTCTCTGATCACGCAGCGGTCTCGTTCACTCTTCTTAATTTGTCGGACAGTAATGGCCCACGCACTTGGCGTTTGAATACGGAGATCTTGCATGATGATCAGGAGGTTGAACGACTTAATATAGATATTCATAATTTTTTTCAGGAAAACATAGCTTCGGTGACATCCCCAGTAGGTTTATGGGATGCTTTCAAATGTACTATCAGAGGACATATTATTCAAAAAATGGCAAAAAGGAATTCTGATATTAGGAAGGAACTCTCGTCTTTGGCAGATAATATTAAACAGAAAGAATGTCTATATAGAAGTTCTAAAAGTAAACTGTTGTTGCAGGATATTAGGAACCTAAAATATTCTTATAATTCCATTGTAACGAGAAAGGCTCATATTGGTGTCCAGGTACAAAAATCTAAACGCTTGTTGTTAAAAAATCGAGCAGGGAAAGTATTGGCGGCTACGTTAAAATATCAAGACACGAACATCAGGACAGCTCAGATTTCTTGTATTAATGATAGTTCAGGGGCTAGGAAATTTCAGACTAAAGATATTCTAGAGGTATTTCGTGATTTTTATAACAAATTATATACGCCCCAAGATCAGGTCTCTTTGGCACAATGCCAACAATTTTTGGCCTCTATTCCTATCCCTACTATTACCGACGCTGATATGAAGGCCTTGGGCAAACCAATTGAATCTGAAGAAATTATTCAAGCCATTAAGGCTACTAGGTCAGGTAAGGCTCCAGGCCCCGATGGGTTTCCTATCGATTCTTATAAGAAGTTCCTACCGTCTCTATTAGAGTATCTCAAAGACGTTTTTGATAATTTTGTTTAGTCAGGGAAGGTTTCGGGTTCAGCGACTGAGGCTACTATAGTTGTAATTCCTAAGGAGGGTAAAGACCACTCAGACCCTAAAAACCTTCGGCCAATCTCTCTTTTGAATATGGAAGCAAAGATCTTCGCTAAAATTTTGGCCAAACGTTTGGAGTGTTACATTCCTTCGCTTATTCATTCCTCTCAGACCGGTTTTGTTAAAGGTCGATTGGCTAGAGACAATATTCGGACGTTTTGTCATATTTTAGAGAAAGCAAAGTTGTCTAACTCTCCGTCGGCAGCCATTGCTCTCGACGCCGAGAAGGCTTTTGATAAGGTCTCTTGGCCTTTCTTACAAGCAGTACTTCAATCTCATAATTTAGGGGATACATTTATTGGTATGGTAATGTCTCTTTATGCGTGACCTAAAGCTAATATTAGAATTAATGGTGCTACTTCTTCTTTTTTGATCTCTGTCAGGGCACTAGGCAGGGTTGCCCGTTATCACCTCTTCTTTTCTTACTATCAATTGACCCTCTTCTTCGGCTATTAAATCATAATACAAATATTCAGGGTTTTCAATTTGGATCACAGTACATCAAGACGGCTGCGTATGCAGATGATGTGCTTATCTTCTCGGAGAATATAGAAACGGCAATTCCTACCATTTCTCACATAATTAAAGATTTTTCTGTTGTTTCAGGATATACTCTGAATAAAGACAAAACGGAAATGTTTCCTCTTAATGCGCTATGTTTTTCTTCTCACATGGGGGATGCTGGTTTTAAATGGCAATCAGAGCGGATGAAATATCTAGGGATTTGGTTCTGTAATAATCTGGCAGATACCATTTCATATAATGAATCTCAGGTGTTAGCTAAAGTTAAACAGTTGCTGGAAGCATGGTCGCCTAAATTCATTTCCTGGTGGGGACGTCTTCAAACTTTGAAAATGATGATAACTCCCATTGTTAATTTTGTGTCTTCTATGCTCTCTATAAGATTATCTGCTTCTTTTTTTCATGAGATCGACGCTCTTACCTCAAAATTTTTATGGAGCAATAAATGTGCTAGAATTGCTTACAAACAGTTGAGGAAACCCTATGTTATGGGTGGCTGTAATTTTCCAGATTGGAATTTGTATCAAATTGCGTACTTAGCCTCCCAGGGTGCTCTTTGGTTTTCTTCGGACCCTCAGCACATTCCACCATGGTTATATATCGAACAACAGATCGCTTTTCCTCTACCTACTTCTTCTCTTATGACCGCGTCTACATTGAATATACCTTTCTCCAGGCGGATTATCTCGGATACCATTATTGCATTGAAATATATAGATAAGAAGGTATCTAAGCCGATTCATAAATCTAGATGGACTTCTTTATGGCATAATCCTAAATTTAAGTTTGACATTGATTCGGTGACAAGGTTACATTGGGCTAGTAAAGGTATTGCCTTGGTTAAACAACTGTATGATTCCAGTCATGACCCTCTCCCTTTCTCTTCGTTAGCTACACAATACAACCTTGATACTATGGATTTTTATTCATTTCTCAAAATTAAGGTAGCATTGTCTAAAGTTGCTCTACATCCAGATTCAAATACCATTTCCCTCCTTCATTTGTGGTGTAAAGCAGGCCATGTTGCCTCTAGGATATATAAGTTTTTGTCCTCCACACCGCCCTTGAAGTATACAGTTACACAACACAAATGGTTACACCATGTGGAACAAGATGTGTTCAAACACATTACACCAGAAATTTGGCAAACAATTGGGAAATTTCCCTTACGTAATAAGATTGCTCCTTCTCTTATCCAGTCTAAATTTTTTACTATTAATTTTTTACATAGGACCCCGGCCCGTTTGTATACACTCAAACTTAAAGATGATGATCTTTATTGGAGTTGCAATAGTGCTGCTGGTACATATCAGCATATGTTTTTGAATGCTCCCTACTCCAACCTTTTTGGGACTTAATCCATAAACATCTCTTGTTAATCTTTGATATTCAATTTGAGCTTTCCTTACCTTTAATTCTGTTGGGTCCTTGGGCTGTTCCATCTCCGCTCTCCTTAGATGATATAGATTTGCAATTACTTGATTTGTTGTTATCAATTGCTGTCAAGATTATATTGACAGAATGGAAATCCTTTAAGTCCATATCTTATCATACGTGGTGGGCATGGGTATCATTTCTCAGAGGGGCTCACATTCCGGTGGAGGAGAAACGTTTCACCCCTTTTATTTCTAATGGGGTCTGGAGATCTCTTGATAAATATATGCATTCAGCTTCACAAGGTCTGTTAGCTCAATATCCTTTCCTGTCTTCTTCTTAACTTATCTTTCCTTTTTTAGCAGGAGTCCCGCGCTTTTTCTTCTATCTCTTTACTCTTTCTCTTTTTCTTCCTTACTACTGTCTTTCTCTCTTTTGTTTTTCTGCTTCTTTTATTTTCCTTTTCATGTGTATTTTACTGATCCTATGTAATACATTTGACATCTTCAAGTTGGTTTCTGTTCCTTTGTAATTGACTTCATTACTACATGGATATTCCTTACGACATTGATTCCATTTATTCTATGGAGTGCTAAATATTTATTGTTCATAATTTTTGTTTATGTATTGCATAATACGGTATTCTAACTATTTATATTCGTTCTCTTAAATTAATAAAATTATTGAACAAGCCAAAAAAAAAAAAAATAGCTTACCATAGGTTGTTTATATTGTCACTCTCATTTGCTTGCTTCTTATTCATTGTGTTGCCATCCTCTTCTTGTCTTTGTCCCTCTCCTGGAGAATATCCTCTTTACCATCCTTTTGATTGGCTGACTTGTATCCATCCAATGCTCACTTTTAGGGAATTACTATTGTCTTTATGGTTAAGCACTGCTTGAGAGTGTGCATGTTTTCCCACTTACTCCCTCCTGTGTTTCTTCTAAATACCTATACCCCCACGCTTGGTGTTGCTCTCTCTGTTGTGTGCTGCTCACTCTCTCTTGTGTGCTTCTCCCAGCTAAACTTCCCCGCCTCCCCTCACTCCGTGTCACTCTTTCCTTCATGTGCTGTTTTTTCCTCCTTCCCCCACCAGGCTTTATATTTATTTTATCGCACCACCCATTCCACATTGCTGCCTCCGGCTCGCACCCAACACAGGAGCAAATTGCTGCCAATCCTTCCAAATTAAAAAATACTTTCTAGCTAGTGAGATATATTTTTTTTTAATTTACTGATCCACCTTGGACTGGTAAATAAAACAAGCATTTGCAATGCAATAGGTCTCGCATTCATGCGAGTTTGAGCTATTGCCATTGTAAATGACAATGCCTTTTATTTATGTTTTGGGTTTTAAAACATAAATAAAAGGCATTGTTATTTACAATACTAATCGCTTAAACTCTCGCAAATGCGAGACCTATTGCATTGCAATAAAAGGCCTTCTCAACCGCTTGTTAGATTGTAAATATCAGAGGAAGAGACTGGCCTGCGACGTCTTCAAAGTATTGATAAATAGTGCAGTGAAGAAGAAGTGTAAGTGTTGTAAATTACACAGACACAAAGGGGCCGATTCCGATCTCGGCCGGAAGGGCACCGAATCGGATTTGGCTTAACCGGATCCGATTCGGAGCCCTCTTTCCCGACCGATTCGTACGTGCGTCCGGCCGAGCGAGTACGATGCGAGCGCACGTGAAATCGCCGACCGACTTGTTCGCGGGTCCGAAGCGCTCCGACCAACTCGCATGGACACGACGCGCACCGCGCGATGGAGACGTTCCCCGGCCGGGCAAGTACGATGCGCGCCGCGAGCAGTCCGACCGACTCGCGCCGTCCGGCTCGAAAGAGCAGTCGGAGCCGCACTTTGGGGGTCCGTGTCGGACCCCCCTGTACGCGTAGTCGCGCGAGTCGCACACAGGGGGGACCCATGGGTCCTCCCTACCTGTGCATGTACGCCGTGAGTCGCTTCGAGGCGTACCCGCTGTAGGGGGCACCCTTGTTCGCCTCGCACCCATTGGGTCAATGGGAGCCCGCGTACGCGTTGTACGTCCGGCTCCCATTGACTCAATGGGAGTCCGACCGACTCGAGTCCGATTGCATGCGTGCGCATCGTACTCGTTCGGTCGGACTCCCAGAGTCCAATTCGGTCGGAAATCTCTCCGGGTCCGGCTCGGTCGGAGAGATTTCCGGCCTGAATCGGAATCGGCCCCAAAGTGTGAAGTGAGAGTTACATATGATCCGAGCTATAAACACTAACAAAGCGCTCCAACACCTTTCGCACTGTGATTACACTGTCGCGGCTCAGGAGGAAGAGCGAGGGGGGGCTATTTCCTGCCCTCTCCGTGATTTGAGTGTGCAGTGTGGCATTGCGTAATGTCATTGCTATCTTTGGCCTAATAAACACTCCAGCTGTAGTAGGGCCCTGGCTTCATCTCCTGGTGCAGGGCGATCTGTGCTTTATGGCACGCATGGAGGAAGGGAGGGATGGTCTCATCTGCAGCTCCGGCCTTGTACAGTGCCCCTGCTATTACTAGTGAGCGAGAGGCACTGAGGTGGTGGTGGTGGTATTGGTGGTGGTGGTGGTGTTGGTGGTGGTAGTGGTGTTGGTGGTGGTACTGGTACTGGTGGTGGTACTGGTACTGGTGGTACTGGTGGTAGTGGTACTGGTGGTACTGGTGGTACTGGTACTGATGGTGGTGGTATTGGTATTGGTGGTGGTAGTGGTGGTATTGGTGATGGTACTGGTGGTATTGGTGGTGGTACTGGTACTGGTGGTATTGGTGGTACTGGTACTGGTGGTATTGGTGGTGGTACTGGTACTGGCGATACTGGTACTGGTGCTACTGGTACTGGTAGTACTGGTGGTGGTGGTACTGGTGGTACTGGTGGTGGTGGTACCATCACCACCACCACGACCACCACTACCAGTACCACCACCACCTCTACCACCACCAGTACCACCAGTACCACCACCAGTACCACCACCACCAGTACCACCACCACCATCAGTACCACCACCACCAGTACCACCAGTATCACCACCACCAGTACCACCACCACCAGCACCACCAGTACTACCACCAGTCCCACCACCAGTACTAGTACCACCAGTACCACCACCAATACCACCAGTACCACCACCAGTACCACCACCAGTACCAGTACCTCCAATACCACCAGTACCAGTACCACCCCAATACCACCAGTACCACCACCAGTACCACCAATACCACCACCATCAGAACCAGTACCACCAGTACCAGTAACACCAGTACCACTACCACCAGTACCAGTACCACCAGTACCAGTACCACCACCACCAGTACCAGTACCACCACCAGTACCACCACCAGCACCACCACCAGTACCACCACTAGTACCACCACCACCAGTACTACCACTACCAGTACTACCACCACCAGTACTACCACCACCAGTACCACAACCTGTACCACCACCAGTAGCAGTACCACCACCAGTACCACCACTAGTACCACCACCAGTACAACCACCACCACCAGTACCACCACCACCACCAGTACCACCACCAGTACCACCACCAGTACCACCAATACCACCACCATCAGTACCAGTACCACCAGTACCAGTAACACCAGTACCACTACCACCAGTACCAGTACCACCAGTACCAGCACCACCAGTACCACCACCAGTACCACCACCAGCACCACCACCAGTACCACCACTAGTACCACCACCACCAGTACTACCACTACCAGTACTACCACTACCAGTACTACCACCACCAGTAACACAACCTGTACCACCACCAGTAGCAGTACCACCGCACCACCAGTACCACCACTAGTACCACCACCAGTACAACCACCACCACCAGTACCACCACCACCACCAGTACCACCACCAGTAGTACAACCAGTACCACCACCACCACCAGTACCACCAGTATCACCACCAGTACCACTACCACCAGTACCAACACCAGTACCACCACCACCAGTACCACCACCTCCAGTACCACCACCACCACCAGTACCACCACCACCAGTACCACCATTACCACCACCACCAGTACCACCACCACCAGTACCACCACCAGTACTACCACCAGTACCACCACCAGTCCCACCACCACCACCAGTACCACCACCAGTACCACTACCAACACTACCAGTACCACCACCACCAGTACCACCACCACCACCAGTACCACCACCACAGTACCACCAGTACCAGTACCATCAGTACCACCACCACCAGTACCACCACCACCAGTACCACCACCACCACCAGTACCACCACTACCACCACCACCAATACCACCACCACCAGTACCAGTACCACCAGTACCCCTACCACCAGTACCAGTACCACCACCACCAGTACTACCACCACCAGTACCACTACCACCAAGACCACCACCAGTACCACCACCACCAGTACCACCACCACCACTACCAGTACCACCACTACCAGTACCACCAGTACCACCACTACCAGTACCACCACTACCAGTACCACCACCACCACCAGTACCACCACCACTACCACCACTACCAGTACCACCACCACCACCACCACCACCAGGGCCGGACTGGGAACCAAAACCGGCCCTGGCAAAGTGCTCGGCCGGCCGATTTTGTTACAGTGGCCCATATTGCAGCTATGCTGCAAAAACGGCCCTGTAACAAAAACGGCCGCCAGGGGCCCAAAACCGGCCCCCAGCCCTGGCGGCCCACCGGGGAAATGCCCAGTGCCCGCTATGGCCAGTCCGGCCCTGACCACCACCACCACCAGTACCACCACCACCAGTACCACCACCACCAGTACTACCACCAGTACCACCACCACCAGTACCACCGCCACCACCACCACTACTGGTACCACTACCAGTACCATCAGTACCACCACCAGTACCACCACCATGACCAGTACCACCACCAGTACCACCACCAGTACCACCACCAACAGTACCACCACCAGTACCATCAACACCACCAGTACCACCACCACAGTACCACCACCAGTACCACCAGTAACAGTACCAGTACCACCACCACCAGTACCACCACCACCAGTACTGCCAGTACCACCACCAGTACCACCACCACCAGTACCAGTACCACCAGTACCACCACCACCAGTACCACCAGTGCCACCACCACCAGTACCACCACCAGTACCACACCACCACCAGTACCACCAGTGCCACCACCACCAGTACCACCACCACCAGTACCACCACCAGTACCACCACCAGTACCACCACCACCAGTACCACCACCAGTACCATCACCACCACCAGTACTACCACCAGTACCACCACCAGTACCACAATTACCAGTACTACCACCACCAGTACCACCACCAGTACCACCACCACCAGTACCACCACCAGTACCACCACCAGTACCACCACCAGTACCACAATTACCAGTACTACCACCACCAGTACCACCACCACCAGTACTACCACCACCAGTACTACCACCACCATTACCACCACCACCACCACCAGTACCAACACCAGTACCACAACCACCACCAGTACCACCAACACCACCACCAGTACCACCACCAGTACCAGTACCACCAGTACCACCATCAGTACCACCACGCCCAGTACCACCACTACCACCAGTACCACCACCAGTGCCACTACCACCACTACCAGTACCGCCACCACTACCACCACTACCAGTACCACCACCAGTACCACCACCACCAGTACCACCACCACTACCACTACCACCACAGTACCACCAGCACCACAACCACCACCAGTACCACCACCACCAGTACCAGTACCACCAGTACCACCACCACCACCACCACCAGTACCATCACCACCACCAGTACCACCAGTGCCACCACCACCAGTACCACCAGTACCACCACCACCAGTACCACCACCAGTACCACCACCAGTACCACCACCAGTACCACAACCACCAGTACTACCACCGCCAGTACCACCACCACCAGTACCACCACCAGAACTACCACCACCAGTACCACCACCATTACCACCACCACCATTACCACCACCAGTACCAGTACCACCACCACCACCAGTACCACCACCACCTGTGCCACCAGCACCACCACCACCAGTACCACCACTAGTACCGCCACCAGTACAACCACCACCACCAGTACCACCACCACCACCAGTACCACCACCACTACCACCAGTACCACCGCCAGTACCACCACCACCTCCAGTACCACCACCTCCAGTACCACCACCACCACCAGTACCACCACCACCAGTACCACCACCACCACCATTACCACCATTACCACCACCACCAGTACCACCATCACCAGTACCACCACCAGTACCACCACCAGTACTACAACCAGTACCACCACCAGTCCCACCACCACCACCTGTACCACCACCAGTACCACTACCACCACTACCAGTACCACCACCAGTACCACCACCACTGGTACCACCACCACAGTACCACCAGTACCACCAGTACCAGTACCATCAGTACCACCACCACTAGTACCACCACCAGTACCACCACCACCAGTACCACCAGCACCACCACCACCAGTACCACCACCACCACCAGTACCACCACCACCACTACCAGTACCACCACCACCAGTACCACCAGTACCACCACCACCAGTACCACCACCACCAATACCACCACCACCAGTACCACCAATACCAGTACCACCAGTACCCCTACCACCAGTACCAGTACCACCAGTACCACCACCACCAGTACTACCACCACCACCAGTATCACTACCACCAATACCACCACCACCACCAGTACCAGTACCACCAGTACCAGTACCACCAGTACCACTACCACCAGTGCCAGTACGACCACCACGAGTACCACCACCACCAGTACCACCACCACCACTACCAGTACCACCACTACCAGTACCACCAGTACCACCACCACCACTACCACCATTACCAGTACCACCACTACCAGTACCACCACCACCACCAGTACCACCACCACTACCACCACTACCAGTACCACCACCACCACCAGGGCCGGATTGGGAACCAAAACCGGCCCTGGCAAAGTGCTCGGCCGGTGATTTTGTTACAGTGGCCGATATTGCAGCTATGCTGCAAAAACGGCCCTGTAACAAAAACGGCCCCCAGCGGCCCAAAACCAGCCCCCAGCCCTGGCGGCCCACCGGGGAAATGCCCAGTGCCCGCTACGGCCAGTCTGGCCCTGACCACCACCACCACCAGTACCACCACCACCAGTACCACACCACCAGTACTACCACCAGTACCACCACCACCAGTACCACCGCCACCACCACCACTACTGGTACCACTACCAGTACCATCAGTACCACCACCAGTACCACCACCACGACCAGTACCAGTACCACCACCAACAGTACCACCACCAGTACCATCACCACCACCAGTACCACCACCACAGTACCACCACCACCAGTACCAGTACCACCAGTAACAGTACCAGCACCAGTACCACCACCACCAGTACCACGACCACCAGTACCACCACCAGTACTGCCAGTACCACCACCACCACCAGTACCACCACCACCACCAGTACCACCACCAGTACCACCACCAGTACCACCACCACCAGTACCACCACCACCACCAGTACCACCACCACCACCAGTACCACCACCAGTACCACCACCAGTACCACCACCACCAGTACCAGTACCACCAGTACCACCACCACCAGTACCACCAGTGCTACCACCAGTACCACACCACCACCAGTACCACCAGTGCCACCACCACCAGTACCACCACCACCAGTACCACCACCACCATCAGTACCACCACCAGTACCACCACCACCAGTACCACCACCAGTACCATCACCACCACCAGTACTACCACCAGTACCACCACCAGTACCACAATTACCAGTACTACCACCACCATTACCACCACCACCAGTACCACCAGTACCACCACCACCACCAGTACCACCACCACCACCAGTACCACCACCAGTACCACAATTACCAGTACTACCACCACCAGTACCACCACCACCAGTACTACCACCACCAGTACTACCACCACCATTACCACCACCACCAGTACCACCACCACCAGTACCACCACCACCACCACCAGTACCACAACCACCACCAGTACCACCAACACCACCACCAGAACCACCACCAGTACCACCATCAGTACCACCACCACCAGTACCACCACTACCACCAGTACCACCACCAGTGCCACTACCACCACTACCAGTACCGCCACCACTACCACCACTACCAGTACCACCACCACCACCAGTACCACCGCCAGTACCACCACCACCAGTACCACCACCTCCAGTACCACCACCACCACCAGTACCACCACCACCAGTACCACCACCACCACCATTACCACCATTACCACCACCACCAGTACCACCATCACCAGTACCACCACCAGTACCACCACCAGTACTACCACCAGTACCACCACCAGTCCCACCACCACCACCTGTACCACCACCAGTACCACTACCACCACTACCAGTACCACCACCAGTACCACCACCACTGGTACCACCACCACAGTACCACCAGTACCACCAGTACCAGTACCATCAGTACCACCACCACCAGTACCACCACCAGTACCACCACCACCAGTACCACCAGCACCACCACCACCAGTACCACCACCACCAGTACCACCACCACCACTACCAGTACCACCACCACCAGTACCACCAGTACCACCACCACCAGTACCACCACCACCAATACCACCACCACCAGTACCAGTACCACCAGTACCCCTACCACCAGTACCAGTACCACCAGTACCACCACCACCAGTACTACCACCACCACCAGTACCACTACCACCAATACCACCACCACCACCAGTACCAGTACCACCAGTACCAGTACCACCAGTACCACTACCACCAGTGCCAGTACGACCACCACCAGTACCACCACCACCACTACCAGTACCACCACCACCACTACCAGTACCACCACTACCAGTACCACCACTACCAGTACCACCACTACCAGTACCACCACCACCACCAGTACCACCACCACTACCACCACTACCAGTACCACCACTACCACCAGGGCCGGACTGGGAACCAAAACCGGCCCTGGCAAAGTGCTCGGCCGGTGATTTTGTTACAGTGGCCGATATTGCAGCTATGCTGCAAAAACAGCCCTGTAACAAAAACGGCCCCCAGGGGCCCAAACCCAGCCCCCAGCCCTGGCGGCCCACCGGGGAAATGCCCAGTGCCCGCTACGGCCAGTCCGGCCCTGACCATCACCACCACCAGTACCACCTCCACCAGTACCAGTACCACCAGTACCACCACCACCACCAGTACTACCACCACCACCAGTATCACTACCACCAATACCACCACCACCACCAGTACCAGTACCACCAGTACCAGTACCACCAGTACCACTACCACCAGTGCCAGTACGACCACCACCAGTACCACCACCACCAGTACCACCACCACCACTACCAGTACCACCACTACCAGTACCACCAGTACCACCACCACCACTACCACCATTACCAGTACCACCACTACCAGTACCACCACCACCACCAGTACCACCACCACTACCACCACTACCAGTACCACCACCACCACCAGGGCCGGACTGGGAACCAAAACCGGCCCTGGCAAAGTGCTCGGCCGGTGATTTTGTTACAGTGGCCGATATTGCAGCTATGCTGCAAAAACGGCCCTGTAACAAAACGGCCCCCAGCGGCCCAAAACCAGCCCCCAGCCCTGGCGGCCCACCGGGAAATGCCCAGTGCCCGCTACGGCCAGTCTGGCCCTGACCACCACCACCACCAGTACCACCACCACCAGTACCACACCACCAGTACTACCACCAGTACCACCACCACCAGTACCACCGCCACCACCACCACTACTGGTACCACTACCAGTACCATCAGTACCACCACCAGTACCACCACCACGACCAGTACCACCACCAGTACCAGTACCACCACCAACAGTACCACCACCAGTACCATCACCACCACCAGTACCACCACCACAGTACCACCACCACCAGTACCAGTACCACCAGTAACAGTACCAGCACCAGTACCACCACCACCAGTACCACGACCACCAGTACCACCACCAGTACTGCCAGTACCACCACCACCACCAGTACCACCACCACCACCAGTACCACCACCAGTACCACCACCAGTACCACCACCACCAGTACCAGTACCACCAGTACCACCACCACCAGTACCACCAGTGCCACCACCAGTACCACACCACCACCAGTACCACCAGTGCCACCACCACCAGTACCACCACCACCAGTACCACCACCACCACCAGTACCACCACCAGTACCACCACCACCAGTACCACCACCAGTACCATCACCACCACCAGTACTACCACCAGTACCACCACCAGTACCACAATTACCAGTACTACCACCACCATTACCACCACCACCAGTACCACCAGTACCACCACCACCACCAGTACCACCACCACCACCAGTACCACCACCAGTACCACAATTACCAGTACTACCACCACCAGTACCACCACCACCAGTACTACCACCACCAGTACTACCACCACCATTACCACCACCACCAGTACCACCACCACCAGTACCACCACCACCACCACCAGTACCACAACCACCACCAGTACCACCAACACCACCACCAGAACCACCACCAGTACCACCATCAGTACCACCACCACCAGTACCACCACTACCACCAGTACCACCACCAGTGCCACTACCACCACTACCAGTACCGCCACCACTACCACCACTACCAGTACCACCACCACCACCAGTACCACCGCCAGTACCACCACCACCAGTACCACCACCTCCAGTACCACCACCACCACCACCACCAGTACCACCACCACCAGTACCACCACCACCACCATTACCACCATTACCACCACCACCAATACCACCATCACCAGTACCACCACCAGTACCACCACCAGTACTACCACCAGTACCACCACCAGTCCCACCACCACCACCTGTACCACCACCAGTACCACTACCACCACTACCAGTACCACCACCAGTACCACCACCACTGGTACCACCACCACAGTACCACCAGTACCACCAGTACCAGTACCATCAGTACCACCACCACCAGTACCACCACCAGTACCACCACCACCAGTACCACCAGCACCACCACCACCAGTACCACCACCACCAGTACCACCACCACCACTACCAGTACCACCACCACCAGTACCACCAGTACCACCACCACCAGTACCACCACCACCAATACCACCACCACCAGTACCAGTACCACCAGTACCCCTACCACCAGTACCAGTACCACCAGTACCACCACCACCAGTACTACCACCAGTACCACTACCACCAATACCACCACCACCACCAGTACCAGTACCACCAGTACCAGTACCACCAGTACCACTACCACCAGTGCCAGTACGACCACCACCAGTACCACCACCACCACTACCAGTACCACCACCACCACTACCAGTACCACCACTACCAGTACCACCACTACCAGTACCACCACTACCAGTACCACCACCACCACCAGTACCACCACCACTACCACCACTACCAGTACCACCACTACCACCAGGGCCGGACTGGGAACCAAAACCGGCCCTGGCAAAGTGCTCGGCCGGTGATTTTGTTACAGTGGCCGATATTGCAGCTATGCTGCAAAAACAGCCCTGTAACAAAAACGGCCCCCAGGGGCCCAAACCCAGCCCCCAGCCCTGGCGGCCCACCGGGGAAATGCCCAGTGCCCGCTACGGCCAGTCCGGCCCTGACCATCACCACCACCAGTACCACCTCCACCAGTACCACACCACCAGTACTACCACCAGTACCACCACCACCAGTACCACCGCCACCACCACCACTACTGGTACCACTACCAGTACCATCAGTACCACCACCAGTACCACCACCACGACCAGTACCACCACCAGTACCAGTACCACCACCAACAGTACCACCACCAGTACCATCACCACCACCAGTACCACCACCACAGTACCACCACCACCAGTACCAGTACCACCAGTAACAGTACCAGCACCAGTACCACCACCACCAGTACCACGACCACCAGTACCACCACCAGTACTGCCAGTACCACCACCACCACCAGTACCACCACCACCACCAGTACCACCACCAGTACCACCACCACCACCACCAGTACCACCACCAGTACCACCACCAGTACCACCACCACCAGTACCAGTACCACCAGTACCACCACCACCAGTACCACCAGTGCCACCACCACCACCACCACCAGTACCACACCACCACCAGTACCACCAGTGCCACCACCACCAGTAACACCACCACCAGTACCACCACCACCACCAGTACCACCACCAGTACCACCACCACCAGTACCACCACCAGTACCATCACCACCACCAGTACTACCACCAGTACCACCACCAGTACCACAATTACCAGTACTACCACCACCATTACCACCACCACCAGTACCACCACCAGTACCACCACCACCACCAGTACCACCAGTACCACCAGTACCACCACCACCACCAGTACCACCACCAGTACCACAATTACCAGTACTACCACCACCAGTACCACCACCACCAGTACTACCACCACCAGTACTACCACCACCATTACCACCACCACCAGTACCACCACCACCAGTACCACCACCACCACCACCAGTACCACAACCACCGCCAGTACCACCAACACCACCACCAGTACCACCATCAGTACCACCACCACCAGTACCACCACTACCACCAGTACCACCACCAGTGCCACTACCACCACTACCAGTACCGCCACCACTACCACCACTACCAGTACCACCACCACCACCAGTACCACCAGTACCACCACCACCAGTACCACCACCACTACCACCACAGTACCACCACCACCACCAGTACAACCACCACCAGTACCACCAGTACCAGTACCACCAGTACCACCACCACCACCAGTACCACCACCACCACCAGTACCACCAGTGCCACCACCACCAGTACCACCACCAGTACCACCACCACCAGTACCACCACCAGTACCACCACCAGTACCACAACCACCAGTACTACCACCAGTCCCACCACCAGTACTAGTACCACCAGTACCACCACCAATACCACCAGTACCACCACCAGTACCACCACCAGTACCAGTACCTCCAATACCACCAGTACCAGTACCACCCCAATACCACCAGTACCACCACCAGTACCACCAATACCACCACCATCAGAACCAGTACCACCAGTACCAGTAACACCAGTACCACTACCACCAGTACCAGTACCACCAGTACCAGTACCACCACCACCAGTACCAGTACCACCACCAGTACCACCACCAGCACCACCACCAGTACCACCACTAGTACCACCACCACCAGTACTACCACTACCAGTACTACCACCACCAGTACTACCACCACCAGTACCACAACCTGTACCACCACCAGTAGCAGTACCACCACCAGTACCACCACTAGTACCACCACCAGTACAACCACCACCACCAGTACCACCACCACCACCAGTACCACCACCAGTACCACCAATACCACCACCATCAGTACCAGTACCACCAGTACCAGTAACACCAGTACCACTACCACCAGTACCAGTACCACCAGTACCAGCACCACCAGTACCACCACCAGTACCACCACCAGCACCACCACCAGTACCACCACTAGTACCACCACCACCAGTACTACCACTACCAGTACTACCACCACCAGTACTACCACCACCAGTAACACAACCTGTACCACCACCAGTAGCAGTACCACCGCACCACCAGTACCACCACTAGTACCACCACCAGTACAACCACCACCACCAGTACCACCACCACCACCAGTACCACCACCAGTAGTACAACCAGTACCACCACCACCACCAGTACCACCAGTATCACCACCAGTACCACTACCACCAGTACCAACACCAGTACCACCACCACCAGTACCACCACCTCCAGTACCACCACCACCACCAGTACCACCACCACCAGTACCACCAGAACCACCACCACCAGTACCACCACCACCAGTACCACCACCAGTACTACCACCAGTACCACCACCAGTCCCACCACCACCACCAGTACCACCACCAGTACCACTACCAACGCTACCAGTACCACCACCACCAGTACCACCACCACCACCAGTACCACCACCACAGTACCACCAGTACCAGTACCATCAGTACCACCACCACCAGTACCACCACCACCAGTACCACCACCACCACCAGTACCACCACTACCACCACCACCAATACCACCACCACCAGTACCAGTACCACCAGTACCCCTACCACCAGTACCAGTACCACCAGTACCACCACCACCAGTACTACCACCACCAGTACCACTACCACCAAGACCACCACCAGTACCACCACCACCAGTACCACCACCACCACTATCAGTACCACCACTACCAGTACCACCAGTACCACCACTACCAGTACCACCACTACCAGTACCACCACCACCACCAGTACCACCACCACTACCACCACTACCAGTACCACCACCACCACCACCACCACCACCACCAGGGCCGGACTGGGAACCAAAACCGGCCCTGGCAAAGTGCTCGGCCGGCCGATTTTGTTACAGTGGCCCATATTGCAGCTATGCTGCAAAGCGGCCCTGTAACAAAAGCGATCGCCAGGCCCAAACCGGCCCCCAGCCCTGGCGGCCCACCGGGAAATGCCCAGTGCCCGCTATGGCCAGTCCGGCCCTGACCACCACCACCACCAGTACCACCACCACCAGTACCACCACCACCAGTACTACCACCAGTACCACCACCACCAGTACCACCGCCACCACCACCACTACTGGTACCACTACCAGTACCATCAGTACCACCACCAGTACCACCACCATGACCAGTACCACCACCAGTACCACCACCAGTACCACCACCAACAGTACCACCACCAGTACCATCAACACCACCAGTACCACCACCACCAGTACCACCAGTAACAGTACCAGTACCACCACCACCAGTACCACCACCACCAGTACTGCCAGTACCACCACCAGTACCACCACCACCAGTACCACCACCAGTACCACCACCACCACCACCAGTACCAGTACCACCAGTACCACCACCACCAGTACCACCAGTGCCACCACCACCAGTACCACCACCAGTACCACACCACCACCAGTACCACCAGTGCCACCACCACCAGTACCACCACCACCAGTACCACCACCACCACCAGTACCACCACCAGTACCACCACCACCAGTACCACCACCAGTACCATCACCACCACCAGTACTACCACCAGTACCACCACCAGTACCACAATTACCAGTACTACCACCACCAGTACCACCACCAGTACCACCACCACCAGTACCACCACCAGTACCACCACCAGTACCACAATTACCAGTACTACCACCACCAGTACCACCACCACCAGTACTACCACCACCAGTACTACCACCACCATTACCACCACCACCAGTACCAACACCAGTACCACAACCACCACCAGTACCACCAACACCACCACCAGTACCACCACCAGTACCAGTACCACCAGTACCACCATCAGTACCACCACGCCCAGTACCACCACTACCACCAGTACCACCACCAGTGCCACTACCACCACTACCAGTACCGCCACCACTACCACCACTACCAGTACCACCACCAGTACCACCACCACCAGTACCACCACCACTACCACTACCACCACAGTACCACCAGCACCACAACCACCACCAGTACCACCACCACCAGTACCAGTACCACCAGTACCACCACCACCACCACCACCAGTACCATCACCACCACCAGTACCACCAGTGCCACCACCACCAGTACCACCAGTACCACCACCACCAGTACCACCACCAGTACCACCACCAGTACCACAACCACCAGTACTACCACCGCCAGTACCACCACCACCAGTACCACCACCAGTACTACCACCACCAGTACCACCACCATTACCACCACCACCATTACCACCACCAGTACCAGTACCACCACCACCACCAGTACCACCACCACCTGTGCCACCAGCACCACCACCACCAGTACCACCACTAGTACCGCCACCAGTACAACCACCACCACCAGTACCACCACCACCACCAGTACCACCACCAGTAGTACAACCAGTACCACCACCACCACCAGTACCACTACCAGTACCACCACCACTACCACCAGTACCACCGCCAGTACCACCAACACCAGTACCACCACCTCCAGTACCACCACCACCACCAGTACCACCACCACCAGTACCACCACCACCACCATTACCACCATTACCACCACCACCAGTACCACCATCACCAGTACCACCACCAGTACCACCACCAGTACTACAACCAGTACCACCACCAGTCCCACCACCACCACCTGTACCACCACCAGTACCACTACCACCACTACCAGTACCACCACCAGTACCACCACCACTGGTACCACCACCACAGTACCACCAGTACCACCAGTACCAGTACCATCAGTACCACCACCACTAGTACCACCACCAGTACCACCACCACCAGTACCACCAGCACCACCACCACCAGTACCACCACCACCACCAGTACCACCACCACCACTACCAGTACCACCACCACCAGTACCACCAGTACCACCACCACCAGTACCACCACCACCAATACCACCACCACCAGTACCACCAGTACCAGTACCACCAGTACCCCTACCACCAGTACCAGTACCACCAGTACCACCACCACCAGTACTACCACCACCAGTATCACTACCACCAATACCACCACCACCACCAGTACCAGTACCACCAGTACCAGTACCACCAGTACCACTACCACCAGTGCCAGTACGACCACCACCAGTACCACCACCACCAGTACCACCACCACCACTACCAGTACCACCACTACCAGTACCACCAGTACCACCACCACCACTACCACCATTACCAGTACCACCACTACCAGTACCACCACCACCACCAGTACCACCACCACTACCACCACTACCAGTACCACCACCACCACCAGGGCCGGACTGGGAACCAAAACCGGCCCTGGCAAAGTGCTCGGCCGGTGATTTTGTTACAGTGGCGATATTGCAGCTATGCTGCAAAAGCGGCCCTGTAACAAAAGCGGCCCCCAGCGGCCCAAAACCAGCCCCCAGCCCTGGCGGCCCACCGGGAAATGCCCAGTGCCCGCTACGGCCAGTCTGGCCCTGACCACCACCACCACCAGTACCACCACCACCAGTACCACACCACCAGTACTACCACCAGTACCACCACCACCAGTACCACCGCCACCACCACCACTACTGGTACCACTACCAGTACCATCAGTACCACCACCAGTACCACCACCACGACCAGTACCACCACCAGTACCAGTACCACCACCAACAGTACCACCACCAGTACCATCACCACCACCAGTACCACCACCACAGTACCACCACCACCAGTACCAGTACCACCAGTAACAGTACCAGCACCAGTACCACCACCACCAGTACCACGACCACCAGTACCACCACCAGTACTGCCAGTACCACCACCACCACCAGTACCACCACCACCACCAGTACCACCACCAGTACCACCACCAGTACCACCACCACCAGTACCAGTACCACCAGTACCACCACCACCAGTACCACCAGTGCCACCACCACCACCACCAGTACCACACCACCACCAGTACCACCAGTGCCACCACCACCAGTACCACCACCACCAGTACCACCACCACCACCAGTACCACCACCAGTACCACCACCACCAGTACCACCACCAGTACCATCACCACCACCAGTACTACCACCAGTACCACCACCAGTACCACAATTACCAGTACTACCACCACCATTACCACCACCACCAGTACCACCACCAGTACCACCAGTACCACCACCACCACCAGTACCACCACCACCACCAGTACCACCACCAGTACCACAATTACCAGTACTACCACCACCAGTACCACCACCACCAGTACTACCACCACCAGTACTACCACCACCATTACCACCACCACCAGTACCACCACCACCAGTACCACCACCACCACCACCAGTACCACAACCACCACCAGTACCACCAACACCACCACCAGAACCACCACCAGTACCACCATCAGTACCACCACCACCAGTACCACCACTACCACCAGTACCACCACCAGTGCCACTACCACCACTACCAGTACCGCCACCACTACCACCACTACCAGTACCACCACCACCACCAGTACCACGCCAGTACCACCACCACCAGTACCACCACCTCCAGTACCACCACCACCACCAGTACCACCACCACCAGTACCACCACCACCACCATTACCACCATTACCACCACCACCAGTACCACCATCACCAGTACCACCACCAGTACCACCACCAGTACTACCACCAGTACCACCACCAGTCCCACCACCACCACCTGTACCACCACCAGTACCACTACCACCACTACCAGTACCACCACCAGTACCACCACCACTGGTACCACCACCACAGTACCACCAGTACCACCAGTACCAGTACCATCAGTACCACCACCACCAGTACCACCACCAGTACCACCACCACCAGTACCACCAGCACCACCACCACCAGTACCACCACCACCAGTACCACCACCACCACTACCAGTACCACCACCACCAGTACCACCAGTACCACCACCACCAGTACCACCACCACCAATACCACCACCACCAGTACCAGTACCACCAGTACCCCTACCACCAGTACCAGTACCACCAGTACCACCACCACCAGTACTACCACCACCACCAGTACCACTACCACCAATACCACCACCACCACCAGTACCAGTACCACCAGTACCAGTACCACCAGTACCACTACCACCAGTGCCAGTACGACCACCACCAGTACCACCACCACCAGTACCACCACCACCACTACCAGTACCACCACCACCACTACCAGTACCACCACTACCAGTACCACCACTACCAGTACCACCACCACCACCAGTACCACCACCACTACCACCACTACCAGTACCACCACTACCACCAGGGCCGGACTGGGAACCAAAACCGGCCCTGGCAAAGTGCTCGGCCGGTGATTTTGTTACAGTGGCCGATATTGCAGCTATGCTGCAAAAACAGCCCTGTAACAAAAACGGCCCCCAGGGGCCCAAACCCAGCCCCCAGCCCTGGCGGCCCACCGGGGAAATGCCCAGTGCCCGCTACGGCCAGTCCGGCCCTGACCATCACCACCACCAGTACCACCTCCACCAGTACCACACCACCAGTACTACCACCAGTACCACCACCACCAGTACCACCGCCACCACCACCACTACTGGTACCACTACCAGTACCATCAGTACCACCACCAGTACCACCACCACGACCAGTACCACCACCAGTACCACCACCAACAGTACCACCACCAGTACCATCACCACCACCAGTACCACCACCACAGTACCACCACCACCAGTACCAGTACCACCAGTAACAGCACCAGTACCACCACCACCAGTACCACGACCACCAGTACCACCACCAGTACTGCCAGTACCACCACCACCACCAGTACCACCACCACCACCAGTACCACCACCAGTACCACCACCACCACCAGTACCACCACCAGTACCACCACCAGTACCACCACCACCAGTACCAGTACCACCAGTACCACCACCACCAGTACCACCAGTGCCACCACCACCACCACCACCAGTACCACACCACCACCAGTACCACCAGTGCCACCACCACCAGTACCACCACCACCAGTACCACCACCACCACCAGTACCACCACCAGTACCACCACCACCAGTACCACCACCAGTACCATCACCACCACCAGTACTACCACCAGTACCACCACCAGTACCACAATTACCAGTACTACCACCACCATTACCACCACCACCAGTACCACCACCAGTACCACCAGTACCACCACCACCACCAGTACCACCAGTACCACCAGTACCACCACCACCACCAGTACCACCACCAGTACCACAATTACCAGTACTACCACCACCAGTACCACCACCACCAGTACTACCACCACCAGTACTACCACCACCATTACCACCACCACCAGTACCACCACCACCAGTACCACCACCACCACCACCAGTACCACAACCACCGCCAGTACCACCAACACCACCACCAGTACCACCATCAGTACCACCACCACCAGTACCACCACTACCACCAGTACCACCACCAGTGCCACTACCACCACTACCAGTATCGCCACCACTACCACCACTACCAGTACCACCACCACCACCAGTACCACCAGTACCACCACCACCAGTACCACCACCACTACCACCACAGTACCACCACCAGTACAACCACCACCAGTACCACCAGTACCAGTACCACCAGTACCACCACCACCACCAGTACCACCACCACCACCAGTACCACCAGTGCCACCACCACCAGTACCACCACCAGTACCACCACCACCAGTACCACCACCAGTACCACCACCAGTACCACAACCACCAGTACTACCACCGCCAGTACCACCACCACCAGTACCACCACCAGTACTACCACCACCAGTACCACCACCATTACCACCACCACCATTACAACCACCAGTACCAGTACCACCACCACCACCACCAGTACCACCACCAGTACCACCACCACCTGTGCCACGAGTACCACCACCACCAGTACCACTACCAGTACCACTAACACCACCACCCGTACCACCACCAGTAACACCACTACCACCACCAGTACCACCACCACCTGTACCACCACCTGTACCACCACCTGTACCACCACCTGTACCACCACCAGTACCACCACCAGTACCACCACCAGTACCACCACCACCTGTACCACCGCTACCACCACCACTACCACCAATACCACCACCACCAGTACCACCACCACCACCAGTACCACCACCACCAGTACCACCAGTACCAGTACCACCACCACTGGTTCTGGTGGTGGTACTGGTGGTAGTGGTGGTAGTGGTGGTACTGGTGGTGGTACTGGTGGTGGTGGTACTGGTGGTGGTGGTACTGGTGGTGCTGGTACTGGTGGTGCTGGTGGTGGTACTGGTGGTGGTGATACTGGTGGTGGTGGTGGTACTGGTGGTGGTACTGGTGGTGGTGGTACTGGTACTGGTCGTACTGGTGGTGGTACTGGTGGTGGTGGTGGTACTGGTGGTGGTGGTACTGGTGGTGCTGGTGCTGGTACTGGTGGTGGTGATACTGGTGGTGGTGGTGGTACTGGTGGTGGTACTGGTGGTGGTGGTACTGGTGGTACTGGTACTGGTCGTACTGGTGGTGGTACTCGTGGTGGTACTGGTGGTACTGGTGGGGGTAGTGGTGGTGGTACTGGTAGTGGTGGTACTGGTACTGGTGGTACTGGTGATGGTGGTGGTACTGGTGGTGGTACTGGTGGTACTGGTGGTGGTGATGGTACTGGTGGTGGTGGTACTGGTGGTACTGGTACTGATGGTGGTGGTACTGGTACTGTTGGTACTGGTGGTGGTAGTACTGGTGGTGGTACTGGTGGTGGTAGTACTGGTGGTGGTGGTACTGGTGGTGGTACTGATGGTGGTGGTACTGGTGGTGGTGGTACTGGTGGTGGTACTGTGGTGGTGGTACTGGTACTGGTGGTGGTACTGGTGGTGGCAGTGGTGGTGGTGTTGGTACTGGTGGTGGTGGTGGTACTGGTAGTGGTGGTGGTACTGGTAGTGGTGGTACTGGTAGTGGTGGTACTGGTAGTGGTGGTGGTACTGGTGGTGGTGGTACTGGTGGTGGTGGTACTGGTACTGGTAGTGGAGGTGGTGGTAGTAGTGGTGGTGGTGGTAGTGGTGGTACTGATAGTGTTGGTGGTGGTACTGGTAGTGGTGGTGGTACTGGTAGTGGTGGTGGTACTGGTAGAGGTGGTGGTGGTACTGGTAGAGGTGGTACTGTTGGTGGTGATACTTATACTGGTGATACTGGTACTGGTAGTAGTGGTGCTGGTGGTACTGGTACTGGTGGTGGTGGTATTGGTGGTAGTATTGGTGGTGGTAGTGGTGGTATTGGTGGTGGTACTGGTGATATTGGTGGTGGTACTGGTACTGGTGGTATTGGTGTGGTACTGGTACTGGTGGTATTGGTTGTGGTACTGGTACTATCGGTGGTACTGGTGGTGGTATTGGTGGTGGTACTGGTGGTACTGGTACTACTGGTACTGGTGGTTGTGGTGGTACTGGTGGTGGTAGTACTGTTGGTACTGGTACTGGTACTGGTGGTGGTGGTGGTGGTACTGATGGTGGTGGTACTGGTGGTGGTGGTACTGGTGGTGGTACTGGTGGTGGTGGTACTGGTGGTGGTGGTACTAGTGGTGGTACTGGTGTTGGTACTGGTGGTGGTGGTGCTGGTGGTGGTACTGGTGGTGGTGGTACTGGTGGTGGTGGTGGTACTGGTTGTTGTACTGGTGGTGGTAGTGGTGGTGTTGGTACTGGTGGTACTGGTACTGGTGGTGGTGGTACTGGTGGTACTGGTACTGGTGGTAGTGGTGGTACTGGTGGTGGTGGTACTGGTGGTGGTTGTTCTGGTGGTGGTGGTACTGGTGGTGGTGGCACTTGTGGTGGTGGTACTGGTGGTGGTGGTACTGGTACTGGTGGTACTGGTGGTGGTACTGGTGGTGGTGGTGGTACTGGTGGTGGTGGTACTGGTGGTACTGGTGGTACTGGTGGTGGTAGTGGTACTGGTAGTGGTGGTGGTGGTACTGGTGGTACTGGTGGTGGTGGTACTGGTACAGGTGGTGGTACTGTGGTGGTGGTACTGGTACTGGTGGTGGTACTGGTGGTGGTGGTGGTGGTACTTGTGGTGGTGGTACTGGTGGGACTGGTGGTGGGACTGGTGGTAGTGCTGGTGGTGCTGGTGGTGGTACTGGTGGTGGTACTGGTGTTGGTGGTACTGGAGGTGGTGGTACTGGTGGTGGTGATACTGGTGGTGGTACTGGTGGTGGTGGTACTGGTGGTGGTGGTACTGGTGGTGGTACTGGTGGTGGTGGTACTGGCACTGGTCGTGCTGGTGGTGGTACTGGTGGTGGTGGTGGTACTGGTGGTGGTGGTACTGGTGGTACTGGTACTGGTACTGGTGGTACTGGTGGTGGTAGTGGTGGTGGTACTGGTAGTGGTGGTGGTGGTACTGGTGGTACTGGTGGTGGTGATGGTACTGGTGGTGGTACTGGTGGTACTGGTGGTACTGGTGGTGGTGATGGTACTGGTGGTGGTGGTACTGGTGGTACTGGTACTGATGGTGGTGGTACTGGTGGTGGTAGTACTGGTGGTGGTGGTACTGGTGGTGGTGGTACTGGTGGTGGTGGTACTGGTACTGGTGGTGGTACTGTGGTGGTGGTACTGGTACTGGTGGTGGTACTGGTGGTGGTGGTACTGGTGGTACTGGTGGTGGGACTGGTGGTAGTGCTGGTGGTGCTGGTGGTGGTACTGGTGGTGGTACTGGTGTTTGTGGTACTGGAGGTGGTGGTACTGGTGGTGGTGATACTGGTGGTGGTGGTAGTGGTGGTACTGGTGATACTGGTACTGGTGGTGGAACTGGGAGTGGTGGTACTGGTGGTACTGGTACTGGTGGTGTTGTGATGGTACTGGTGGTGGTGATACTGGTCGTAGTGGTGGTAGAGGTGGTGGTGGTACTGGTGGTGGTGGTAGTGGTGGTGGTAGTGGTGGTGGTGGTGGTGGTATTGGTGGTGGTGGTACTGGTACTGGTAGTGGTGGTGGTACTGGTGGTGGTGGTACTGATAGTGGTGGTGGTGGTACTGGTAGTGGTGGTGGTGGTACTGGTACTGGTGGTACTGTTGGTGGTGGTACTTATACTGGTGGT
Organism: Calotriton arnoldi; assembly: GCA_963921515.1. NCBI lineage: Eukaryota > Metazoa > Chordata > Amphibia > Caudata > Salamandridae > Calotriton > Calotriton arnoldi. Next base: position 929,837 of record CAWUFW010000845.1, on the reverse strand, counting down.
ACTGGTACTGGTGGTGGTGGTACTGGTGGTGGTACTGGTGGTGGTGGTACTGGTGGTGGTGGTACTGGTGGTGGTACTGGTGGTGGTGGTACTGGTGGTGGCGGTGGTGGTACTGGTGGTGGTACTGGTGGTGGGACTGGTGGTAGTGCTGGTGGTGCTGGTGGTGGTACTGGTGGTGGTACTGGAGGTGGTGGTACTGGTGGTGGTGATACTGGTGGTGGTACAGGTGGTGGTGGTACTGGTGGTGGTGCTGGTGGTGGTGGTACTGGTGTTGTTGTGATGGTACTGGTGGTGGTGGTACTGGTGGTAGTGGTAGTGGTAGTGGTGGTGGTAGTGGTGGTGGTGGTGGTGGTGGTGGTACTGGTAGTGGTGGTGGTGGTACTGGTAGTGGTGGTGGTGGTACTGGTAGTGGTGGTGGTACTGGTGGTGGTGGTTCTGGTAGTGATGGTGGTGGTGGTGGTACTGGTGGTGGTGGTGGTACTGGTACTGGTGGTACTGTTGGTGGTGGTACTTATACTGGTGGTACTGGTACTGGTGGTAGTAATACTGGTGGTGCTGGTGGTGGTGTTGGTGGTAGTATTGGTGGTGGTAGTGGTGGTATTGGTGGTGGTACTGGTGATATTGGTGGTGGTACTGGTGGTATTGGTGTGGTACTGGTACTGGTTGTGGTACTGGTTGTGGTACTGGTGGTGGTACTGGTGGTATTGGTGGTGGTGGTACTGGTGGTACTGGTACTAGTGGTACTGGTACTGGTGGCGGTGGTGGTTGTACTGGTGGTGGTGGTGGTACTGGTGGTGGTACTGGTGGTGGTACTGTTGGTACTGGTACTTGTGGTACTGGTGGTGGTACTGGTACTGGTGGTGGTGGTGGTACTGGTGGTGGTACTGATGGTACTGGTAGTGGTACTGGTGGTGGTACTGGTGGTGGTGGTACTGATTGTGGTACTGGTGGTAGTGGTGGTACTGGTGGTGGTAATGGTGGTAATGGTACTGGTGGTGGTGGTACTGGTACTGGTGGTACTGGTACTGGTGGTGGTGGTATTGGTGGTGGTACTGGTGGTATTGGTGGTGGTACTGGTACTGGTGGTATTGGTGGTGGTACTGGTAGTGGTCTTGTGTGAACAAAGGTGCGCGGCCGCTATTAAAGTGAAAGCGCAGAATGGGCGCTTTTACAAATAAAAGCATTTGTTTCTCAAGTCGACAAACAAATGCTTTTCTTAATAAAAGCACCCCATTCCGCGCTTTCACATTAATAGCGGTGGCGCACCTTTGATTAGACGAGCCCAGTCTAAAGAAAGTAGCGTGCCACCATTAAAGATAAAGAGCGGAATGGGGTGCTTGTTTAAAAAAACAAAAAACAAAGTAGTCCATGAATAACTACATAAAGGCCTACAGTGTAATGAAACTGTAGTTGGCCGGTGCTCCTGGCTTCCAAACGGAAGTGATGTATCTGGATCACCGGCCAACAAGGAGCCAGTAAACAAAAGCGATGGAGCTCTGAACCAATAGCAGGCAGCAGCTGAAATTACACTCTGTAGAGTGTTTACAGGAGGTCTTGCAGACAGCGCATGCACGCTGATGCTCGACCTAAAAAATAGCACCAACCTCATTTTGTAAAATTCCAAGGTCATAGCAGAAACACAACAGGATGGGAGGATTCCACTAACCTCGAGGAATCATTACATTTAATTCTTAGAGCTAGTAAAAACACAGCCTAATGAGATTTTAAAGTTTTATTTTTATTCATTACTTTTAAGCTGAAGAATATTGGAGTTTAAAGCCCTTAGATTGTTCAAGTTGTTTTCACTATGTAACTGAAATCCAGCATTTAGACTCATAGTGCAACTCTCTTTTTGCTTACACCATGCACTTCTGTCCCAGAACTCAGACATTCTCAAGGTTCACATAATGCACACCATTTCTGACTTGCACCGTGCACATCTATACACTATTGGGCCATCAAGAGACATCACCCAGTGCACTTCTAACATGCCCACACTATGCACGGATATCCCAACACCAAGGTACTCAAGGGGCTTTTGTCTTTCACTAGGCACAGTTGTCCAAAGGCCATAATATCCCAATGATGGGAAATTGGCAGATCTCCCATGATGGTCCTGTAAACTGATCTGTAACGCTCACTGATATTACAGCACTTGAACATCTGCTATCATGCTAGACCTCCATGCTAACATGTTCCATGCCTTGACAATGGTGCCATCCTAGTACTACGGTATCCTCTGAGCTCTCAAAATGGCCCTGTATGTTGGTTTCCACCATGTACTGATATCTGAGATTGGAAACATTCACAGAGCTCATAGGATATAGCTAACCTCTTGTGCACCACGCACTAATATTCCAGCACTAAGGCACTCATGGCGGGACCGGCACCCTGCATTGGTATCAAAGTGATGAAAGACTAGGATAATATGCCACACTGGAATGAAGACATTGCAGAGAACTGAGCAACCTTAAAGAGGCAGGTTCAACCCATAACCTATTCCTTGTAGAATCGTTTAAGGGTTGAATGTCTGCCATAGATTTCTGTGCAGAACCTTCAGGCCAGTGGCTCAAGTTAATGTAATCTAGCTTAGGTGGTTAACGCACCAGCTCTCAACCATATGAATACAAAATGCCAAAGTATTTTCCCTGCCTCACCCCCCTTTGAAAATGTAAAAGGTCTGCTGTCATGCAGTTTTGTTGTGCTTACTCTAGCTCTTATCTCAACACAAAAAAGCTGGGGAAAATTTAGAGTAGTACCACTAGTACAACAAGGATCACACTAAGCAAACCAAAACTTCTTTCCTCTGCAAAAAGCAGGACTAGCTGTTTCATCCTCTCAAAGCTATCTCTTCACAAGCTTGTAACTGCGGCTGGGCCCTACAGTCCCTTAGGTAGCAATGGCAGTGCCTCCCAGTTGGCGGCACTACAGGCATACTGACGCTATGTTATCAGATAATGTAAAGATAAAGTACCTCTGCAGGATCGGAAGCGGTGTTGTCCTCAAGAACATATGAGGAAAGGTGCCCCACCACAGATGATATTGTCAGCAAATAAAACAGCATCATTAATTAAACAGGCCTTCATGAGACAAGGTATAAGTTAGAAATTATTAAAGTTTATTAATAATTAAATTACATTACAGAAGGCACATATAGTTAGTCTCAAAATCAGGCAGAATTCATATTAAATCATATATAGGGAATTCGCATAAGGCTCAAATAAATTACAGGCATCAGTAATGCAACATGAGGTCGGACTTACAATCTCCCTCAATATAATTGTAATTTTTTCTAAGTCCAAAGTAGTCACTAAATCATGTGAGTCTGCTCTCTAAAAATCAGGAAAGCAACACACACGCACCTCCAAAATGAGCTCTCTTTAATAGGGAAAATACACAGTAAAAATCACAGTCAGCATGAGGTAGGCAAAATGTTACATAGCTCAACAAATTACATCCTGAATAAAATGGAACAATACATAACACAATCCCCTAAATGAATAATAATGTGTTCCCTTTTCCCCTAATGTTGTCAGATGTGACAGTACAAATCTAGTTACATATTAAACAGTGACCGACTAATGAATAGGCCCACTGAGTTCGGGCAGGAAGAATAGAAGAGAAAGCAACATTTAAGAGCAAAGCTTCCTCTAGAGCTTACAAAGAGCAACATTCATTCATAGGGAGCAAGCAGGGTTGCAAAACTTATCAGATTCAATAGTGCACATTTTGCTGTGCGTGGAGTCAGTGAGAAATGAAAAGTGAAAACATGGTCACATTTGAAATACAAGGTAGAGCATGAACTATGTTTGACCAAACTAAGAAAACACAATTCTGTAAAGTAGAACCAATTTGTTTTGGTTGCAAATTATTCATAATACCAAATAGTGTTTATTAATTAAAGATTTGGGGTTATCACAGACCTGCCATCTTGAAAACAAATTTCACAGACAGGAGGCGAGACCTTGGAGAGCGCTGAGAATTGCCTGAGAGGCATTTCTGACCCCTCATGCCACCAACTTATCTCCTACCCCAAAACAAACGCTTGCCAAGGCTGCCATCAATGTCCTGGGATGTTTTCAAAACGCTTAATGGGTATTGGCTGCTCAGAGACTCCACAGAGAAACTGAAAATCTACTCTGGTCTGGGGTTTCCAGCTCACATTTGCTGCCACTGTATGGTATTGGCTCCTTACCAGGTGACCGTGTGAAGGCAGCTGATATCGTGTGACATGTTCATGCAGTGTGAGGTGGCAGGTCCTTCATCATTCTAAATCAGTAAATTAAGGGGGGTGGGGCCCTAACAAGGTAGAGACCTAAGAAGCATACCTGAGAAACCTCCACAAGAGGCGTGTCAAGTGTAAATAAGGGCACAGCTTAATACATATGGTATAGAATCTTGTGCTTGACACGTCTACTGTTAACTGGACAATGAATAACTGAAACCAGTAGGCAAAAATATTTTTTTCAACTTCTTATAAAGCATCATTATCTTGCACCACAAGCAAAAAACCTTGAAAAGTCAAATTAAGAAGTAAGCAGCACATTGGCTGCTTACTATTGTTACCCTCAGGGAGTTGTGTATAAAGGGAATAACTTTATCATTTAACTGGAATGAAATAATATCCTAGGCCCTGGGACACTGTGATGAGGAAGACTTAGCTGAAGCTCTGGATAGCTGGTCTTTTGTGTTATGTTCCATCTGAGGAGCCCTATAGAAAAGGAAGAAAGACCAAGATAGGATCTAATAGCTAAAGAGAAAAGACTAAATAGGAAAGACAGACTAGTTAGAAACAAGAGAGGAAGTTTATATATATAATATATTCTCCAGCCCCTGGCAGGAAGAGAAAGTATTCGCACCCTCACCAATGGCAAAAAGCAGACTGCCAACACTCTGCAAGAGAAGACCCTAAGCAGACCTCCAATGGCATATTAGAGGAGCTGCAGTGGAGGACGCCAAGCTCCCTCAGAGGAGGAGACCTAACATGAAGACCTGACCTCAGGGGAGATTGAGTGAGGAGTCGTGGCACCCGGCTTCCCACTGTTGAAGTCACAGTCCTGCCACAGACTGAGGACGGGTCATGGCTAGACCGTGTGGGTGCTCAAAAACAGGAATTCTGAGCAAAGGGAACACACAGTCTTTTTGTATTTGTTTCTATTTTGTTCTAAATGGGTGCGCTGTGAGTAAAATTAATGTATATTAATCCCAGCTAAAGCTGAGACTTTCAATATAAATGTATTCCCAACAACCTGCCCGCGCCGGATGCTGCAACCCTCGCGAAGATCCTTCTACGAGTGCGGTGGGACTCGCCCGAAGACACAATGGAGACCAAGGTGGTGGTGCGCTGCTGGGCTAGATACTTGAGACGAGTAGGCGCCAAGACTCCCTATTCCCCAGATATACCCATCACACTGCTGCGCTGTCTGCCACAGGGAGAGTACTGGGCAGGGCTAGAGGACTGGGTAGAGGCAGGACTGAAAGTGATGGGGGACCTGTACCTAGATTCCACACTACTACCATTCGAAGAGCTACAAGCCGTATACGACTTGCCGGGAGGCCACTTCCTGAAACATGGGGCTCCACTAGAAGGATTGGTCGCCATTGGGAAGCGGGAGGTACGGAGCCGCGGGCACTGGCAGGGTGCAGATATGTGGCGCTGTCAGCGGTGAGGATTAAGACAGTGTCTTGCCTCTACAAGGCCATCAATCAATCAATCAATCATGTCACTTATAAAGCGCACTACATACCCGCGAGGGTCTCAAGGCGCTGGGGGAAGAGGGGGGTGGTGCTGCTACTGATCGAAGAGCCAGGTCTTGAGGAGTCTTCTGAAGGCCAGTAGGTCTTGGGTCTGTCGGAGGTTGGTGGGGAGGGTGTTCCAGGTCTTGGCGGCGAGGTGGGAGAAGGATCTGCCACCGGCGGTCGTTTTCCGGATGCGGGGGACTGTGGCGAGGGCGAGGCTGGTCGAGCGGAGCTGGCGGGTGGGGGTGTAGAAGCTGAGTCGTCTGTTGAGGTAGGCTGGTCCGGAGTTGTGGAGTGCTTTGTGTGCGTGGGTGAGGAGCTTGAAGGTTATCCTCTTGTTGACAGGGAGCCAGTGCAGGTCTCTCAGGTGGGGTGTGATGTGGCTGCGTCGGGGGATGTCGAGGATAAGACGTGCAGAGGCGTTCTGGATGCGTTGCAGCCGTCTCAGGAGCTTAGCCGTCGTTCCTGCGTAGAGGGCGTTTCCGTAGTCCAGCCTGCTGGTGACGAGGGCCTGGGTGACTGTTTTTCTTGTTTCGGTGGGGATCCACTTGAAGATCCTGCGGAGCATTCGGAGGATGTTGAAGCAGGATGAGGAAACGGCGTTGACCTGCTTAGTCATGGAGAGGGTGGGGTCGAGGATGACCCCTAGGTTGCGTACGTGGTCGGTGGGTGGCGGGGCTGTTCCCAGTGATGTTGGCCACCAGGAGTCGTCCCAGGCTGAAGGGTTGGAACCAAGGATGAGGACCTCCGTCTTGTCCGAGTTCAGCTTCAGGCGGCTGGTCCTCATCCATTCGGCGACGGCCTTCATTCCTTCGTGGAGGTGGGCTTTGGCGGTGTGAGGGTCTTTGGTGAGGGAGAGGATCAGCTGGGTGTCGTCGGCGTAGGAGATGATGTTGAGGTTGTGCTGTCGGGCGACGTGGGTGAGGGGTGCCATGTAGATGTTGAACAGCGTTGGGCTGAGGGAGGAGCCTTGGGGTACGCCGCAGATGATCTTGGTGGCCTTGGATCGGAAGGGGGCGAGGCGGACGCTTTGTGTTCTGCCGGAAAGGAAGGATGTGGTCCAGTCCAGGGCCTTCTCTTGGATCCCGGCGTCGTGAAGGCGTGTTCGTAGTGTGTGGTGGCAGACCGTGTCGAAGGCGGCTGATAGGTCCAGGAGGATGAGGGCTGCTGTTTCTCCGTTGTCTAGCAGGGTCCTGATGTCATCGGTGGCGGCGATGAGGGCGGTTTCGGTGCTGTGGTTGCTGCGGAAGCCGGACTGGGAAGGGTCCAGGATGCTGTTCTCCTCGAGGTAGCGGGTCAGTTGTTTGTTGACGATTTTCTCGGTGACCTTCGCGGGGAACGGGAGCAGAGAGATGGGTCGGAAGTTCTTGAGGTCCTTGGGGTCTGCCTTGGGTTTCTTGAGTAAGGCGGTGATCTCGGCGTGCTTCCAGCTTTCCGGGAAGGTTGCTGTCTCGAAGGAGATGTTGATTATTTTCCGGAGATGGGGCGCGATGGCTGTACTGGCTTTGTTGAAGATGTGGTGAGGGCACGGGTCTAGCGGTGAACCGGAGTGGATGGTGTTCATGATCTCGCTGGTGTCCTCGTCGTTGATGTTGGTCCAGGAGAGCAGGCGGTTGGTGGTTGTGGGGGCAGTGGTCTCGGTGGTTGCCGGGGCGGTCGTGGTGTTGAAGCTGTCGTGGATGTTGGCGATTTTGCGGTGGAAGAAGGTGGCCAGTGAGTCGCACAGGTCTCGCGACGGCTGGATGTCGTTGGTGTTGGAGCTGGGGTTGGAGAGTTCCTTCACGATGTTGAAGAGCTCTTTGCTGTTGTGTGCGTTGTTGTCTAGGCGGTCTTTGAGTGAGGCCCTTTTGGCGGATCTGATGAGGTGATGGTGACTGCGGGTGGCGCTCTTGTGGGCGGCGTAGCTGTCCGCTGTCCGTTCGTGGAGCCAGATCTTCTCCAGTTTTCGGCATGTTCGTTTGGAGGCCTGGAGGTCTTCGGTGAACCAGGTGGCTTTCTTGCTGGTGTGGCTGTTGGGCGGATTCTTGAGCGGGGCGAGGGTGTTGGCGCAGTCGTCGATCCACTGTCTGAGGTTGCGGGCGGCGGTGTCGGGGTCGGAGGGTTCGGCGGGTGGGCTCAGGGCGAGGGTTGTGGTTGGCTGGTCTTCCGTGACTCTGCTCCAGCAGCGGCGAGGCATTTGTTCGGTGCGGTGGTGCGTGGTGGGCTTCCTGTAGGTGAAGTGGATGCAGTGGTGGTCAGTCCAGTGGGGTTCGGAGGTGTGGTTGAAGGAGACGTGTGGGCTTGCGGAAAAGATGGAGTCTAGCGTGTGGCCGGCGGTGTGGGTGGGTGTAGTCACGAGCTGTCTGAGTCCGAGGGTGGCGAGGTTGTCGATCAGGGTGGTGGAGTTGGTGTCCTTGTTGTTCTCGAGGTGGAAGTTCAGGTCCCCGAGGAGGATGTAGTCCGTGGAGGCGATGGCGTGTGTGCTGACGAAGTCAGCGATGGAATCGCTGAACTGTGGTCTGGGTCCGGGGGTCTGTAGATGAGGGTTCCTCTGAGGGTGGTGTTGGGATCGGTGTGGATCTGGAAGTGCATGTGTTCGGCGGTGCTGAGGGTGTCGTCGGTGTTGGTTGAGACTCTGAGGGTGTTCCTGTGGACGATGGCGATGCCTCCTCCGACTCCGTTGGTGCGGTACCTGCGGGTGATCTTGTATCCGTCCGGGATGGCAATGGCGATGTCGGGGGCTGAAGCGGGATTCAGCCAGATCTCCGTCAGGAATGCGACGTCTGGGGAGGTTGAGTCGAGAAGGTCCCAGAGTTCGATGGCGTGTTTGCGGGCGGAGCGGGTGTTGAGGAGGATGCATCTGAGGTAGTTGGGTTCTTTCCTGGGCGGTGGTTTGGCGGGGCGGGTGCTGGCGAAGCTGCAGTTCCGGCAGGTGAAGGGCCCTTGGGTGCGCTTCGGGGTGGCCTGGTAGCAGGCGTGATCTTTTCCGGGGTTGAGTGCGTGGAGGGTGCTGGCGTCGTATCGGCGTCTGTTGATGTGGCGGGCGCGGGGGATGCCCGGACCAGGGGGTCTGGCGCTGGGCGCGGTCACGGCGCGGACGGGCGCAGACGGGCTTGCCTTAGGCGCGCCTTCGGCGCGCCAGCGGCCGCCATAAATGGGGAGGTGGGAGGGAGGAGCAGGGAATGGGGAAACGAATGGGCAGTGAGGGGGCGGGGCCGCAGAAGCGCAGCGGCGGGAAACAGGCACAGAAGGGAAAACGAGCACAATCAGGGCATCAAGGGGGCACAGAAAGGAAAAAGAAATGAGCACAATCAGGGGCAGCAAGGGGGCACAGAAAGGAAAAACGATCACAATCAGGGGCAGCAAGGGGGCACAGAAAGGAAAAAGAAATGAGCACAATCAGGGGCAGCAAGGGGGCACAGAAAGGAAAAACGAGCACAATCAGGGGCAGCAAGGGGGCACAGAAAGGAAAAAAACGAGCACAATCAGGGGCAGCAAGGGGGCACAGAAAGGAAAAAACTAGCACAATCAGGGGCAGCAAGGGGGCACAGAAAGGAAAAAAAACGAGCACAATCAGGGGCAGCAAGGGGGCACAGAAAGGAAAAAAAACGAGCACAATCAGGGGCAGCAAGGGGGCACAGAAAGGAAAAACGAGCACAATCAGGGGCAGCAAGGAGGCACAGAAAGGAAAAAAACCGAGCACAATCAGGGGCAGCAAGGGGGCACAGAAAGGAAAAAACGAGCACAATCAGGGGCAGCAGCAGGGCACACAGACGGAGCTGTGTGGTGGGGAGCGACCTACCAGTCAAGGTCAGGGGTCGCTCTCTTCACCACGCAGCGGCCGCCATAAATGGGGAGGTGGGAGGGAGGAGCAGGGAATGGGGCAGCGAATGGGCAGTGAGGGGGCGGGGCCGCAGGGCGCAGCGGCGGGAAACAGGCACAGAAGGGAAAGCGAGCACAATCAGGGCATCAAGGGGGCACAGAAAGGAAAAAGAAATGAGCACAATCAGGGGCAGCAAGGGGGCACAGAAAGGAAAAACGAGCACAATCAGGGGCAGCAAGGGGGCACAGAAAGGAAAAAGAAATGAGCACAATCAGGGGCAGCAAGGGGGCACAGAAAGGAAAAACGAGCACAATCAGGGGCAGCAAGGGGGCACAGAAAGGAATAAAACGAGCACAATCAGGGGCAGCAAGGGGGCACAGAAAGGAAAAAAAACGAGCACAATCAGGGGCAGCAAGGGGGCACAGAAAGGAAAAAAACGAGCACAATCAGGGGCAGCAAGGGGGCACAGAAAGGAAAAAAACGAGCACAATCAGGGGCAGCAAGGGGGCACAGAAAGGAAAAACGAGCACAATCAGGGGCAGCAAGGGGGCACAGAAAGGAAAAAAAACGAGCACAATCAGGGGCAGCAAGGGGGCACAGAAAGGAAAAAACGAGCACAATCAGGGGCAGCAGCAGGGCACACAGACGGAGCTGTGTGGTGGGGGAGCGACCTACCAGTCAAGGTCATGAGGCAAGACATGCAACAGCCGCTAGAGCGCTTGCGATTACAATGGGAGGAAGACTTGGGTAAGCCGTTACCAGAGGTGGAGTGGGATAGGATCCTAGAGCGAACCCCGAAGGCATCCAGAAATGCGCGTTTTAAATTAATTAATTTTTACGTATTGCATAGAGCGTACCTCACCCCGAATCAGGAGATACTTTGGCACGGACACGGCAGCGTGTCCACGATGTGGAGAGAGGGAGGCACACATAATCCATATGTTCTGGAGCTGCCCCACGCTACAACCCTTTTGGGAGGAGATAGGGCAAGTAGTAGGCGATCTCATCGATAAAGAGCTCCCGCGCACTCCAGAGCACTTCCTGTTAGGGTGGTTCCCCCATACGGCCAAGAATAGGATGACTGGGAAGTTCCAGGACCTGGCCTATGTGCTGGCTAAGAGAGAGATAGCCAGAAACTGGAAGGCACCAGAAGGACCCAGGATTGTTTCCTGGAAAAAAGAACTTGAGAAATGGGCAGGAGCGGAAGGCAGGTTACTGCTCAGGGAAGCCAGCAGGGGGATAGGTAAAATAGACAGGGCCAGAGCGTGGGAAGGACTGGTGAGCGAGCTGATAGCCAGCAGGCAGGACAATGGTAGTGGGGCAAGCACTCCGCAGCCAGCGGCACTAGAACAAGGGAGCGGATGAGGAGAACATCTAATCGGAATCTGGCCAACACTGCAACACACACTGAGACCGGAAGCCCGACCCACGAGAACCCAATAACACACAGGGATTGCAAATATCCACTCAAGCGCAAATCAAGGGGGGAGGGGGGTACGTTTTGTTATAAGGGAATGTTAAGTTAAGCACACCAGAGAGTAATGATTATGTGTAATACATGCAACAAGTGCTGAATATGACGTGAACAATTAACAATGTATATGTGTATCGACTATGTCTTGAAAAACCAATAAAATCTGGTTGAGAAAAAAAAAAAAAATTATTCCCAAGAAAGCCTAAAGAAAGACAGAGCAAAACCTACCTAACTCAGGAAATTAAGTGCTAGCAGAGGAAAAAAATGTTGAGCAAATCTAATTAAATAAGTTAAATAAGAGCGAAAACACAGAAGCAACGACTCACAAAAACAAGGAGATAAGAATAATGTCAGAGAAAAGACAGAGTCTAATGGTGCTTCCTTCTTCTTGTTTGTTCTCCGTATTAATATTTACTGGTGGGAGAAAACGGGAGTGGTATAGAGACCCTTCTTACCACTGGAACCTACAGTGAAAGAAAAAGAGAGAGAGAGAGAGAGAGAGAGCAAGCGAGAAAGACTTTTTGTGAGCATTATTGACTTTAAAAGGACATTGTTAAAGGCACTTTCAGACTTTAAATAATAAAGACTTTCATTGTTTAGCCTTCTAACGTGCCTGTTGTTGTTTTAAACTTCCAAGGTCCAGGGTTTACAGACACCAATGATAAACTACAGTCTCCACCATGTCGCTTTATCCCTGTGTCACGAAAGCGATTCCAGTGGCATCTGGTTACAGCTCGAGAAAGTGACAGATGGACAGGTAAAGTTATTTTTTTATTCAACCAGTGAGGGACAGAATTTGTCCAATTTGTTTTGCTAAGTCTTATTTATTATACCTTTATTATTGCTCTTTTTTGGTTGTGGTTTATCATTTGCTTACTTGCATGAGGGTGATCATCTGCCTCGAAGACTTGGCCTGGCCCTCTGTAGTCTCAAAAGCCCACAGCATTAAGTCTTCATTGTTTTTATCACCGCAGACTGTTACTTGACCAGAGAAAACACAATTGCTGATTGATTTTGATATGAAATGCTTGGGACTTTGGTGTATTCCGCAAACAAAACTGAACAGGTATGTGATTTTAGACTTTATACAACATTGACGTTTGATGACAAGATAGGTTATTTACGGACTATGTACACATATTAGTACGACTTAAATCCTCTGTGTCATCCCAGTGTTTTTACCTTGGTGAATTTAGGTTGACTGTTGCTGAGGCTGAAGTGTGGATCTTTCTTTAATGAAAAGTGAAAATCGAGGACAACCTTTTGATTCAAAATGTATGGACTATACATTGAATTAATTATGATCTAATATGTCTACTTTGGAAAGAAATAAGCCTTTGTTTAAAATGTATTTGTGAGTGTAACCCCAATTATGCTTTAAAATATGCTTGTGTAGGGTAACATCAATAGACTGGAGTCCATCTCGAGCTGGGCTCTGGTGGATAGCCACCACCAGAGATTACTTCGAAGAGGCATTTGAAAAGTGCGGTGGTAAATTGATCTTTGTCTGTTACAAGCCCGCTGACTGATTTATATTTCTTTCCAGTGTCTTAGAACGAGCAAGGATATTCTCTCTTCGTACAGGTCCATACACCTCACCTCTGAACACTTGAGGGAACTTTATCACTTTTGAAGTTAGGATTATTAGCATAATGTTCTTACTGCTAAGGTATTTTACCGATACATTGGGTATCCTAGATATGGCCTTCTGTACCATATGAACTGGATGAAAAAGTACAGCTCCGCTATCAAACAATTAGACCCCTTTCCTGCAGTGTCTGAGTGCATCCCAGAGAACTATCAACTGAAAATCACAAAATGAATTGGGCAGGGCTCCTTATCTTCTTGGTAACATGAAATATTTCTGAATCAGTCTTTACAAGGTCAGAGTACTGTGCCCTATGCCTCTTTGGGGCGTGTGCGTATGAAGAGTGGGCCTATGTCGGTCCTGAATTTTGGGGACAGACTCAAATGCTTATGATTCACAGATGGCTTGGAATTCACCACTTTTTTATTGTTCCTATTGCTATATATAGAGAATCACTCTTATTTTTTTAAACATCTCTCAGTTCAGTCTGATAGGCTAACATTATGCCCAATAAACGTGTGCTTGACTAAGAGGGTTAAAAACTCTCAAGTGATATGCACATAATTCCTCCCATTGCCACGAATATTGGTTTCTGAATTGGTCATCAGATTGAGCTATGACTTGATACACTTTTAACAGCAATCCTTTGATTGTTTCTCCCTTCCAAGTCCAAATCTGTCCATGTTGCCATTCAAAATTATTAAACACAAAATAAACCTCGAGCGAGCTGGATAGTCCTCAAAATTATGCAACATGCTAATTGGAGCATCCTTATCTGGTAAAAAGGCAGACCAGGATCAAGAGTAGCCTATGCACATCCATCACTTTTGAATACTGGACCAGAATCCATAATGTTCCTTAAGTCACATTCTCAGCCATGGAACCACACGACCGTGTGTGGCCTGCGCTCATTGTGCACACAGACGAGGAAGCTGTGTGAGATTTGAACCATGCCTCAACTATGAACACGTATCCTCACACCATCAGGTTGCTTTCCAACAGCTGTAGCCCTGTAACCAAACAAAAACTGACCAGCGTGGGAGTTACTTGCCCCCTGACTAAATTTGAATTCCACTACACTAAAAGTTATGGCCCTAGGAAAACTGATCAGGTGTCTGCTTTGAGATCTCAACGGACTTGGGTGATCATGTATGACTAGGCCCTACGCAGAGTTTTCTGCTCGACCTGGGAAGCGATCAATAAGCAAGCCCAAAATGTTTATTAAATCTCTTCCCTTTCCACCAATTTGTCACACCGCTGGGGTCATGCTCTTAACCAACACTATTCACGTATAAGTGGCTCTATCAAGGTTTGGAAGCAGAGCTGCAAATGTGGGAAGAATGAAACTATGGAACAATCTCCTGAAGGATCTATGAACAATTTCACTAACTTCAAATCACAATGAGTACAGCGGTACAGCCACTTCTTATGCTACAGGCAAGAGCAGCAAGATGGCCCCAGGTTGTATCCCCTCAAAGTCCCCCTGCAAACTGCCTCTTCGGATTCTCTTTACTGTACAATGTACATACCTTTGCTTATCTGCATGCTTTTGGTTACTTGAATTTCAATCTTTATCAATTTACTGTTATTTTATTGATTTTGTAATTGTATCCAGTAAGCTCCTTATAAAATTGTTAAAGTCTTGTTAAGTGTGCCTTGGTGATTACTGCACGCAGAAGCCGGCCTCCTGGCACCTGTTTGCACATTACCAATAATAAACATAAATGGTGACCCATTGCATCTCTACCAGACCCTCGCGCCCTGAGAGTACATTTAGGAAGTACGTTTAGTGACGCACGGATCACCTGAGATGAAAAATATTACTTTGTTTGTGCTAGAGGGACGAGGAAAAATAATTATGTGGCATTGGGAGACATAAACGGCAAAAGGGTTGTTTATCGGTCATACTTAGGCCCAGACTGGCCCGACGGGCTGGTCTGACAAGCCAGTGGGTGGCCCTTATTTATTGGGCCTGTTTTATGGTCTGCTGGGCCGGTTTCTCTGATATTATTTCAAAGATTGCCTGCAGCAGGCTTAGATCCATGCCTTGCGAAACACCTGTGTCTATACAATTCCAAAACTGCCCTGAATTGCAAACCTCGCCACGTTTTTAGCTATTTAAACCACTAATGGGGCCACTTTGATATTGGTACCTGTGCCTATTTTCTGTCCCAGTCTGGACAGATTTTCATAATAATGTGTTATTGTATACTTCGCTGGAGGTTTAGAAAAGACTACACACATATCATGTTCATACAACGCCCACTTCTATGACACCAGCGAGCACAATAAGTTGCTAATGACATTCGTTGATACACTGCAGTTCTGAATAAACTTCCAGGAAGTGCACTTGAGCAAAAAGTCGGCCGGGCTTCCGGTTACAGTTTATACAACAGAGATGATATTGTTTCACTGCACAACCACTTTCTTGGAAATGAGGCGCGTGATATCAGATGATGTCTGAAGTGCAAGCGCATAGTACAGGGTAACAATTCAATCTCACTGCAAAAAATGAATATTACGAAATTAACAGAAGCTACGTTTTTTTATCTTTTGAGAGTGCAACGACTCGATGTAAAATCAAATCACCTGTTAAACATGAATCATCGCCATGATGACAAGCAGCATTTTAGATAAGACCTAAATTAGGGCAACTGGAATTATGCATCAGAGGATGGCCAAATTATGCGACAGGGTAAACTAAATTATGTGTCAAGAAAAGGTAAATCATGTGGTGTAATGCAGCACATTTTTGTGATATTCTTACCTCATTATTTTCTTCTTTTTTTTTTTTTACACTTGTTAACACTGGGTATAGGTTGCATGCACCTCATTAGTACCAGTTTAACACCCAAATATAGACATAAGCAACAGAAAGATGGCCAGTCAACCTTCGCAAAGTGCCTTTCACTGCAGGGCAACACGTGTCGCTGCGTTTTTATTAACTTCTGAACCGTTTGAGCTAGAAACAATTTTTTTTTTTTTTTAAATCTGCAGATTATGCAGCAGTTGATATATTATGTGGCAAGCACGCCAAATCCATAATGTGCCAAAAATGCTGCGGCCGCACAATCGCATAATTTCAGTGACCCTTACCTAAATCAGTCAGTCAGTAAACTGCATCATTTTATCTTTAGCATACATGGGAACCTGCAATCTGTGTATTAACACCCATCTCCTTTTTCTTATTACAGGCGACTCGTGATGTCTCTAGAGTGTAATAAGCTATTACTGCTGAGTCATGAGATCACAATGCCTGCTGTGAGATCCAGAAGCCAGGGCGAAAGACAGGTCACGCTGCTGTGATTGAAACAAGGAAAACTGGAATTGGCTTTTTATTTTTATGTTTTTTCCAAAAAGAAAACATTATCAGTAAAAAGAAGATATTTATGACAACATGTTTATTTTTCCATAAGTCTTTACACAATGGATAGAAACTCTGTATGTTTCTACAAACTCTGTGCTACAGCATTTAAAAAAATCTGATTTACTTTAAAGTAATTCAGAAATCTTTTTACAAAAATTTCGAAGTGTTTTTTTGGTGTGTTTAATTTCGCAGTGCCGATTTTGCTGTTGAACTTCTTGTCTGCAATGAACATGAAAGAGAAAATCACTATAGATTTTAACATAGTTTATGGGAAAAGGTATGGTGTGAGCTGCATTGTAAGGAATAAATACTCCCTTCCTTACATTAAAAGGATATCGCTGGTTACCTCGGAGTTCCATGACTTTATAAAGAAACTCAGCCTTCGGTCTCAATCCTCTATATGGTGATGGAACTTCTCGGTAGCTTGCAATATTCTTATAATGTTTGGCAGGGGGTATTTTATCTCATATTTATGCTGTGCTTATGGAGAGGAGTGTAATGAAACCTGAGAACTCTTCCCTGTGAAGTATACGGAGGTGCCCTTCCTCACTTTTTAAAAGAAGATGAAAAGTGGTTGGGGGGCAACCCAGGGCCCATCTGCACCATGGTGGCTGGGAAGCCCTGTGTTATACCTCTGCTGATAGGCAAGCAGGACACAGAAAAAAGTTACACATGGGAACACTAATTTACAATACCACAATGGCAGTTATATATGTTCACTGTGAATAACAATGCTTCATTTTGCTGCACAGTGACATATTACCTCCTCAACTTTACCTCGCCCCATCCTTACTAAACGAGGTGCGTCCAACTTTTCCCTAGGCACCACATGACCAAGCTAAATACAAACAAAATGGCATTGCCCTTCTACTGTCCTCCACTTTAGGTACCTAACCACCAGGAGAATCCATTAAGGAGAAGTGTACCTACACCACCTCAGTCATTTGTCTGCTTTTCGCAGATTCTTGATGTAGGTCCCTGGCATGGCTAGGAATTGTTCCTAACCTTGTTCTCTTGGTTCCCAGCCCAATGTAAGCTGGACCCTCTGCTGAACTTAAAGCTCTGGCTTCAATTCTAGATGCAGACTGTTGTCCTTACTGCTTTATGGCAGACGGTCCACCCCTCGTCAATGCTTCCAGGATCAGCCTGCTGGTCTTCCTTCCTGCCTTGCCTGGCTGTGGACGTGGCAAGGCCATAGTCCCCTTTTTCTTATGGTGTTTAGGTAAGAAGAGAGGCTTAGGACCTGTGGGTCTGCCCCCAAGCCCTGTGGGGTCTAGATTGTGAGGTAGGTTTACAGACTTTGATGGTCTGTGGCTGCCTCTTACTGCTTAGACTGTAGCTGTCGACTTCCCTTCTTTGATGGCTGGAGCTTTGTAGTTTGTCTCACCTGCCCCTATGCCCACTGGCTTTGTATCTGTGAGAGTCTGCGTGGAAGCCTCTCACTGCGTAGGCTGAGGCTTGCGAGTGCCCCTTCCATTGGGGAGTCTCATGGGCTGTGGTTTGAGGGTCTTCTTGGAGCTGTTCCGGTTTCTGTTGCTGTGCCCCTTCTGTGTGGTATTCACATCAACCTGTTTGGTGTTGTTGGGGTTGGGTTGACCAGGTAACACTGATGTGTGGTTCTGGTTTTAGTGAGTTGGGGTTATTGGGTGAAAGAATGAGCACTGTAATCACTTTGCAAAGTGGCACCGCACTTCTGAGGAGGAGGATCGTGATGGTGGTGGTGACAAACGGGCGCTGGTGGAATGTACCCCAGGCTCCGTCTCTTCTTTGCCGTCTCCAGAGTATGAGCGTGCTTTGCAGGGAGTTCTGTCCAGGAATACGAAGTGACTTCCCTCCCTCTTCAAGTTATTATCCCAGAATTTGCATCTTTACGTAGATGATGAGTTGACTTGTGCCAGTTCTGGTAGATACCAGTAGCTGTAGGTGCTCCGGTCACTAAAGCTGCCTGTGAACTGGTCTGTCACTGCTCCGGTAACTACGATTAATGAATCCCTGTACCATTCTCTGAGACAGTCCACTACACTTTCATTTGACCTCCTCCTGTGGCACCCTTCAATATTAATGATCTCAGTTAGATGACATCTTTAGTTCAGTTAGCACCTCACTTCTGTTGTGTGTGTGTGTGTGTGGGGTTCTTCAATAGGAATAACAGTTCCGTAGTCATTTACACCACTGTTTGGTTTGATCACTCCAAATTCTGTATCCGCTAGGGCAGTCCTTCCTTACACAGGTCTAAGCGGCATTATGCACATAGGATAGAAGCATATTGTCAGATAAGCTCAATGGACTACAGTACATGCTGTTTACAGCCACATATATACTACATCACTGATAAAGTAGAGTTTGCAAGTCAGATTATAGAACCATTTCTACTCTAGAAAGGCAGGAAGAGAATTGCAGGCCCATACCTTAAACTGGCTGCATGTAGAGCTTCTTTTTGTTGTGGGGCCCTTTTAGGCCATGCGCATGCAACTAAGAGAGTAATGAGGCACACACAGTCATGGTAGCTGGGGAACTGCTACCCCAGTACTGGGCAGCTTCTTTTATTGGGTATGAATGTCACTTCCGGCTTGCACCGTGTTTCCCTGCTCCTCAGGGATCAGCGGCCTTACACCCCTGTGCCGCTGGTATGCTCCCTTAACTCCCAGCACATCCCAGGACATTATATTGGACCCCACCCACATGAACTTATCAAAACAAACATGAAAAACACGGAAAACTCAGGACCTTCTTCAGATTCTAAGCTAAACCCCCTCATACCATAAAGTCTCAGAGGCGAGTGGAAGGTGCAGGATTCTTTCTCAAATGATAGCGTGACTAGGGCGTCCCTTTCTGGAGTTCATTGTTCCCTCTGCCTGATCGGGGACTCCTTCTCTGGGGCAGGTTGCTGTGTCTCATAATCACTTATTTCAGCGCCCTTTTCTTGATTTAGACTGACCATATCAGGACTTCCCCCATGGTATCTTTTGAAAAACAAGATATTTCTTGTGACTTGTTCGGCCATCCCTGTGGGTCGTCACCGTAGTGCCTTTGCGACGCACCATTCGCAATGGTTCTGGCTTGAACGGCATCCAAACTTACAGCCCGGGTGATGATCCTTCGCTAGGGCTTCGCCAAACGCTGGCCTGAGCATTTCTTCTCTCTTGACATAGATGTAGCTTACAGTTATCAATGGGAGTGGGAACCCAACTAGAGTGATGGGGAATAACATCTTGAGCCACTCAACCTATAAATGCGTGGCTCGGTGCTTGCCCAGTGAGGACGTGTGGTGTCTGTCGACATACTCTCAGGAATGAGTAGATGTCCCACTCTACAAACAGTGAGTTATTGTGCGCAATGTGGGTTACTTTATTCATAGTTCTCATGAAGTGTTGTAGTTCACCATTCGCCTGGGGCAATCTTGGTGTAAGTCTCTTGTGCACCAGGTGCCAGGACCTAAGGTAGTCCGCCATTTCTTGACCCTGGAAAGGCACTCCATAATTGGTCCTTAGCTCTTGCAACAGCCTATGAGTGGCCATGATTTTTTCCAGCTTGGCAACATTTCACTGGTGGTGGCGGTGGCCACTATCTTGACCTTAGGATATTTTGAGAAGTCGTCAATGACAACATCATGTAACTCCCATCAGGAAGGCTGCAAAAATCCATGTTGGCGCAGACTCGAGGTACGAGACACTTCTTGTTGTGATAATGGGAGCTAGCAAATTAGGTGTTTCTGTGACCTGACACAGGACACAGTTCCGTGCTGTGGTCTCCACCAGCTCATCTAGCTAAGGGAACCACTCTTTATGGTGTAAACGCCTCTATGTCTTCACCATATCCTGGTGCCCAGCGTGGGCTGACTTGATTACCTGAGCCACCAGGCTGTTAGGGATGACCAGTCGAGGGCCTCGAAGGAGCCACCCATCGGCGTTCACTGCTAGCTCATGGCATACATTGTACAGCGACTCTAGTGTCTTCTTTGTTTCCAGGGTCCTTTGTTACCAATGCAACTTCAGCATTTCCCAATGTCTTGTCTTAACTGCCATGAGTACCAACTGTAGGCAGTCATCACTTTGGGTGGCAGTTCAAATGGTGCTCAACGTCATGGGCAACGGTTGGGTCTATTCAGTCACAAACCTGACATAATCTTCAGTCTCTTCAGCTTCCTTTTCTTCCTGAGGGGTGGGTGCTCAGGAGCGTCTTGACAGATAATCTGCTGAGTTCTTAGAACCTGGTTTGTATTCCACTTTAAATAAATACTCCTGCAGCTGAAAATAGGCACTTTTGTATGTGAGGCAGGGACTGTGATGACGTCCCTTGAAACAGATGAATTGGCGCTTTGTGGTCCATGTGCACTACGAAAGGGTAGCCATGTACATGCAGGTGGAAATGGTGGCACCCTCAGTGGATAGTGATTGCCTCTGGCTCTATGTTTGAGTAGCTCCGCTGTTGTAGCATTTTTTGAAACATTCAAAATGTGCAAATGTATGAAAATTATTTTTGATTATTAGTGCTTTTAATGATGTATAGAGTCGTAACTGATGAACTAATGATGTTGCACTAGGAACGAGTTTCCTAGTTCACTTAGAAGTGTAAATAATGCTATGAATAGTTATGTCACATTTTCGTGCAATGTGCCATTATTTTCAAAATGGATATGTTTTCTGGTGTTCTACTCACTTCCCCCTCCGAATCATTGTCCCGCTAAAAAACATTTTTCCCCTTGTTTCTGTGGAGCATCAAGTGAATGACTTCAATGTATTAGCATTGTACAACATTGTTAGAAAACGTACATTGTGAATGAAGCTTCCATTGTGTACTGAAAGTATAATTTTCAAGGACTTCCACTGGAAGTGATAGGGTTGACATGTTAATTCTATGAGCCATTGTTTAAGAAATGTTTCATTTGTGTTGTACTTCTCCGGAGTGTAGTTGCTGAGGGAGCAGATGGAAGATTTCTCTAACCTTTAGAAATGGGTTAGTGCTAAAGATTTAGAAAATTACTTTGTTGTTTCTGATTTAAAAATGCAACCCTAACCATGATTATACCATGCTGAATTTGCAGAATCTATTTACAGCGTGTGTGATTCGTGAAAAAAGCATTTAGGTATCTGTCTTTTGTGGGATTCTTTTATTATTTTTCTCGTAGGCGACATGCCATGCTCCTCTTTTGCTCTTAGACCTGCTAATGGGAATTTCTGTTTAGGTTTTCTCTGACTAGGGATTATTAAGTTTATGAATTTACATTATATCGGTTTTTCTGTATTGAGCCTTCTTGGCATTTCGTGCATTTTTCTCTGTACAGCACTTTTAACTATTTTTTAATAAATACACTTTTACCTTATTTTCAATTTAAAACTCAATACTTAGGGGCCCATTACGATACCCGGCGTAAAAAAATCCGCCAGGCATGGAAGCGGCAAAAATCCGTCCGCACACACCGTCTGAACACCGACCACGCCATTACGATTACACAAACCGAAAACCGCCATCGGCGGAAAAATCACACAAGATACCGCCCGCCATCGTCCGAGTCGGAGTCAAACCGCCCGCCACGGACGGAAACACGCACGACAACACAAAACCGCCCGCCCTCACGGCCGACACACCGCACGTGAGATTACGATCGCACCGCCATGAGCGCGGGAAAACTACAAATATACCGCCCGCCAGCGCAAACAACGCCGATGAGAATCGACACGGCAGAAGCCATGGCGCCCACGTCCCTGCACAGAAACCATCCGCTGACAAAACCAATCGCACACAACATGGCCAACAAGTCCACACAGCAAGGCACGCACAAATACACAAGCACAGTACACATCCCGAAAACACCCCCTGGACAAACAAAAACTACAAAGGCCAGAACCCCAGACACAACACACCTGAAAACAACAGACCATGAGGACACACCCACATAGGTAAGTACAAAAGCAGCACTCCCACAGACCACAACCCCTTGCAACATTGCAAACTAGAGAGGAGAGGACACAGTGACACAGCAAGGACAGCAGCACACCACAGAAACGCACACATCACAACCACCACCACCACCACCACCACCAAACACCGGCACCACAAACCCCCTGCACATTACACAACACACACCGCACCAGCACCACAAACACCATGGCACCACAAAGAATGCCCAAGTTCACGCCCATTGAGCTGACGGTCATGGTCGACGAGATCATCAAGGTGCACCCACAAATCTATGGGAACCTGGTCCAGCACACACCACTAGCCACCAGAAAGAGAATGTGGAACCGGATCGTAGACCAGGTCAATGCAGTCGGGACCCTGCCCAGGAACAGAGTTGAAATCAACAAACGGTGGAATGACGTCAAGAGCCTGGTCAAGAAGAAGGAGAGCAAGAACAGAGAGCTGGCAGCCGTCACTGGCGGAGGGAATCCCGCGCTCTTCAAGACCTTCAAAGCGTGGGAGGAGAAGGTGCGAGTCATTATACATCCGGAGATCCTCGCCGGATTAGCAGGGGAGTGGAGGCTGGTAAGTACAAACTAATGTATACCAGCACACCGCTATGTACTCACATGCACTACCACCATGCCACAGCTCCCAGGGACAAACACCCCCATGTCCAGCACACAATACACAACACATCACACACACATGCAACAGACACCACCACACACAGCCCAAACCGAACAACTGTAAGATACGTGGGGACATGTGTACACTCAGCCAGCCACGTAACCACCAACAGGTCCCCAAGTATGCCAGAAGCGCCACAACGAGCACCCACCACACTCATGTGTCCGCCATAGCTGCACTAACCGACAAGTAACAGGTAAGTGGCAGGAACACAAAGTGCAGTGGGTGGGAGGGTGGACAGCCCAAGTACAACACACACCAGGCCCCTAGTCCCACAGCACAGCAAGGAGGAGCATCCCCAACACCCCACAGCCACGTGTCAGCCACCGCAGTGCACACCGACAGCCGAAAGGTAGACATCACGGTCCACAACAATCGGTGTCAGTGGGTGTCCAGCCACCACCACGACCCACAACACCCCCACCCCCACAGACCTGCAACATGGAGCACCCCCGCTTAGAACCATGTGGCATCCAGTACAGTGCACGCCCGAACAACCTGCAGGTGGGAAACTGGACAGGGCTGGATTACTGGAGGCATGAGGACCGTAACACGACCAACACATGGGACATGTCACGTAGCAGACGAACACGCAGCACCGCCCACCGTCACGAACAAGTGAACAATGTGCACACGGACATGAACCACAGACTCACACCTCACATGACCCATCACAGACACAGCAACACCCAAGGAGCCACATCTGCATGCACAAGCCACACTGAATATAGTACCACACGGCAGCCACTGTGCAACTCATCACACACAACCGAAACACCATTGAAGTCCTGTCCATGTAGCCCCTACTGCCTGTCAACCACACACCCCACAACTACGCCTATGTAAGACAAACAACACTAGACGCAACAGAGCGGAACAACATAAATGCACACGAACACCACTGGACCCATCAAACACACAGACACACAATGCACATACAACATACCATCCATCCCATCCGTCAGCCCCAGTCTCATGAAAGGCATGTCATCCGCACAGCTGCCACACATACAGCAGTCACGCTAAGATACATGCCCATGACCAACCATGTGCCAGAAGTCAATGAAGCGCACGCCACACTGTGAGCAACAACACACAACATGGGCCACACCCCCGAGCACTGCAGTGATGCACATGGCACAGGGCAGCACGCACACCAAGGAGATGGGACAACTGCAATACGTTGGCTGGCACACAACCATCACTCACTCATAACGATGCGTCCAATGCCATGTCCAGTAATCACAACAGACAGCAAATATGCAGGCCATGTCAGGCATGCACACACCTCAGACCATGCACTGTCATGCTGCCACAACACATGTCACGTTCGGCACCCATGGCTCACAGCATGTACCCCAAAAGCATATTCCCTCCCAAATGCGAATCTGGGGCATGGCCCCCATGTTGCCATATGCGTTCCTAAGCGTTCCATTTGAACCCCAAAAGCATATTCCCTCCCAAATGCGAATCTGGGGCATGGCCCCCATGTTGCCATATGCGTTCCTAAGCGTTCCATTTGAACCCCAAAAGCATATTCCCTCCCAAATGCGAATCTGGGGCATGGCCCCCATGTTGCCATATGCGTTCCTAAGCGTTCCATTTGAACCCCAAAAGCATATTCCCTCCCAAATGCGAATCTGGGGCATGGCCCCCATGTTGCCATATGCGTTCCTAAGCGTTCCATTTGAACCCCAAAAGCATATTCCATCCCAAATGCGAATCTGGGGCATGGCCCCCATGTTGCCATATGCGTTCCTAAGCGTCCCATTTGAACACCAAAAGCAAAGTACAAACCAGACCCAGGATGGGCCAGGAGCCCGCATACACCAGAGTCACAATAAGTAGGGGCACAGCAACACACCCATCGGCATGGCCAATCCGTCCCATGCCACATGTGCACAGCACACAGTCCCATTGCCAAGCACACACAACTACAAATGGTACAGCCACACACACGCCTCCGGGAAACCCATGTACGAGATTGCACGAACTGTTAATGTCAGACGACAAATACATACTTCGCCAGGTGCAACACAATAACAAATCTCATTCTCTCCACAGGTGACGAACTGCTGGATGCTGGGGATGGAGACAGCAGCCAGCACAGCCAGCCTACAAGCCCCCAACGAGGACACACGGATGTGGAGGATCTGTCCTCCTCTTCGGACACGGACCACCAAGCAGGCCCATCTGGTGTGGCAGGGCCCAGCCGCTCCCCAGGACCCCTCCTACCCACCAACCCATCATCCAGGGCTGCTGAACATTCCCAGCCCCCTGCTGCCACTGTCGTTGCGGCCACACCCACGGACATTGCGGCCACACCCACGGTCATTGCGGCCACACCCACGGTCATTGCGGCCACTACCACTGCCGCAACCGCCACCATCGCCGCACCGACCACCACCGCCGCCACCACCACCACGTCTTCGCTGGCACCAGCCCCAGCGCAGGTGGTGGCCCGGCCGACTGGATCCACCCTGGGAGCCACAGCGAGGACCGTGGTGAGCAATGTGGCTAGTGGGCAGGCCGGTGGCAGCAGTACCGGTAGGAGGAGCAGGGTCAGGGAAACGCAAGTCTCCCCTGGGAGCCATGCCCTGCCTCAAATGGCCAGAGTCCTTGGGGCCTATGAAGAGGCCCAAGGACAATGGGCCAGGTCTGCTTCAGACACGCGGGAGGTGCTGGGGGTGCTGAGGTCCATGGACGCCCGTATGGGCCAACTCGTGGACCTCATGGGCCAGCTGGTGGTGAGGTCACAGCCAGGGACAGCAGCTCCACCACCGCCACCACCTGCCGGGGCGCAGGGTCGTGCAGCTGTGTCCAGTTCCCCTGCGTCCACAGCCAGTGAGCACACCTCAACCACCAGCAGGTCGCAAGCAGGCACCCCCTCGCAAACGTGGAAGGGGCCGTCCGAAGTGGAAACAGATCTCACGGGAGGACTTCGCACGCTCCAGACGCAAGTGAGGCAGCCAGCCAGCCCTCCTTGACCACCCACTGCATTGACTTGGACTACGATCCCACTCCACACAGCCATCTGGATGGCATGTGTCTGTTGGACCATGGACATAGAACCAGTTTGTACACCCTGGGCATCACGCAGCCATGACCGACAGCTCATTGTCACTGCACGCACCACTTTTGTCATCACCTTACACACAATCACATGTCACAGTTTGAAATAAATGCACCTCTTACACAAACTGCTGTTTGTGCCCTGTGTTTTATTTGTACGGAATACAACGGCCACCTTGGGCGGAAAGGCACCTGATGCGTGGCATGGCAATGGAACCGGAGGGCCTGTAGGGACCTAGGGGTGGGAGACAGAACAGGAGCACATTCAATGAGTGTGTCACACACCCATCACACAGTACATGTCAACAACTACAAGCAATGTACACACATCGCACAGAGCAATAGGGCACAATGCCACAGCCACCAACAGTGGCATACTACCCTGGCCATGGAGCGTTGACACACAGCACGCAGTGAACAAACGGCCACCCTGACACAGCACACACACACCTGCACAGATACAGCCACATCAGCCGTCGTACATGGACACTCACCGTCAAGTGAAGTAGTGGGCGATGAGCTACTGCCGCACATTACCAGCTTCCTCCTCTCCGCTGTCCTCCTCACTCGAGCTGTCCTGGTCTGCGGGCTGGGGCCCTGGTTGATCTCCGTCATCCACGATGAGGGGGATCTGCTTCCGAATGGCCAGATTGTGCAGCATGCAGCACGCCACCACTATCTGGCACACCTTCTGTGGGGAGTACGCCAGCGCACCCCGGTGCGGTCCAGGCACCTGAACCTGGACTTGAGGAGGCCAAAGGTACGCTCGACCACACGTCTGGTCCTCCCATGTGCCTCATTGTAGCGATCGTCTGCTGGGGTGCGAGGATTCCTCAATGGACTGAGCAGCCATGCCCCATTCGGGTACGCAGAGTCACCTGGGTGTGAGGGACACAGAGAACCGTTGCTATTCCAACTGGACAGGGGACAGCATCGCACAACCAGCACGCTACACCACTCCACATACTCACCGACAATACAGCCACGATCCTGTTGCAGATTGGACATCAGTCGTGGCAAGATGCTGTTGCGCATTATGTGTGCGTCATGGGACGAGCCTGGGAACTTTGCACACACGTGGGTGATCACCATGTCCGCAAGGCACACCACTTGCACATTCAGGGAGTGCGTGTGCTTCCTGTTGCGGTACAGGTGCTCAGTGGCCTGTGGTGGAACAAGGCCAACATGTGTGCAGTCAATGGCTCCAACGACGTGTGGGATTCTGCCAAGGGCATAGAATGCACCCTTCACTGCCGCCAATTCACGAGCCCTGGGGAAGCGGATGTACCTGTTTCGGTACAGCATCATGGCTGCCAGTACATCCCTCAGCACCTTGCTGAACATGGGCTGGGACATCCCTCCTCCACTGCCCACTGTGTGCTGGAATGACCCAGTGGCGAAGAAATGCATGGCGGCCATCACCTTAGCCGTGGGGGTGACAGCTGTCGGATACACCCTGCGGGGACGGAGATGGGGTTCCAACATGGCACACAGTCGATGCAGGGTTGGCCTGTCCAGCCGAAACTTCCTAATGACCTCTGTATCGTCCATGTCCGCCAGCAATTGGTATGGGTGGTCAATGTTCGGTCTCCGCCTAGGGAAAATGGCAGTGGACACATGTCAAAGCAACACAACACATAGCAATTTCGCATACACATCACTGACATGACTGAGCAAGCACATGAGCCACAGCCCAGCTGTCAAGCTGGGACGGCACGGCCACAATACACTTACACAGGTCTCCCAACAATGGCAATGGCTAGTGATACAAACCACTGCCATGTGCATGCACATGGGGATCTAGGCCCCAATGACTTGCGGGGCGTGCTGATGGGGACTGACTGCATATTCGTCAAGCGGCAACGCCACGGCAACATGAATGTCTGCTGAGCATGGAACTGCTTCCGAGGCTGGATGAGTATGGCACACGACGACGACGATGTGGGCACAGGCTGAGCGGCCAAAACAAGTGGGACCTGTGGCACGAGGGGATATGAGACAGTAGTAGGTGTCAGCACTGCACCCTATGTACAGCACTGTACGGATCACACCTCCCGAAACATTGACAGGTGTCCACATTGACAGCCCCATGCCAAGACGGCTGTGTGCTTGCAGTCACACGTCACAGGTGAGAGGTTACATTGCACGTGCCAGGTGGCAGACGTACATAGTGGGAGCTGGCATGTGTGTGCATGTGTCTCCTGTTCAGGATCCACCAGATGGGCGCTGACTCTGTACTGACCATTGGACACAGCATGTTCCGTGGAAGGCTTGTGTGTGTGGGATGGTGGCACTGGATGTGCCTCCGTTGGGTGGGGGGCCATGCACAGGGCGGGTACGTCGATGATTGCGCATTGTTGGTCACGGTGGGTGCACCCACTAAGATGTGTTGCCCTGTGTTCAATTCCTATGTCCGCATGATGATGGACTGTAGATGTGGGCAGACTACACATTGGTCGATGTGCTGTCTATATGCATGTGCCTTCACACCAGGCACAGCTGCCCCTGCACATGTGACCCCTGCTGGACTCGCTGCTGGGTCTGTGGAGCTGATGCACCTTCTGTGCGTGGGGCGGACAGCTCTCCTCACTTCCCTCATTGCGCATGTCATGACTTTGCCGCAGGTGACATGGATCATGGAGGGCCCACATGTACGCGTGGGTAGGCTACACATGATTGTTCACTGGTCGCCACCCCCAGTCAGTGTTTCGAATGGGAAGGTTGTCGTGCTGGTGGTATGTTCGATGTGGCGGATGGGCGGGCCTAGGTGCGGGCTTACATTCCGGACATGGGGGGTAGTTGGATTGGCGACTAGTTGCAGTACACACGGGACACGTCTCTTCCTTTCCACATCTGGGTCATCCCTTGTACTCACTGACAGTGATACAGTCATCTTCGCCCCAGCCCTCATGTCCTCCCCTCGCTCCCCCAATATGCATGTGCACCTGCGAGGCTAGCGCTTGCACAGGCAGCCCCAAGCTCGCACCAGAGAGGGCAAGGAGTGTATGTGTGGGTCCAGTTGCACGAGTGGGCTGTCTCAGGGTATGATGTGTTGCGGGACGCCGTCCACCTGCGTGGTGCCCCAAATGGAGACCCGGCCTGCATGGACTATGCATCACAGTCTTCGCCTTCCGGATCCGCCACCTGCGACACCCAGTGGCTGTGGCTGCCCTTGCGGCCAGGCCGCGTCCGTCTGAGACTGATGGCCCACACATTCACTCTTTGGCCTCTCTGGGGAGGGCTCGGGGGTGGTGGCGCACGCGCTTGCACTTAGTCGCAATGGCATGTGGCGTGGTTGGTATAATGGGCAATGGATGGGATGGTGCGAGCCACCTCCCGTGACGTCAGTGCTGCTCGTGCTGTGGTGCGTCCCCCTACACTTCCATTTGACTTGTGCCATGCTAGACGTTGAGGTTCTATTGCCTGCGTGATATGACCAGGAGGAGCTCGAGGAGACCTCTCACACACCATGCTCCACTGCCATCCCGTGCCCTGTATCGCCTGTGCGGATTGACTATGTTGGGGTTACACCTGGTCGACTGGGGCTGTGTGTGCCTTGTCAAGGGGCATGGCGGGCGCACAACAGGATCCAGCTTGTCCACAGAGGGTGGGCTGAGGTGCGCCTGGTACCGCTTTGTACGTGTGCCCGGCTGCTGTGCACACACGTGTTCACTCCCCCGACAGGTGTCCTCTCACAATGCCCAGGGAAGCGGTGGTGTACTGTTCATGACCCCTCCCAACACGGCGTGCTCCAACTTGGCATGTGCGCATCTACCCGTCACACCCACCCACCTGAGCACTGCGTCCATACGACTTCACACGACACATGTGTGTCTTCCACAGTTGTGCTACTCATTTGCGTTGACATCCAATACCAGTGGACTACATGGTCATGTCACGACTGCCGTGTACTTCACATACTCTCATCCTCTCTCATTCGTACTTGTGAAATGAGTCAGCGGAGACAGTTTTGGTTTCAAACATTATATTGAGTCTTCTGTCCTCTGTGATGCAGTATAGTGGACACTACTGGCAGCGGAATACATGTTGAGGATATACTGAGCATGATTGCAAATGGGATAGGGTGTGGGGTTACATGTGATTGGCTGTTGCATGTGGGATGTGGGCTTCAGAGTTACATCTGCTTGGCCAAGGCTGTGCTAATGTACATTTACGTATAGCTGCGGAGCTGCGGACTTTGACACAGACGGTATACATGTAGCCTACCAGACCGCTTGGCATCATGGGCACAGTCCATCTCAGTTCCATGTGACAGGTTTGCTGCGGTTGTTCCTCATGCACGGGTGCATGTGAGATGACATCAGGGCATGTGCTTGCGTGCATGCAGCGGCGTGCCACTTGTTGTTGCAATGTGGTGGTTACTGGACATGTCACAGTCACTGGGGTCGTGTTGTTGTTGTATGCACTTGTCGTCCATGCAAAGGTCCTGGTATGGGATTCCCGGGGCGGGGGTGGGAGGGGTGCAGCACCCACAGACTCCAGGCGACCTATTCATGTCCACTGAGCGGTGTGTGTGTCCATGGGCGCTGGATCCATGTCGTGTCCTGGTTGTTCGTGCAGTTCCGTCCATGTGGGTGCGATACACAGACCCCATGCCACTGCCTCCCACGATGCATGCGGTGTTCCTGGATGTGATGGGGAACAGTGTGCATGTCCCGGTCATATCCGATGTCATGGCGATGTCGTTGATGGTGTGGTAACAGTTGCCGGTCGTTTGGTATGGCTGTTGTGGTGGTGACTGGCCAGACCGTGCGGAAGCTAAGCATGGGTGCGGGGTTGGACATCATAGGTCAATCGGGGAACCTGCGTTGTGGTCCGACGAATTTACAGGTTGTCAGGTATGCGATGCCGTCCAGCAGGGCTTCCATGTCATTGGTGGTGTACATGTTTGCCAGCCAATGTAGCGGATGGTGGCTGTCAAGGTGTTGTTCGTAAGTTGTCCCTTGGAGGACCATGATGGGGCATGCTGGGTGACATTCGATGTAGCTGTTCTCGATGATCCGTCGTGTGGAGGCACAGTGGTCCCATTTCAGTGCGGGTGCGATGTTGGCCACATACGCCATGCCCCCATAGGCAGAGCAGGCCCTGTCGTGTGCGTCCAGAGGGAGGAGTAGTGGTAGCAGGTCCGCCTTTAGACATGCCGGGTTGGAGAGGCATATCTCCACGGGATGATGGTAGGGACACCTCCGACAGTAGAAGACGGGCATGACGCAGCTGAACAATGTGATGCGGTAAGTCAGTCGGTAACTTACGTTCAGCAGGGACAGGAGATCGCATCCCAATATATGTATCAGGTTGGTTTTGTACAGCTTGAGCTGTCCGGCGTAGTTGGGTAGGTGTGTTGCGGTTGCCATTTCGCAGCGGTGCGTTGTGGTGGCGTGCTCCGGCTGTGTGTGCAGTCTGCAATGTGCACGCTCCGAGGTTGCTGTGAGCTCTGTGTAGTCGTAGGGAGACAGGACTTGTGTTCTGTTGGCTTGTGCGGAGGACACGGGTCCTCATCCCACATGCTTCTCAGACAGTTCAAGGTCAGTGATGTGTGACTCCTTCCAATTAACTTGCATGTGGCCGACATGGGGGAGTGTTTTCTTTTTCTTCCCCGTCCGTTGTGTGCTTCTGTGATATGCGCTATCTGCCCTGTGGTCGGTCTCCTCGGCATGCCTGTGTTGGTCTTTTCTTGGACAATGGCTGTATTCACCGGCTTCTTTCGTAGGGCTGTGGTTTCGGAGTTGGAATGGAAGGTCATTCAGTGCTGTCTGCTCTCCTTGTGTGGGCGGCAGGCTGCCTTTCCGCTCTGCGTTGGGCCTTGTGTGTGAATGTTATTCTTGGGCCACCTGTTGTCGGTCCCCGGGCTCTTTGGTGTTCCGTTTTATATGTCTTGTTCATATGTGCAGGGTGGTATGGGTGTTTCAGTGTGGTACTGGCGTTCCTCTTCCCGAAGGGGCCCTGCTTCTCCTAGTTGGTGTTGCCGCCGCTGTGTGCTACGCCATGTTTGTTACACTGGGGTGTGTCCTGCTGTTGCGTGACTTCACTGACATGTGTGCGTCGGTTGTGTGGCGTTGGGTGTTGTCCGTGAATTGGGCGTTGGGGACATGTCTGTGGCAGGCCTGTCACGTGTCATGTGCGTTCGGGGTGGGGCTGATGTGTGTGCTGCTTGGTTGTGTCCCTGTGTCTGTGTGCGACGCATGCATGGCGCTGCGGTTGGCCTCTGCGTTGTGCGCATGTGTGGCGGCGTCATCGCCGCTTTGGGGCCGTGACGGGGTCGTTGGTTCCTAGTCCCAGGTGGTGTGTACACATGTGTTACGTGATGTTACGATTTGGCCTGTGTGTCATATGTGGATGCAATGGTGGATGTGTAGTGTACACGCGCTGGTGGGGGTTGTCCGCTTTTTCCGCCCTTGCACTGTGTGCGCTGTTTGCGTGCACTTGTTGTGTGTGTGCCTACCTGCGTCTCCGCGGTACGTTGCGTCCTTGGTGGTGCATCAGCAAGAGCATGGGGAGGGCCTGCAGTGCTGGATTCATGCTCGGGGAGCCGCTCTTCGTTGTCCGTGCTCGGCGTCCGTGTTACCGCTTCGGTTTGTCGTACGGTATCTCTTAGCCGTGGGAGCCGTTTGTTTGCGGCATCGTAATTTATACGCCGGGCGGGACGTGATTTCGTCGGACGGTGTGTGTCAATTGTGCTGCGCCGCTACGTGTACGGACGCACTTTGATGGCGGACGGTGTTGCTGGCTTGCCGGCGGTGTTTGGCCTACTTTTCGCATCGTAATTGGGCGGGCGTGTGGACTGCTGCGTGCCGGCGGTAACTGGTGGTTTTTGCATCCGCCAGCACGGCGGTTGTGCTTCCGCCCGCCATCGTAATGACCCCCTTAGTGCCTCCAATATTTTATTTTGTTTAACTCTGCTAAATTGTGTTTTCCTGATGAGGAGTATAATGTCTAACCGCTAGATCAATTGAAGACACTGTAGCCTAATTATTTATGTAAAAAGTGGGGTGACCAAATATTTGGGTTCAGGTGATTTTTGGGGTTAGGCTCCCACACCGCTTCAGGGCGGGTGAGCTCCCGACTGGCATATGCTACAGGTGTATATATCAAGAGGGAGGGACTCGGAGCGCATAAAAGTCCAGCATACTTGCTCCGATTAGCTAATCAAGATCACAAAGGTATGCAGTTCGTAGTAAGTACAGATTTGTCTGCATAGGTCAATTAAGTTCCACAAAGTCTGCAGGGAGCATTATAAGATTTTAAATTTAATTTCTGAGTTGCCCTAGCATAGTATTTTTTAGCCCTACCCATATTCAATTTGTATGTAGCCTTCACCTCCCTGCATCTGGAAGTTATCAGTGCACAGTAGCAGGAATATCACAGAGTGCTCTGCCCAGAATATTCTGGAACTTTCTAGATGCAATGCTAGTAAAACTGCATCCCTATGTTTTCCCTCATACTCCAGCTGATTTACAAGCCACAAAGGTAGCATTTTATTACACAGCCAATTTCCAAATGTAATTGGATGTGTGGATGGAACCCATATCCTCATTTGTCCATCATCAGAGACAGAGCACATTTATAGAAAACGTAAATGTCGCCACTCTCTAAATATCTAGGTGGTTTGTAAAGCCTCATGCCTCATCACGGGTACTGTGGCACGCTTTCCATGAAGTGCACGTGGTTTATATATTTTTAAACATTGTGCTTTATGTAGCATACTAGCAACAGAAGAGATGGCTGGTTGCTTGGTGAGGATATATTTAAAATATATAAAGAGATACATTTAAATAAGTTTGCACAGAGAATCAAATATATTTATATTTTTACAGGTGCCAATGCATATTTGTTAAGACTTTGGATATTAACAGCGTACTGTCATCCAAGAACAGCAAAAGAGATAAATTATAATCAAGCCCACTAACAAGCCTAATCAGTTATTGACAGGACATTTGGAATACTTAACGGGATGCTTAGATTCCTCCTTACAAGTAGGGGTGCCTTTGACCATAAGCCAACACATTGTTGCTAAATATTTGCCACATGTGTAGTGTTACACATAGCAGTAAGGAAAGTCATGCCATTAGAAATAATGTCAGATTAATCAGATGATGAGCATAGAAGTTTGGTTAGACCTCCACCCCAGTACATAATACTTTTAGAGCTGCTGAAGGTCTTGCATGCTTGACAGATGTGACCAACAATTACTTTTGAGGCAATAAAAACAAACACAGCTTTGCTATTTAAATGTTTTTAATATTGTTGTATATTTTGACATAAAATAAATGTATCTTTAGTTTACGTTACATTCACAAATCAGTTTCTTTGACAGCCATTATTTTATGAGAAACTTTCTTGACTTCCATGAATATATAACGAGGTAAACTATAATTTATCAAATGTTTTTGCTTTGAGCTTCCACTTACAGACTTTTCAGATGTTCCAGATACATTTCCAAGCACACTCTAACTTCTAGTAATTCTACTAGCATAAAGCTCAGGTGTAACAAACTACTTAGAGAAGAACCATCTTCCCTGTCAGTTTGCCCTATATTAGATCTGTGAGAGACATTAACTATTTGAATTTCCTCTACGTGTGCCAGAATTCTGGCTACATCAATACTTTGACACAACATTTCTCCTTGCAAATTAGATGTGTTTACGACAGTAAAAGCAGATGGTAATCTTTCCACAGTCCGCTCTAAAGCTTGAGGCCAAATATCTGAGTGTCCTGGCCTTCTCCTTTTTGCCTGTGACTCTCCTGTTACATCCTTTACAGCATGACAAATATCAGGCATAGCAGATCATAAGATACTTTGAAGTCAGATATGGTGTTCTGAACCTCCTTAACCTTTTGACTGAGCTCACAAGTGGCTTCACAATGCTTTTTATTATGAATATTGATTTTTCCAAAGAATGAAACTGAGTTGCTGTTGGTGCACCAACTGGTGTGTTCTTTAATAATGCACTACCCGTTGCCTATACACACTGCCATGACTAAAGTACAAATTGTTGTCTAAATCTATTTGTAGGACTTTTTGTTATGGATTCTATGACAATAGCAGGTTTTACAGTACAAGTAGTAATAGTGGCATTAGTAGCTGATAAAATTCAATCCCTGTCTTCCTGATTTTCATCTTCTCTGTTACTAGGAGAAGTATCTACATTCTTCAATGGCAACATCTTCCATGTCTGACTGTTCTTCATGTGGTTGGGTCTGTGTTTCTGGGGATGTTGGATCTGTTTGGGGACATATGGTTTTTAGAAGGGTGTTTTTCATAAATGGATGTTGATTCATTTATTTTGTGACAAATTGTTCACTTAATTATAACGAAATGGTCAATACTTTATCAGATGACTTCTAAAAATCTTTTTGAAAACTTATTTCAGGAAAACAAAAGGGCTACCTACATCACCCATAATTCTTTGTTTATGCATACCCAACATGCAGAAATGTAAGTTTTCATGTAATGCTATGTTTAACTTCCTAAATAAATACATTTTTTTAAACTATAGTTTTTTTCTAGAAGCAGATACATTGATAGATGATACTCCTGCCACTACCTCGGGCAGTAGTGCTGATTCAATCAATTTCTCAAAGGGGAAGCAGTTTCCTCAGAGCTTGGTTCTCCACTTGTTGCAACATACTTCTTCCTCCTGGTAGCTAGTTTTTCTATTATTCTTCACCTAAGTTCATCCACAGTCCGACCAACAGCATTAATCCTTGTTTGGATTCTTCTCCAAATTTGTTTTGGTGACTTCAGGTATTGCTAGGGATGCCTTGCCAAACAGTCTTACATTTTGTGCCACATTCTTCAACTGATATGTCCAGCTCTTTGACACTGAAATTAATCTTCCTAGAAACATGCTGTTGTTTTTTTAGATGAAGTTTCAGTATGGGAGTACAACATAACAGATGTATAAACAATGCAGCTTGTTCTCAGGGCACAGCGATACCAAAGGGGATGATGGACGGAGCGTTAGAGCAAATCAAACACTCACCCCCAGTCAACTGATCTGGGTTTAATCCATCATCATTCTTTAGCTCACTCCACCACCCCAGTTCAGACATGGCCATATGCAAATCAGTCTGACCCTGTGCCTCATGGGAACAGTCCAGCCCGAACTGCCAAGCCATGTCTTCCCTGGACCAGAAACAAGCATCCTGGGACCGGTTTCGGGCTCATAACCCTCATCAGCCAGGCTATCTTGAATCCAGTGGCAAAGTGAGCAAGGGACCCACGTCTGGGCTTACCCTGCCAACTTAGGGCCAACAAAGCGATACCAAAGGGGATGATGGACAGAGCGTTAGAGCAAATCAAACACTCACCCCCAGTCAACTGATCTGGGTTTAATCCATCATCATTCTTTAGCTCACTCCACCACCCCAGTTCAGACATGGCCATATGCAAATCAGTCTGACCCTGTGCCTCATGGGAACAGTCCAGCCCGAACTGCCAAGCCATGTCTTCCCTGGACCAGAAACAAGCATCCTGGGACCGGTTTCGGGTTCATAACCCTCATCAGCCAGGCTATCTTGAATCCAGAGGCAAAGTGAGCAAGGGACCCACGTCTGGGCATACCCTGCCAACTTAGGGCGAACAAAGCGATACCAAAGGGGATGATGGACGGAGCGTTAGAGCAAATCAAACACTCACCCCCAGTCAACTGATCTGGGTAAGCATCCCGGGACCGATTTCGGGTTCCCTTGCTCACTTTGCCACTGGATTCAAGCTAGCCTGGCTGATGATGGCTGAATAGCCAGAAACCGTTCCCAGGATGCTTGTTTCCGGTCCAGGGAAGACATGGCTTGGCAGTTCGGGCTGGACTGTTCCCATGAGGCACAGGGTCAGACTGATTTGCATATGGCCATGTCTGAACTGGGGTGGTGGAGTGAGCTAAAGAATGATGATGGATTAAACCCAGATCAGTTGACCGGGGGTGAGTGTTTGATTTGCTCAAGCGCTCCGTCCATCATCCCCTTTGGTATCGCTTTGTTCGCCCTAAGTTGGCAGGGTGTGCCCAGACGTGGGTCCCTTGCTCACTTTGCCACTGGATTCAAGCTAGCCTGGCTGATGACGGCTGAATAGCCAGAAACCGGTCCCAGGATGCTTGTTTCCGGTCCAGGGAAGACATGGCTTGGCAGTTCGGGCTGGACTGTTCCCATGAGGCACAGGGTCAGACTGATTTGCATATGGCCATGTCTGAACTGGGGTGGTGGAGTGAGCTAAAGAATGATGATGGATTAAACCCAGATCAGTTGACTGGGGTGAGTGTTTAATTTGCTCAAGCGCTCCGTCCATCATCCCCTTTGGTATCGCTTTGTTTGCCCTAAGTTGGCAGGGTATGCCCAGACGTGGGTCCCTTGCTCACTTTGCCACTGGATTCAAGCTAGCCTGGCTGATGACGGCTGAATAGCCAGAAACCGGTCCCAGGATGCTTGTTTCCGGTCCAGGGAAGACATGGCTTGGCAGTTCGGGCTGGACTGTTCCCATGAGGCACAGGGTCAGACTGATTTGCATATGGCCATGTCTGAACTGGGGTGGTGGAGTGAGCTAAAGAATGATGATGGATTAAACCCAGATCAGTTGACTGGGGGTGAGTGTTTGATTTGCTCAAGCACTCGGTCCATCATCCCCTTTGGTATCGCTTTGTTCTCAGGGCACAACACAAGGCCATAGACATATATGTGGTTCATCATTTTTGATCTTGGTGAAATTACAGCTCGAGTTGTGCCTTTCCCCTCTCCAGTTACACCCCCTTGACCTCCACATGGAGAGCAACATATGTCCTGAATGGCCTCCAAATATCCTTGGGCCGCGGCCGGGGCGGGCCAGTGTCCAATAGGCCTCTAGCTGCTCCTGACAATACGCTGCATCCCTTAGCCTGTATTTAGGTTTGTGCAGGGATCCGCTTCCTCAACACATTGCCACTCTGTTCTTGGCTAGTAAAAGCAGGATAGCAGTTAGTGTTCGCACTCCTGTTGACATAACCTAGCAGGGTGACCAGGGGCATCACTGGTGCTCCAGAGTCCGTAGTATCGTCTATAGTGTGTATCACTGAGGCCCAGAATTCTGCTATGGCTGGGCATCCCCAGCCAAAGTGAAGAAATCAGCATCACAAACTCTGCATCGAGTACAGTAAGAATGCACAGTCAATCCAATTTTGTGTAAGGATAACTGTGTATGATACAGTTGGTGTAGGAACTTAAAATGTATGAGGCACAGTCTGTAATTGGGTGAAAGCATACCAATTTGGGTACAGCAAAAATGCCACTGTTTTTCAGTTGGTGGTGATGTTAGAGCTGCCTGCCATTGGGAGAAAGTGCTCAGGGCACACACTAGGGCTTTGATTTGAATAGTGGTGTATAGTTGTGTGATTAGTGTCTTGGGAGATGCTGATTCAAGGATCACACTAAATGCATGTAGCAGCGAAGGGGTCTCTGGGAACGGGTTATGCACTTCTCTACATATAGCATAAAATTTACTGCCTTTTGTGTTGCCATCTTTTCTTCTTTGGAGTCCTCGCCCAGGCTCTCAAACAATGTTTTTTAACCACTTCCTGGATGTGTGATGTCATCAGTCACTGCCTCTGCGACGTTCACTAATTACGAATGATGATCTGCTTATAGCGGCTATCACTGAATTAGTATAAGGAAATAGGAATTTTGAAATAGCTCATATTAAGAAATTCCTATTTCAAAATGGGTAAGTTTAGTACATATGATTTTTCAATTCGGAAATGGCGATTTTTTAAAAATTGCTAATTATGATTTGTTACATTTACATTTTGTGCATCAGTCCTACACACTCCTATCCCTGACATACCTTTCTGCTTCTACTCTACTGCTAGGGGTCACAACCCCTTTGTGGAGCTAAGGGCTCTCACTAGACCTGGGCACATCTCTCACCCTGCGTTCACATGTGCTAAGTCTTTTACCTCTGGTGTACTAGGAATAGAAGCGAGAAACAAAAAACAGTGTCTGTCTACTCTATGGACGTCATTTGGGAGTAGTCCAGGGTCGCAGCGGTGACCTATAGCTTGCTCCCCGCTACTTCTGCCACTTCCTTCGCGACCCCTGGCCTCTGAGGTGGCAACACCTTTGCCTCCTCTGAGCCCAGGGGTCCCAAAGGAAGTGCCAGGAGTAGCAGGGAGCAAGCTAGAGGTCACAGCTGTGACATCTGATTACTCGCAAATGACATCTACTGCCTGCTCTAGTGCAATCTAGAGGGCTTGTAGGGCTGAAGCAGAGAGTGGAGATACTCAGGACAAGTGGCTGCAAGTGCCTCTTGCACCATGTAAAGTGTCTTAAGCAAGGTCTGTTTAGTCACTGGTAAATGGTGGTGGAAGTCCAACCTGGAGTTAACAGAAGTGTGCTGAGGTGTGGCTGAAGCATTTTACATGCTCTAAAGGCAACAGAAAAGATATTTAGGTATGCAAAGCAAAAATGCATTACTGTAATATAAGCAGGATAAAATAGCTGCCTGGATCACCAATCTTCTCCCTTCACTCATAGACAAGCAAGAATTTTCCTTAAGCTCTTCAAATCGAAGGAACATGTACCAGCAATCTTGTTGGGTAGAAGGTAAGATCAGCATTGATAGTAACACCAGCATTTCTGTTTATAGTGCCTGGGGCTGGTAGTGTGCCAAGAGCCAGTGATTACCAAAAGGAGTTCCAGGTCTAAGGATGATTCCCTGGAACCAACACCTCTGTTTTATCTTCATTCAACTTCAAAATGGTATTGGCCATTAAACTTGCAACTGAAGCAAGACAATCCCAAAGTGCAGGGGAAATGTCAGAGTTACTACCACTTTCCTGTATCAGTAGTTGTATATCAATATCGTTGTTGAAACAAGTGATGCCAAAAGAATGAATTAAAGTACCTTAAAATCATTAAAGATTCCACAAAGTGCACAATAATTCTTAATGAACTCAATGTCCAATGTTTTTTTAAAAAGAAAAGGTACTTTAATTCACACACAGCTAAATACAAAACAAAATTACAAATGTAAACTATGACAATAAACCCTCTCTATCACCACCTGAACAAGAGATCTGTATCAGAAGGTCTCTTAGTGTTAAATATGCATAGCCCCTTCCTATGTTGTTCATCAAGGAGTTCACAATGAGAAGTTCTTCCTATTATAGTTGTCTGAGTGTTCTCAATGTAAAACCACTTCCTCTTGCATATGTGAGGGAGTTCACGACGTAAACCCCCATCCCAGTGCTTTTGTCAAAGAAATCACAACATAAAATCTGACTTGTGTGAAATTGAGGCAGAGCTGTCCAAGACTGATCCAAGGAGGTAGTGTGGGCTTGAAACTCAGAACGGAGCAACATACACAATTAACACTCAAATCAATGTCCAACTAATGCTTTTTCTCTAAAAAGAACCTTAATCACCAAATACTATACTCAAAATGACAAATTTTAACTAGATTTCAGGTGGAATTATACATTGAACTCCCCTCCTACAGGTGCCTAGTAGATTAACCCGGGTGCAATTCATGTGCCATAAAGAAATACCACAGAGGTCAACAAACCCTGTAAAGTTAGTTTGCTCTCATGATCTGAGAGGTACAATGTAGCAATTTGCACAACAGCAGGCTTTAAACCTAAAATCCAGCAATGCTCCTTTTTGGGCCTACTGGATAGAGTGAGGCTTTTCACAATCAATAAGTTTAAGCTTAGCGGCTTTGTCAAGTCACAATGTAAAATGAGATGACCACTGCCTTTGTCACCACATTTAGTATTCAATAAACCGGGCGATGTGAAGATGACAGCTGCGTTTTGAAAAGCTCTGTGCCAGCCAAATAATAATCCTTCCTAATCCTGCTCCCTGATACCTGCTACAAGCTGCTAGCAGTGGTGTTGGGTGTGAGGGTGCGCAGACCATCCACCAACCGCCTGCCAACATCAGAAAACCATGAGAGGCGGTGGAGGGCCGATCCCGAACAGTAGGCCCTTGATGGGTGGCGGAAAAGAGCAGTGTTGAGGTCCTTAGATGCTGGCGTGGGACTGCTCTGAAAGATGTGGGAGATCTGGGCTCCAATCCACACCGAGAAACTGGTGAGGTGGGACCCAACGAAAGAGACAGCCAGGAAGAACGGGCAGTAACCGCAGGCCAGAGTGAAGCTTTGAGTGCGACTTAAGCACAGTGGGCAGGGCCCAGAGCTCGTCCGCAGTCGGGAAAGAGAGACAGGATGTCGGCCAACAGCAGCGGTCCAGTAAGTGAGAAATCGGAGGGGCCAAATGGGAGGACGCCCAGAGCATCCTGCAGGGTGTAGTGATAACAGACCACCAGGCAGGAAAGACAGAGGAGACAGTGATTGTCAGCACAGAGGGGAATAATGGTGCCCCAGATTAGGCTGGACTTTGCCCTGTGGCAGAGCACTTCAGTGGAATTTTGAGGAGGGTGCCCAGCTGGGGGAGATCGACTCCCTATAACAAATTAGTGCTTGTGCTGCCCTCATTGGCAGCATAACCTGGAGACATCGGAGCGAAGCCAACTCTTGAATACAGCGCTAGAATTTTGTGCTCCCCTAGTGGGTTGCTGGCCCTGGACATCAAAACTGAGCAAGGCAGCAGCGGGAAGTCTGAAAAAGACAGTCCAGACATGAGTCAGGCCATAGCACGGAGCCCACAACCTGGTGAAAGGCAAGGCAGTTGCACCCACAGCCCAGGGGACAACAGACAAGTTCACAAAACCCACCTCCTTATTGGAGGAAACCAACCACGGGAACACTACAGGCCTGGCCTCGGAGGCGGACAATGCAGTTTCATAGGCCATGATCCTCTAAGCCATTAAAGAGTCACATGACAACCTTGACCAAAAAACAGGAGTAGGGGCTGTGGTTTTCTGCTCTGCCAGGACTTACAAAACTTATTAGACGGCACGAAGGGGTGCATCTCTGTGCTGGAAGGCGAGGATTCTGCCTCAGTGAAAGGACTGAAAAGACTGAGGGAATTAACGGGCCTCCTGGACAGAAGATGCTGAAGGCATGTCCCTCAGAAATAATCTAAGACTGGTGGGGCTACCCGAGGGAAAGGAGCCCGTGCACTCTGAAAAGTTTCTCGTAGACTGGTTCAAATGGTGGATACCAGTCTCCGTACTGTGCACAGGGCAGTGGTGCTGAAGCTCCCACCATAAGCCCCACCTAGACATCATTGTGAGAGTACTATGCCGACAGGGACTGTTATATGGGGTTATGTGGTCCTAAGACAC
This sequence comes from Calotriton arnoldi, assembly GCA_963921515.1. Lineage (NCBI taxonomy): Eukaryota > Metazoa > Chordata > Amphibia > Caudata > Salamandridae > Calotriton > Calotriton arnoldi. Next base: position 887,974 of record CAWUFW010000845.1, on the reverse strand, counting down.
ATTGTCGACATTGCTAAGTTAGCATGAGTTTTGCTTGCCCTTTGCTGCTGCTTTTGCGCACGCCTCTGCTAAGAGTTTGTTTTCGCGACACTTTGCCTCTGCCTTGTACATGATAACAGATTGTTGTTCACGTTCTCAGCCTTCCCTTCCATTCTGTCTGAACATAATGTGCAAGGTCGGTCAACAATGTGTCTCTTGTTATTCTGTTCTGGTCAGTCCCTATTACCTAGCCAAAACATGTTACCAACAGCTGCAATGTGGAAGAATCGTGCTTTGATATAACGTTGTTGCATGTTTTGAAACACACTCAAGAAAGCCGTTCCATGGAGCTGAGCTCTGCTGTTCCTATGATGTAAACCTTTGCGTTTAGGCTTTCAGGTAGGGGTCTGCTAATAATGCCTAGAGATCTTCTGATTATATAAAATAACTTCTTACTGCCGTGGGGAGGGTGATTAGGCCCAGTTATTTTTCCTTTTTCACAGTCTTTATAAAATGACGACTCCTTTTATATTCTATGGTATTGTAACAATGCTAACGATTCTTGCCTTATGCATTTTGCTGCTAGTTGTGGTTCGCATACTGTTTTATGAATCACTATAGTCAAAATAAACATTTTGAACTTATTTAGTGACTCTGATTATTTTTATTGTGGACAAGTACGTGAGAGTGAAAGAGTATCTTGTTCCCGCGACTCTGAGGTGAGTCGGGAGTGCTCGTGTTCTGGGTTGTCTAAACATTCGTAGCTTCTTGATATTTGTAGGAGACCGAATGAGACACTATTGCTAGTCGGTTGGGATTTTGGGTACTAAGGTGATAGGAGGTACACCCCTATTTACTGAGGTCCTGTTTTCTTGTGCATAGTTCTGTGTATGAGCAGAATCCCCGCAACATGGCGCCGCCAACGTTTGGTCTGGTTCTTATCTGCGAGACGCTTGAGTAGTAATCGTGCTGGTCCACAATACCCTCACTTCTGATCCGGAGACAGCTGTGACGGAGAAACCTCCTATATTGACATTTTTATAGGTTTATTCAAGCTTGAAGTTTTAAAAGGTCTTTCTTTTCATATAACCTGAGTTTGCGCTGCCCCTCTTTAAGTTGTTCTACTGCCTTCTCTATAATGGCTGTAGTTGATATTCCGGCTCATAGCAGAACCGCGCTGAGGGCGCACTTGACTCATTATGCAGTCCCTGATGCTGGGGCCGCGCTTATTTTTGTGGTGGAAGCCGATCCGGCACACCAGTTTGAAGTTTTTTATTCTTGGGTCACCTTTCCGGCGGTGGATGGGAATGATGATATGTTACACACATATACTGCCACTGCCGTTCCTCAGCAGTATCAGCCTTATAGAGCTCTTGAGATTCCGCTTACAGCTTGGCAACACCGTATTTGGTTTAATGGCGCCCTTCCTCACCCATTAACGGCAGTCCGTTTAGGCCCTTTATCTATAGATGGGGTCACATGACCCGTTTTGGCTGGGTTTACCCCACACCCATGTGCTTTTACAACTGCAACTTTGGCAGAGCTCCGCGTCTTACATAATTTGTTGGTACGCGTACATAGAGCTGTATTACATTACATTACAGTACGTAACACACACCGTCCAGGTGGGACCACCTGGCGCTGCGGTACAACCTGCGGGTTCTGGTGGCGTAACCATCAGTCCCCTTATGGTTAATGCTGTAACGGGCAAGTGCCCACAAAATAAAGATGAATTTCCTTATTGGCTTGCCGAAAAATTTGGTCAGATAGAAGCTGTCTTTCCTAATACTACTCCTGTGGATAAACACAGGATCTTAACTATTAGTTTACCAAAAGACTTAATTCTGAATTAGCTGATTGTAACACCTGGGGCAGGGTGTTTGCAGCGGTATATTCTATGTGTTTCGGCACCCCGTCCATGACTGTACTCCCCTCTGTGATTAAACGCGTTCAAGATGAACACGGAGGGGAAGCGGCTGTTGAGGTGGGGATGAGACTGGTGGGAGTGTTCGACGTGGTTGCTGATATGATTCTTGCGAATGTCAAGGGCGATGCCGTTAGCTTTCAAGTAGCAAACCGCTTAGAAGCGGTCGCGGAGGCTGACAGACCATGAGAATTACCAAAGATTATTGCAAAGGCTTATAAAACCATAGGCCGCAATAGTCTGGGAATTAAGCCTACGATTCAAACACCAACGCAGTCTCAAGTACAACAGAAAGTCCAGCCTGACAAGGATGGGCGCCCTTTCTTTCCTCAAAAGAATTGGCAAAGAAATAAGAAACAGGGTTCCCAACAGCAGAAGCAGGGTTCGCGTGTGTAGCGGGGTGTCAGAAAGGGGTCGGAGACTGGGTTTGGGTAAGAAGGATTTTATTGGGTGGAACACGCGTCTCTTTGTGGTCTGTCTGTAGTACGGGAGCGGGGGCTGGTCCTTCGCTTCCTGCTCCCTCGTGGAGGTCCTCCCTCTTCTTACACGCTCCAGCTCGGTCCCGTCCTCCAAGGTGGTGGGGGTGAAAAACAAACAGGATACCAAGTGTAAGTGAGGTGTACAGGTGCACTAGACTTAAACCAGGGAAGGGTGGTGATGGGATCACTCGGTGCACGATACGTCTAGCGGCGTGAGGGAAGTGCTCAGGGGGTATACCGGGGAACAGGGATCCCCGGGTCAGGTATCCGGTCTCTCCCTCTTTCCTACCCAGCCCGCCAAACGGTCGCGTACCTGTGTGAGCCACGCTCCTCCAGGAGCGTGGCTGGGCGAGTCACGGGGTCGTTGGCCTCCTGGCTCTCCGTCTTCACTCGTCCTCGCTGCCTCCTTCCCGGTGTTCTCTTCGGTTGCTCGCTCTCTCCTCCCGTCCTCGACTTCCTCCTTGACTCCTCCGGTGATGTCACACCCCGGCCTCCGTTCTCCACCCGATTTTATTGGCCAGGGTTCCTCTTCGTCATCGTAGGGGGCGTGTCCCGCCGACCAGCCTTCCCAGTTAAAGGGACGGTGTTCGTATTCTTCCTCGTCCCCTGTCCTTCGTGGAACTGCGTAACCCCACTCGTCCTGCTCCTGGTAAGGAAGAGGGGAAAGGGTGGTTTCCTCATTTCCCAGGCTCTTTGCTCGTCTGGTCCCCTTCAGATCCGAGCCCGCCCGGTCACATACCACCCCTCTTGGATTCTCCCGATCGGGGAGAGGATAACGGGACAAATAGTCGGCACTGCCATTGTCCTTGCCCTTACGGTGCCTCACAGTGAAGGAAAAAGGCTGGAGGGACAGGAACCAGCGCAGAACCCTGGGGTTAAGAGCGATGTTCCTGCTCATCCACTGGAGGGGGCGTGGTCCGTGTACAGGGTGAAGTGGTGACCCTCAAGATAGTACCTCAGCTTGTCGACAGCCCATTTTACAGCCAGACATTCTTTCTCAACGGTGGGGTATTTAAGTTCCCGTGGGAATAGCTTGCGGCTGATATACAATATGGGATGGTCTACACCCTCCGCTGACGTTTGTGAGAGGACAGCCCCTATGCCATAGTCTGATGCGTCTGTGTGGAGGATAAATGGCCGGGAAAAGTCGGGGAGGATAACACTGGGTTGGTGGTGATGGTTCGCTTTAGTGTATTGAAGGCTTTCTGCATCTGTGGAGTGGGTTGCAAAAGACTTTGTGTTTTCACCTCTTGTCTAAGGGTGTCGGTGAGGGGGGCGGCTACGTCGGAGAACTGGGGAATGAAGCAGCGATAATAGCCTATCAACCCTAGGAACGCTCTCATTTCTCTCTTTGTGCTGGGGAAAGGGGTCTCTGCAATTGCCCTAACCTTTTCTATTTGAGGTTCTATCATTCCGTGACCAAGTACGTAACCCAGATATTTGACCTTTTGGAAAGCAACCCGGGACTTCCTTGAGTTGATATGTAGCCCGGCTTGTTCTAAGGCATACAGTACGGTCTGTAGATGTTCTAGATGTGATTCCCATGAGGGGCTGAAGATCACGATGTCGTCTAGGTAGGCAGACGTAAAGGATTGGTATTCCCGGAGCACCGTATTCATGAGACGCTGAAAAGTCGCCGGGGCCCCATGTAAACCGAAGGGGAGCACCGTGAACTCGAACAGCCCATCCTGGGTGGAAAAAGCGGTCTTCTTCCGGTCCTCTTCCCTCAGAGGCACCTGCCAGTATCCTTTGGTGAGGTCCAACGTGGTGATATACCGGGCCTCCCCAATTTTTCGATTAATTCATCAATACGAGGGATAGGGTAGGCATCAAAGGAGGAGATGTCGTTGAGTGCTCTGAAGTCCATACAGAACCTGGTGCTCCCATCCGGTTTGGGCACCATCACTATGGGTGACGACCACTCGCTCTTGGACGGCCTTATGACCCCGAGTTGTAACATCTCCTGTACCTCTCTTTGTACGGCTGCTCTTTTGGCTGCGGGTATCCTATATGGACGCTGTTTGATGATCTTCCCCGGGAGGGTCATGATGCAGTGTTCTGCCATTGTGGTCTTTCCAGGTTTGTCTGAGAACAGGGAGGAAAACGGGGATAGGGTTTTGCGGAGTTCATCTTTCTCTTGGTCTCGCAAGTCCTCATTGACCACCAACTGTTCCATGGTGGTAGAGATAGAGGCGTGTGTTGGTAACGTGAGATGTGCCGTCTTCGGGGGGCCCTAACCACTTTTTCAGCAGATTCACGTGATAGATCTGGCTCCTCCGGTCCGTTATTCGCACCCGATAGCTGGTTTTTCCGATAGTTCCGATGATCTTGTAGGGTCCCAACCATTCGGCCTGGAATTTTTTTGTAGATGAGGGTAACAGCACTAAAACCCAGTCGTCTACCTTCATCCTCCTCCATCGTTTCCCCTTGTCATAGACGGCTTTCTGTTTTTCCTGTTTCTTCTCGAGCTGTGAATACGCCAAGTCCCTTAGTTTGCCTATCCTGGCTTTCAGAGCCTGGGTATATTCTAACATTCCTCGGGTTTCGTTGACTTCCTCCTTCTCCCACGCCTCTTTTGTCATCTCCATCAGCGTTCTGGGTTGGCGCCCGTACAGCATCTCAAACGATGAGCAACCTAGGCTGCTCTGTCTTTGCCCACGTATGACATACAAGGCCAGCGGTAGTAACTGGTCCCATTCTCTTCCGTTTACTGTGAGCATTTTCCTTAACGTGGCCTTGAGTGTTCCATTATACCTCTCCACGAGGCCGTCTGTCTGGGGATGATAGACAGAGGTTTTGATCTGTCGCAAGTCGAGCATCCCACAGACCTCCCTCATTAACCTGGAGACGAAAGGGGTCTCCTGATCGGTTAGGATCTCCTTAGGGAATCCTACCCGTGAAAACAGCTCAATGAATCTTTCTGAAATCAGGCGAGTGGTGGGGGCCCTCAGGGGAAACGCCTCCGGGTATCGAGTCGCATAATCCACTATTACCAACGCGTATTGATTCCCTCTCCGGGTTTTTGGTAGGGGTCCGATGAGGTCCATTCCTACTCTTTCAAATGGGGTGCCTATGATTGGGAGTGGTTGTAATGGCACTGCTGGGGGCGGTGTGTATTCCTCTTCTGACATATCTCACAGGTCATGCAGTGGATCTTAATGTCTTTATATATCCCCGGCCAAAAGAAATGTCTTAGCACGTTCTGTGTTGTCTTTTCACTACCTGTATGTCCGGCCGTCAGATGTGAATGTGAAAAAACATGATCTGGTCCCTGAAAGGAAGGGGTACTAGTAGCTGATGGGGGTCATCCTTAGAACCCTGTCGATATAGCAGGCCCTCTTTTATGAGAAATCTGGGAAACGAGAAGCAGGGTGAGTGCTGTGTCCTATGTGCCTGCTCCCAGGCGTTAAACAGGGATGTGTCGTTGGCCTGGGCGAACTTGAAGCTCCTGTCTAAGGTCCAGGGCTCGGGGTTATCAAGGCTGTTGCGGGTTTGTCGGTCGGGTCTCTTACCACTTCTTTGCTTTTCTGGGTCTGTAACGTGTGTAGGAACAGGTCTAGGAACTCGGGATTGTCGGTTCCTATGATGAGATCCTCCGGCAGGTTCTCCAACATCCCCACCCTGATGACATGGCTTCTACCGTCCACGCGGTGTAAGGGTCACTACGGCTACCGGGTAGGGTTTCACATCACCATGTACACATCTAATGTGCACTATGGTATCTGGGATGATTTGTTGGGGCTGTACAAGGACCCTTTGTATTACGGACTGTCTACAACCTGAGTCTAGTAGGGCGTTCACCACCTTATCATTCACCCGTACACTTACGTGATAAGCACTCCCCATCTCAGCGGTGTAGAGTATAGACCGGGGATGTAGCCCACCTCCATCGGTTCTTCGGTCTGTTTTCGTCGAGGACACATCCGTGCGATGTGGCCCCAGTCCCCGCAATCGAAGCATTGAGGTCCCCGGACCGTGGGCACCTCTGATTTGTGGAACCGTGGTTTCGGGGCTTCTGGGACCACTCGGGGTTTCGTACCGTGTCGTGGGGTAGGATGTGGGGGTTGTTTCTCGGCCTCCCACCCGCTGGTTCTTGGTTGTGCCCGTGAAAATGTGGTGGCCATGTCAATGGCTTGTTCGGTCGTCAAGCGGGCATGTTGTCGCAGCCATCTCTGCGTATTCAAGGGGAGGGCTTCCAGATATTGTTCAAGATATATCTTGTCCATGATCTCTTCCCTGGTGCATAGAGTCGGCGTCAGCCATTTATCGGCTGCCATCTTTAAGCGAAAGAACAAGGTCTTTGGGTTTTCCCCAGGGGTGCCCCGCTCCTTCCGGAAACGCACCCTATATGCTTCCGCATCAAGCCCTAGGTGGTCCAGGATGAGGGATCGAATGTCCTCATAGGGGTGTTCCCTGCTGCGTTGGCCACCTGATAGGCGGCCTGCGCCTCACCAGTTAGGAGGGGAGCCAGGAAGAACGGCCATTTCTCTTTGGGCCATCCGCAAGCCCGTGCGGCTCGCTTCAAAGTTGAGTATGAAGGCGTCAGGGTCGTCGCCGGCTACATACTTCTGCAATGAAACTCCAGAGGGCCCAGGGGGTGATTCCGGTATTCAGGGGGATGTGGCAGGGGTTGGTCGATCATCAGCTTCTGCAGGCCTTCTATCTGTGCTGAAACCGTGTCCCTGAAAGTTTCTCTGTCCGCTTGGGCCGACGTCAGCTGTCTCTCCACAGCCCATCCCAGTTTCTCCTGACCCTGCACTAGATGCTGTATTAGCGCGTCCATCGTGGGGGTACAGATGGAGGGGTCTATGCCCGCATTCTCCACCACTTGTAGCGGGGTGTCAGAAAGGGGTCGGAGACTGGGTTTGGGTAAGAAGGATTTTATTGGGTGGAACACGCGTCTCTTTGTGGTCTGTCTGTAGTACGGGAGCGGGGCTGGTCCTTCGCTTCCTGCTCCTCGTGGAGGTCCTCCCTCTTCTTACACGCTCCAGCTCGGTCCCGTCCTCCAAGGTGGTGGGGTGAAAAACAAACAGGATACCAAGTGTAAGTGAGGTGTACAGGTGCACTAGACTTAAACCAGGGAAGGGTGGTGATGGGATCACTCGGTGCACGATACGTCTAGCGGCGTGAGGGAAGTGCTCAGGGGGTATACCGGGGAACAGGGATCCCCCGGGTCAGGTATCCGGTCTCTCCCTCTTTCCTACCCAGCCCGCCAAACGGTCGCGTACCGTGTGAGCCACGCTCCTCCAGGAGCGTGGCTGGGCGAGTCACGGGGTCGTTGGCCTCCTGGCTCTCCGTCTTCACTCGTCCTCGCTGCCTCCTTCCCGGTGTTCTCTTCGGTTGCTCGCTCTCTCCTCCCGTCCTCGACTTCCTCCTTGACTCCTCCGGTGATGTCACACCCCGGCCTCCGTTCTCCACCCGATTTTATTGGCCAGGGTTCCTCTTCGTCATCGTAGGGGGCGTGTCCCGCCGACCAGCCTTCCCAGTTAAAGGGACGGTGTTCGTATTCTTCCTCGTCCCCTGTCCTTCGTGGAACTGCGTAACCCCACTCGTCCTGCTCCTGGTAAGGAAGAGGGGAAAGGGTGGTTTCCTCATTTCCCAGGCTCTTTGCTCGTCTGGTCCCCTTCAGATCCGAGCCCGCCCGGTCACAGCGTGCCAGTTCACCAACCCCTGAGGCTTCTGAACGTACTTATGACTTGCGCGATCGCTCTAAAATTAAGTCTCCTGAAAGATTTCAGGTTCAAGACCAGCGTTCTCCTCGTTCTTTACAGGAAACATCAGGCTCACAAGCCGGTTGAGGGGATCGCCACGATCGGGGTAGAAGTCAAACTGCGTCTCAACTTCGTGATCAGCCTCGGCAGTTTGAAGTCAAGGACAAGCAGGGTTATTCCGCACGTACCCGACCTCCTTTTCAAAAGAAAAAAGTTGCCGCTTTAACAGCGAGATATGCCACAGACGGTGAGGACGCGACTCCTGGATTGGACTTGGGCAGTGACTCTGCTCGATAGCGCGGCGGAAGTTACCATAGTCAGGGAGGCTCTACGTCCCCGTCTGGATGTGACAGCAACTGACACATTTGTTACAATTGAGACTGCAGATACCCGGGTTGCCCCCCCGGATAGACTATACGAAGTCCTTTTCCAACTTGAAGGTGATATTCTACGACCCATTAAGGTTGTTTTCTGGGAAAATCTAACTGCTACATATGACATTTTATTGGCGGAGAAAGATTGGCCGCCACCCTTTGTGTTAGCCTCTTCTAGAGGGGATGATGTGATACTTCCGAGTTTTTCACGTTGTGTCCCTGAGGAACGAGCGCAGGCTCTCGCAGAGGAATGGGCTTTGGCCTTAGCCCCAGTGGTGTATCGCAATCAGGTGGGTTGGGACGTTGATTCGCCAGCTCATGAAATTCCATTGGGTTCAATGTCACAACCTCAACCTCAATAGCCCATCAAACGTGAAGCAAAAGCTTCGGTTTGTGGCATTCTGAGACAATTGGAGTATCAGGGGGTCATTGAGTCCTGTGTATCACCTATGAATAATTCTCTCTTTACTGTCCCTAAACCTGATGTTTCTTTTCGGATTGTATTGGATTATAGAAATTTTAACAGTCATTGCCGCACCTTTGCGGTACAAAACACACACAGCTCGGCGCTGGTGAATAATATTGTTCGTAAAAAATACAAAACAACACTTGACATTTCCAATGGTTTCTACAGTCACAATATCGACCATGCGAGTGGTAACCTGACAGCATTCAGTGCCGTCGGAAATCCGAAAAAATTTACACAATTGCCAATGGGGTACAAGAACAGCCCCGGGGCATTTGCGGCACGCATTGTGTCTTTGTTGCATGACATTGACCCTGAGGCCTTGTCGTATGTTGATGACATCTATTTGACTGACGACGACCTCGCGCCGCATCTTGACCGAGTCGACCACATAATCTTGTCTTTTGCCGACTTCGGTTATAAATTTAATTTTGCAAAGTCACACATTGCCCATTTGGCAGTGCTCTTTTTGGGCTACGAGCTCAATAACGAGGGGAAAGGTCTAGCACCTCACTTCCTAGAGAAATGTGCACATTTGCAACCTCCTTCTTCTTTGAAAAAGTTACAATCCCTGCTGGGTTTTTTAAACTTCAGGAGGACTTACATTCCCGATTATGCCCAGCGTATCAAACCGCTTTATGCGTTGATACAACCTAAGTTTTCTTCTGCCAGCTGGCTTCCGGAACATACTGCCATTCTGCAGTCTTTGCAGGCGGATTTGCTTGCGACTAACTTCCTAATGACTCGTGATAACACCACCAACCTGGTGATACGTATCGTTGCAGGGGCAGTGGGTTTCACGTACTTAACATTCAATGAAGGTGACACAATACCTATAGCATACAAATCACAATTGTACACTGCGGCTGAAATGCGTTTTTCCTCTGTCGAGAAAATATTAGCTGCAGTGCAGATGGAGATTCTAAAGGAACGCTCACTGGCGCAGGGCAAACGCATTCTTATGGTCACTCCCTTCCCTGCTTTGGAAGCGGTGACTAAAGCTAGTGTACCTAACTCTAAGGCATTGCACCCACGTTGGATTCAGTGGGCTACTTCTTTGACGTCTTCGGATGTCACATTTGTCTTTGATCCATCTCTTCAGACTCAGGAGTTTCTGCAGTATGAATTTGTTCATCCTCCTCCTTTGTCGCTTCTTCCTCTGAGCGAATACAAATGCATAATTTATACCGATGGCTCGGCGCAACCGGCCACGGGTTCCAAACATGCTTATTCAGCGGCTTGCGCTATTGTGGCTGGCTCCATTGAAAATGGAGAGTTTAAGTCATCCATTGTGCACACACAGGCACTAGGAGACCGCACGGCACAATTGGCCGAACTGCGTGCTCTTGTTCTAGCTCTAGAGTTTGCTGATCCTCTTGTGAATACTCTTATTGTGTGCGATTCTTACTATTGTGTCCAGTCGTTCAATGACAACTTATTCTTTAGGTCTCAGAATGATTACCGTGATTCTAAAGGCAGCGCAATTAAGCATAAAACGTTTTGGGTTCGAGCCGCAGATCTTAAACAACGTCTGTCTCTCACACATGTTATTCACATCTTGGCCACCAACGTGTCGGAACGCACGCTGTTGGTAATTCTCTGGCTAATGAAGCAGCCAAGTCTGCAGTAGCCACATGTTCCATAGCAGCAGTTACAAGATCAAAGTCTAAAGTTGATAATGATATTCTGGCAGCGGTCGCTGCAACTAGGGAGGGATGTAATTATCCTGCGGGTTTCCCTTCTAAATACTCTTATCATGTAACTCCCGAACAGGTTCCTTATGTTACTATTCCTTTGGTTGGGGATCGGCTGATTCCCAACTTTGACCGCAGACAAGCTTTGATCAAGGCCGCACACGAAGGCATTGCTTCGGCACATGCTGGTGTGTTGGCAACAGTCACTATTCTTCAGCAACGTTACTGGTGGCGTGGTTTATATAAACAGACTCGTAACTATGTTCTTTGCTGTGATGTTTGTCAAAAAATCAAGCCTTCTACAGTCACACGTCCGCCACAAACACAGCTGTGTATTTCTAATAGACCCTTTGGCTGTGTCTATCTTGATCACTGCGGTCCTCTTTCTTCTGATACTGCATACAAGTATATCTTGGTTGCGGTTGATTCCTGTGGGTATGGCCACAACGTAGTGCTGACGCTCAAAATGTCATCAGGGATTTGCGTGTCTTTATCAGGATGTTTGCCTGTAGTACCTTCCATTCTGACCAAGGTCCAGCGGTTGCCTCTAAGGCATACAAGGATGCGATGAAGTCGTTGGGGGTACAGGTGCAGTTTTCGTCTCCATACAGGCCTGAGGGCAATTCAGTTGTGGAGCGAATGAACCGTGACTTAAAGCAATCCTTGACAGCTAGAGTCTTAGGTACTGGCAGGGACTGGCTGTCCCACTTGTATGGGGTCCAACGTGCATTAAATAATCTCCCTAGAAGATCTCTGGGTGGGCGGACCCCTTGCGAAATGCTCTTTGGCTTTCACATGTTTGTTCCTGACCTTGATGGTCTGGACATTGTGGCGGCTGCCTCTAAGTTTGACGTAGATAATCATTCTGCTATGTTACAGGATCTACAAAGTCCTGTGATACTCTGGCAATTGAGCATTTACCATCTTCGCCTGCTGATGCACAACTGATTCCTGTTACCGGTTGGCTTCCTAAAGTTGGAGATCTGGTGCGGGAGAAGATTGAAAACAAAAAAGAATTTGGTCCCTCTTATCGTGCTCCGGTTTCTGTACTTGGACTGAAGGGTACTCGTACTGTCATTCTACTGCCATTGCCAGGTCGCAAAGACAACAGATACATCTCAGTGAACAATGTCAAGTTACACCGTGTGGCCGATTCTGAATAGTGTGACACCTGCAGTTTCGTGCAACGCAATATCCTTAGCACCGTTAACTTTGTCGTCACCTGCTGCCACAAGAATGTCTGCTCATATGATGGACACTGTAATTGATCTTCAGCCTATGGGACAATCATCTTCTGCGATGGATCTTGTGTGTCCTTTTCCGGCTACTGATTCCGTGTGTGATACCATCTAGCCCACATGTACGAATGGAGGATTCAACGCTTTCACCTTTGCTTCCAAGTCCAGTGAGTGCCTGTGAAGGAGAACCGGCACACCTTTCTTCTGCCTCGTCCTCCTCGTCATCCAGTTTGCCTGATGCACCTAAGTCTAAGTTGCGTATCTTTTACTCCTGGTTCAAAAAGACATACTTCGTACCCCCATGGACCTACATTTGGTTGGTGCTTATCTTGATATTTCTCTTCATGTCAATTGGATTTGTGACAGTGTTCTTTTTACTTATAAATGACCATTATCTCCCTGAACGCTCTGCAGTAAAAATGGTCGATGGAACTTTGGCTCCTCACACATTGTCCCATATCATGAAACGTGACAAGACTTTTGTGAATATTTCAGCTTTTCCTGTTCATGATGGCATCGTTTGGGACAAAGTAGCTTATGAAATCCATGGCCCGACTGAGGTCCTTAGAGTTCTGTACGTGTTTCGCGTCTCGTTAGGAGATGTGGTGACACGGGACATACATTCGGATAATTGGGATGTGCAGGCCGTTCATGCATTGTTTTCTGACTTAAAATATTATGCTGCCTTTGATGCTGAAGATTTGTATTTAAATTCTGCCAATTATGGTGATCTCTTTTGCTATCAACATTATGGGCATCATTTTTTACACAAATCAAACACCATGAGACCTGTTTTTAATTTTACCCAATGGGAACATTGTCCAACTCCCTTACAGGGGAGTTCTAAAACGCTTAGGGATAAGTTCACCTATTTTTCTAACTATGGTTTGACTAATCCTGAATCCTATTATTTTAGGCTTCAAAAATCCCCTACATCGAAGTACCTGTTATCCCACACTAAACTAATGTACGCCAACTCGTTTAGAACGCAGTTGGCCACACACGGTTATGACCATTGCAAACAGACTATAGATTTAAAATCAATCTTGGGCACAAAGCCATGGCAGGTTCAGGGCACTGAGGCATTACATCGTGCCTGCCTGATCCCGACTCAATTGCTGTTTTTAAATGAAACCATTTACCAAACGTCCTGTTATGGCCTTGCCACTGTCAAAAACCTAAATACCCCATCAATTCCATCATTAGCTGAATATAATAATTGGCGGTTACATAATAACTACACCATTGAGGCTTTGCAGGCTCTCCTTCAAAATGCCTCCTTTAATGTTTCTGAAATTGATCCATTAGGATGGTTGTTGTGGCAATCTAATGCTAATGCATGCCAGTTGCATTTCTTTAATGTTACACCTGGTTTCTTTCAGACTAAGCCTGATCCTCGTTATCCACCTCTTCATTCTGTGACTACATACTCGGTAGGTAAATTGTGCCAGCAGTGGCTAGAACACTCTACCCTTGCATCTGTCAAACAGCACCTTTCCATCCTAATGAACGATATAGATTTGGCTGATTTTCTCCTAGGCCCACGTAATCCAAGGGCCAAGAGATTTCTTTATGCCTCATATAATGAAATTTGGAAACTTTCACAGATGGAAGCCGCCTTCCGTCTGCGTCAAATTGACCAGGCAAACTTGGAAAAAGTCCTTGCTGGAGTGGACAACAGCATTAACACGCTTTCTTCACGCATCTACACCGTAGACAATATTGTTTCTTCAATAGATATTGTGCAAAGTGATGCTTCTGTGTTATATCATGGTCAGAATCAGTTAAGGTCGGTCATGCAATTTGCTTGGACGTTGCAGACGCTGAAAATGGGTAAAGTGCCTTGGGATTATTGAATGCCAGTGCTTTATTTTTGCCTTTTAACCTGACTGATAAACAGAAGTTTATGTCCATGAAAGATGCTGTATATCCGCTGTTACATATTGAACAATTGGAGCCTTTGCCGTTCTCTGTAGCGGAACCGGACTCTGCTGTTTGGTTAATACATGGCGTTATCACTTTGCCCTTTTCGCTTTTTCAATTTAAATCATGTATGCAACACTTTCCTGTTGGCCGCTTTGAACCGCTTGGCACTGATTTTCTGCATGAATTATGGATCCTGCCCTTTGCTTATCAGTGTTTGAGGGAGGATAAAGAAGTTTTCCTCACAGGGGAGGAGTGTGATTCGGTAGTGGGTCACTCTCTTGTGTGCAAACACGTTAAGTTGCACGGCGAGTGTAACGTGTCAGCGCCCAATCTAGCTTGCTTTTTAAAAGGGACCCCAGTACCATCCATCACGCCCGTCTTTACATTGCTGACTAACGGCAGCTATCTCATTTTAAACAATCAAGACTGCTGTGGTTTGCGGGCGGGTGTCCCATACTTGGTAACTGTTTCCCAGCACGTGACTTGCTGTAGCAATGTCCTTTTCCCGCCCCCGCAACGGAGTTTAGTTCCTTCGCTTTGGCCTTCCATTCCGACTTTGAAAACGGAGTTCAACAAGTTGAGCAGGCTCAAAGCCCTTTTATTCCAACAGGAGGTGGCCCTCACTTCCGCCCGTGAAACATTCAGATTGCAGGTGGCTCGGACCTCGAGTGAGATACAGTCGCTTCTTAACACTAACCTCCCACTTCATTTTGGGGAACCAATTCACCAAATATGTAATGCATCTGATACGACAGGCCTTGCCCATTGTTAGACTTGGCATCTTTTGGCGTGTTTCCCCTGACTTTTTGTTTTCTGACCTCCCGGTTTTGACTCTGTTTTTGCTGGTGTAATGATTCTGCGCACTTTCCTCACTGCTGTCCAGTGGGAAAGTGCAAGTGCTCCTGTATAAAATGTGTTACGGATTGGCGTTTCCATGATTGGCCTATTTGGTTTATGTGTCAGTCCCTTGTAAAGTGCACTGCGAGTGCCAGGGCCTATAGACCAAATGCTGTTGGTGGGCTGCAGCACTGGATTGTGCCACGCACGCAAACAGCCCGTAAAGTGTAAGTCGGGCCTGCCATTGCAGAGCCTGTGCGCAGCCTGGGGCTGCCATGTCGACTTGGCAAGTGCACACACTTGCAAGTCCCTAAACCTTCCCTTTCTACATGTTAGTCACCCCTAAGGTAGGCCCAAGGTACCCCTGTGGGCAGGGAGCGTTGTATGCGAAAGGTAGGACATGCCCTGGTGTGTGTGGCATGTCCTGATAGTGAATTACAGCCTAGTTCGTTTTTCACTATTGCAAGGCTACCTGTTCCCCATAGGCCAGAATGGGCAGTTTGGATTATTACAGCTTATAATCCTAACTGACCCCGGGAACATGGTAGAAATTCGGGTTTAGTATGCCTGGACTCAGAATGATAAAATGCAGCTTTTAGTGAAGTTGGTTTTAACATTCTGTGTTTGAAAATACCACTTTTAGAAAGTGGGTATTTTCTTGTCTAACCATCCAAGCCTGCCTCTGCGAGGTTGTGTATTCCTTGTCTGGAGTGTGAGTGACAGGGGCTGGGGGATGCCAGGAGACAGGGTGAGTCAGCACAGGGCTGAATAGCAAGATCTACATGTAGATGGGTGGGAGGGGTTGCACCTGGGCCCTGAATAGGACAGTGCCTTCCCTCCACAATGCTGGCTCCACCTCCTGTGGTGCGTCTGATGTCCCTGGCCTACTCACTGAAAGAAGGGACGGAGACTTGTCAACAAAGTGCTCCAGAACTGGTTTGGACTAGGCAAAGGCCTCTCTGCCGTCAGAGAACAAAGGAATTTGGGATATAAATATTGGGGCCCTGACCCCATGAATTTAGATCTCGCTGGAATCAAGGAACCTGCCAAGACGAAGAGCTGGAAGAGCTGCCAGGAGGAGTACTGCCCCTTTGCTGTGTTGTTGCTTTGTTGGGTTGGCCTGCAGCTGCTGCTTCTGCCTTGGGCAGTGAAAGGACTGAACTTTCTACAAACTTGTGCTGAGTATCTCCAAGGGCCTGAAACCGAGCTGGCCTCCTGTTAAGAAGTCTCAGGGACTACAAAGACTTCACAAACCTCTGGGTACCGCTTCTGGAATGCTGTTTCAGTTGCCACAGAGGAAGGGAACTGCAACCGACTCCGTCAACCGAATCCATCCCTGGCCGGTGACCTGTTTGCACCGCAGACCGCATCGCCCCGCTTCGCATCGCAACCCTGGTCTCACCGTGGGCGACGTCCGACGCCGCCAACAACGAGCCGCTGCTTGCACCGTGACCTGTGGGCACCGCAGTTCGCATCGCATCGCTTCACTGAACCAGCCGGACCCGACCGACGCGGACGCTGCGACTGGCTCAACAGTCGTGACCGCATCGCATTTGGGGCACCGCTCGCACATTTGCGACGCACCGCTCCGACTCGCACCGCTGTCCGACGCCAGCTCCCGCACTCCGGCTTGGTCACCTGCATCGCAACCTGTCAGCACCGCATCGAGCACCGTCTCACCCTGCATCGCATGCCTTGGACTCACCGACTCCGTCTGCACGACGCTCATCGAGCCGCTGCCTGCACCGCATCGAGGGACACCGCACCTTGCATCGCTCCGTCTTGCACCGCAACCGCGACGAACGCCGACCGGCTCGTACACTCCGTACCAGCCACAACGAGAAAGGTACTGTGACCGAGTCTGTTCACGACTCTGCTGGCCCGTATCGACGCGGTCGGCTGGAACTGTTAGACTCTGTGGTTTTCAGCATCGCGGTAGGCTCGGACGGAGCTACCGACTCGTACGAACTTTGTTTTTGAACTATTCCTGCAAAGAAGAAGTTACCTTATCAAGCATTCCTTTTTTAAAGTATAGTATTGTGGATTTTTGTCGTAATTGGTCTTGTCTTGAGTATATAAAAATTGGTTATTTTTCTAAACTGGTGTGGTGTCCGTTTGTAGTGCTTACACTGTATTACTGTTGGTTATGTGCAAATGCTTTACACACTGCCTCTGAATTAAGCCTGACTGCTCGTGCCAAGCTACCACGAGGGTGAGCAGGGGTTACTTCACGAGTGTAACACCCTTACCCTGACTAGGAAGAAGGGTCCCTACTTGGACAAAGGTGCAAGCCCTTGCCAACTAGAGATCCCATTTCTAACATTGGTTGTCAGCGGTGAGGATAGGACTTGTGTTTGCACTTGACTTACAGTGATTGGTGTGCACTACTACCATATCGCAGACCATTACGTACCACATGCTGGTTCTTTTTCTTTTGGCCTATTTTTGATCTTGCCAGTTTTCAACTCACTACTTTTGTCATGCCTGAATCAACTGCATCATCCGTTGCATCTCTGGAAGTTATCTTTGAGGAGGATAGACTATAGATTTAAAATCAATCTTGGGCACAAAGCCATGGCAGGTTCAGGGCACTGAGGATTTACATCGTGCCTGCCTGATCCCGACTCAATTGCTGTTTTTAAATGAAACCATTTACCAAACGTCCTGTTATGGCCTTGCCACTGTCAAAAACCTAAATACCCCATCAATTCCATCATTAGCTGAATATAATAATTGGCGGTTACATAATAACTACACCATTGAGGCTTTGCAGGCTCTCCTTCAAAATGCCTCCTTTAATGTTTCTGAAATTGATCCATTAGGATGGTTGTTGTGGCAATCTAATGCTAATGCATGCCAGTTGCATTTCTTTAATGTTACACCTGGTTTCTTTCAGACTAAGCCTGATCCTCGTTATCCACCTCTTCATTCTGTGACTACATACTCGGTAGGTAAATTGTGCCAGCAGTGGCTAGAACACTCTACCCTTGCATCTGTCAAACAGCACCTTTCCATCCTAATGAACGATATAGATTTGGCTGATTTTCTCCTAGGCCCACGTAATCCAAGGGCCAAGAGATTTCTTTATGCCTCATATAATGAAATTTGGAAACTTTCACAGATGGAAGCTGCCTTCCGTCTGCGTCAAATTGACCAGGCAAACTTGGAAAAAGTCCTTGCTGGAGTGGACAACAGCATTAACACGCTTTCTTCACGCATCTACACCGTAGACAATATTGTTTCTTCAATAGATATTGTGCAAAGTGATGCTTCTGTGTTATATCATGGTCAGAATCAGTTAAGGTCGGTCATGCAATTTGCTTGGACGTTGCAGACGCTGAAAATGGGTAAAGTGCCTTGGGATTATTGAATGCCAGTGCTTTATTTTTGCCTTTTAACCTGACTGATAAACAGAAGTTTATGTCCATGAAAGATGCTGTATATCCGCTGTTACATATTGAACAATTGGAGCCTTTGCCGTTCTCTGTAGCGGAACCGGACTCTGCTGTTTGGTTAATACATGGCGTTATCACTTTGCCCTTTTCGCTTTTTCAATTTAAATCATGTATGCAACACTTTCCTGTTGGCCGCTTTGAACCGCTTGGCACTGATTTTCTGCATGAATTATGGATCCTGCCCTTTGCTTATCAGTGTTTGAGGGAGGATAAAGAAGTTTTCCTCACAGGGGAGGAGTGTGATTCGGTAGTGGGTCACTCTCTTGTGTGCAAACACGTTAAGTTGCACGGCGAGTGTAACGTGTCAGCGCCCAATCTAGCTTGCTTTTTAAAAGGGACCCCAGTACCATCCATCACGCCCGTCTTTACATTGCTGACTAACGGCAGCTATCTCATTTTAAACAATCAAGACTGCTGTGGTTTGCGGGCGGGTGTCCCATACTTGGTAACTGTTTCCCAGCACGTGACTTGCTGTAGCAATGTCCTTTTCCCGCCCCGCAACGGAGTTTAGTTCCTTCGCTTTGGCCTTCCATTCCGACTTTGAAAACGGAGTTCAACAAGTTGAGCAGGCTCAAAGCCCTTTTATTCCAACAGGAGGTGGCCCTCACTTCCGCCCGTGAAACATTCAGATTGCAGGTGGCTCGGACCTCAAGTGAGATACAGTCGCTTCTTAACACTAACCTCCCACTTCATTTTGGGGAACCAATTCACCAAATATGTAATGCATCTGATACGACAGGCCTTGCCCATTGTTAGACTTGGCATCTTTTGGCGTGTTTCCCCTGACTTTTTGTTTTCTGACCTCCCGGTTTTGACTCTGTTTTTGCTGGTGTAATGATTCTGCGCACTTTCCTCACTGCTGTCCAGTGGGAAAGTGCAAGTGCTCCTGTATAAAATGTGTTACGGATTGGCGTTTCCATGATTGGCCTATTTGGTTTATGTGTCAGTCCCTTGTAAAGTGCACTGCGAGTGCCAGGGCCTATAGACCAAATGCTGTTGGTGGGCTGCAGCACTGGATTGTGCCACGCACGCAAACAGCCCGTAAAGTGTAAGTCGGGCCTGCCATTGCAGAGCCTGTGCGCAGCCTGGGGCTGCCATGTCGACTTGGCAAGTGCACACACTTGCAAGTCCCTAAACCTTCCCTTTTCTACATGTTAGTCACCCCTAAGGTAGGCCCAAGGTACCCCTGTGGGCAGGGAGCGTTGTATGCGAAAGGTAGGACATGCCCTGGTGTGTGTGGCATGTCCTGATAGTGAATTACAGCCTAGTTCGTTTTTCACTATTGCAAGGCTACCTGTTCCCCATAGGCCAGAATGGGCAGTTTGGATTATTACAGCTTATAATCCTAACTGACCCCGGGAACATGGTAGAAATTCGGGTTTAGTATGCCTGGACTCAGAATGATAAAATGCAGCTTTTAGTGAAGTTGGTTTTAACATTCTGTGTTTGAAAATACCACTTTTAGAAAGTGGGTATTTTCTTGTCTAACCATCCAAGCCTGCCTCTGCGAGGTTGTGTATTCCTTGTCTGGAGTGTGAGTGACAGGGGCTGGGGGATGCCAGGAGACAGGGTGAGTCAGCACAGGGCTGAATAGCAAGATCTACATGTAGATGGGTGGGAGGGGTTGCACCTGGGCCCTGAATAGGACAGTGCCTTCCCTCCACAATGCTGGCTCCACCTCCTGTGGTGCGTCTGATGTCCCTGGCCTACTCACTGAAAGAAGGGACGGAGACTTGTCAACAAAGTGCTCCAGAACTGGTTTGGACTAGGCAAAGGCCTCTCTGCCGTCAGAGAACAAAGGAATTTGGGATATAAATATTGGGGCCCTGACCCCATGAATTTAGATCTCGCTGGAATCAAGGAACCTGCCAAGACGAAGAGCTGGAAGAGCTGCCAGGAGGAGTACTGCCCCTTTGCTGTGTTGTTGCTTTGTTGGGTTGGCCTGCAGCTGCTGCTTCTGCCTTGGGCAGTGAAAGGACTGAACTTTCTACAAACTTGTGCTGAGTATCTCCAAGGGCCTGAAACCGAGCTGGCCTCCTGTTAAGAAGTCTCAGGGACTACAAAGACTTCACAAACCTCTGGGTACCGCTTCTGGAACGCTGTTTCAGTTGCCACAGAGGAAGGGAACTGCAACCGACTCCGTCAACCGAATCCATCCCTGGCCGGTGACCTGTTTGCACCGCAGACCGCATCGCCCCGCTTCGCATCGCAACCCTGGTCTCACCGTGGGCGACGTCCGACGCCGCCAACAACGAGCCGCTGCTTGCACCGTGACCTGTGGGCACCGCAGTTCGCATCGCATCGCTTCACTGAACCAGCCGGACCCGACCGACGCGGACGCTGCGACTGGCTCAACAGTCGTGACCGCATCGCATTTGGGGCACCGCTCGCACGTTTGCGACGCACCGCTCCGACTCGCACCGCTGTCCGACGCCAGCTCCCGCACTCCGGCTTCGTCACCTGCATCGCAACCTGTCAGCACCGCATCGAGCACCGTCTCACCCTGCATCGCATGCCTTGGACTCACCGACTCCGTCTGCACGACGCTCATCGAGCCGCTGCCTGCACCGCATCGAGGGACACCGCACCTTGCATCGCTCCGTCTTGCACCGCAACCGCGACGAACGCCGACCGGCTCGTACACTCCGTACCAGCCACAACGAGAAAGGTACTGTGACCGAGTCTGTTCACGACTCTGCTGGCCCGTATCGACGCGGTCGGCTGGAACTGTTAGACTCTGTGGTTTTCAGCATCGCGGTAGGCTCGGACGGAGCTACCGACTCGTACGAACTTTGTTTTTGAACTATTCCTGCAAAGAAGAAGTTACCTTATCAAGCATTCCTTTTTAAAGTATAGTATTGTGGATTTTTGTCGTAATTGGTCTTGTCTTGAGTATATAAAAATTGGTTATTTTTCTAAACTGGTGTGGTGTCCGTTTGTAGTGCTTACACTGTATTACTGTTGGTTATGTGCAAATGCTTTACACACTGCCTCTGAATTAAGCCTGACTGCTCGTGCCAAGCTACCACGAGGGTGAGCAGGGGTTACTTCACGAGTGTAACACCCTTACCCTGACTAGGAAGAAGGGTCCCTACTTGGACAAAGGTGCAAGCCCTTGCCAACTAGAGATCCCATTTCTAACATTGGTTGTCAGCGGTGAGGATAGGACTTGTGTTTGCACTTGACTTACAGTGATTGGTGTGCACTACTACCATATCGCAGACCATTACGTACCACATGCTGGTTCTTTTTCTTTTGGCCTATTTTTGATCTTGCCAGTTTTCAACTCACTACTTTTGTCATGCCTGAATCAACTGCATCATCCGTTGCATCTCTGGAAGTTATCTTTGAGGAGGATAGGTTGGAATCCTACGCCGTAAAGGAGCTACGAGCAATTTGTAAAAACCTGAAAGTCCAAATTAAAGGCCTCACAAGGAAGGAGGAGCTACAGAAGGCGCTGAGGGCCTGGGTAGCAGCCAGACATGCCAGTGGGCAGCCTGGTAATCTCAGTGAGGAGGTGGAGGAGCCTATTTCCAGGGTGGATATGCTTTTGGGTGGGGGAACCCACCAGGTCAGGCAGCAGCAGTCTGTCCCCAGAGGAGCTGGAGGACAGGCGGGAGGCAAGGCAGTTTGAGCTGCAGAAGCTCAGGCTGGAGAGTGAGCGGGAGGAGAAGAGATTGGCCATAGAGGAGAAGAAGATGCTCTTAGAGCATGAGAGAGAACTGAAGGAGCTAGAACTTAGGAGTAAGTCAGGCTCAGATGGTGGCAGCAATTCGTCCAGAAAGGCAGACAGGATTGTGCACATTCCCAAGAATGTAGGCAAGGAGTTCAAGAAGGGGGATGACATACAAAGGTGGTTTCAGGGTTATGAGGCAGCCATACACATGAATGGGGTCCCTGAGGAGAATTGGGGAGCAGGATTGTGGCCACTTTTCCCTGAAGAAGCAAGGGATGCTCTGATAGCTTTGGGTAAGGGGTATCACCTCACCTATGCTGACATGAAGGATGCCCTTCTCACTAAGTATGGTCTTACTCCTGAAAAGTACAGGGATCAGTTCAGGTCCAGCAAGAAGTCTGATGCCAACACTTGGTTGGAATGTGTGGATGTGTTCTGCAGGTCGCTGGATGGTTGGGTGAAGGGCAGTAGTGTAACAGATTTTCAGGGGCTCTACAACTTGATTGCATGGGAGCACTTGTCTAGTCTATGTTTTGCAGATCTGCGCCAGCACCTAGTGGATAGTAAGCTAACTGACCCCAGGAAGCTTGCTATGGAAGCGGACCGCTGGGTGAGTACCAGGGTCCACAAGAAAGCGTTTGGGGGAGACTCAGCCAAAGGTGGGCAGGGTCCCCAGCAGAAAGGTGGGGGACAAGGGTAAAGCACAGGAGTTCTCTAAAGGGCCCCAAACTAGTACCCAGGGTAAAGGTTCCCAGCCCCCGGTGATAAGAAGAAAGGGGTCTCTACAGGGAAGCCTGTTGAGACCGGCCCCCGCAAGTGTTATGCATGTGACCAGGTAGGTCACTTTAAGGGGGACCCCAAGTGCCCGAAGGGGACACAGCCACCCACCGATGGACAGTCCAAAGTGTTGGCTAGTGTAGCGCTTGGGGAGGAGGGGTGCCCACAGGAGGGTGGGGATCCCGCAGAAATGACCCTTGCCTCACTAGGGGACAGTGAGATGGTCCCAGGAAACCAGGTGCCCCCTAACACAAAGAAATATAGCACCTGGGTGACCATTAATGGGAACAGGGTAGAGGCTCTCAGAGACACTGGAGCCAGTGTGACCTCAGTCCGGTGTCACCTGGTGTCTGAGAAGCAAGTAGTCCCCGGGGCATTCCACCAAGTACTTGCTGTAGACAACTCAGAGTGCCAATGTATGGTGGCGCAGGTTCCCTTTGAATGGGGGGTCTCAGGTCCCTTGAGGGTGGTTGTGAGCCCTACCATGCCTGTAGATTGTCTGCTAGGAAACGACCTGGAGCAGTCCTTATGGAAGGAGGTTGAGCTCAGGTCTCACTTGGAGATGCTTGGGTTGCCAGAGTGGGCATGCGTGTCTACTCGGTCAATGGCAGCCAGAAAGGGTGATCAAGAGGACTTGGAGCCTGGAACAGTGGCCCAAGTCCCTGCAAGAGAAAGGGCAGGGGGCGCGGGAAACCGGCCCCCGAAGTTCCCACGGACCGGGAGGAGGCGGACCTCGAGGGGGACACCCCGGTGCCTACAGGGGAGCAGGTAGCCGAACTGGGAGACATCTCTGAGCTGACCCATTGGCAGCAAGAAGGGGGTCCCACCAGGGAGGAGTTCTGCAGGGAGCAGAATGAGTGCCCTACTCTGGAGGGTCTGCGGCGGCAGGCTGCAGACCAGGCAGCTGGTAATCAGTCCGGGTCACATCTGATCTACTGGGAGAGTGGTCTCCTATACAGTGAGCCTAAGGTTGCTGAGCCTGGGTCAGACCGTGTGCTGGTGGTACCCCAGCGCTTCAGGACCTTCCTACTGGGTCTGGCTCATGACGTGCCTTTGGCAGGACATTTGGGGCAGGACAAGACCTTTGACAGGCTTGTCACCCACTTCTTTTGGCCCCAAATGCGAAGGCAGTCAGATGCACACTGTAGGTCTTGCCAAACTTGCCAGGCAAGTGGTAAGAGTGGGAGGAAGGTCAAAGCTCCTCTCCAACCTTTTCCTGTTGTTGGAACACCCTTTGAAAGGGTAGGGATGGATATTGTGGGGCCACTGGATCCCAAGACAGCCATGGGCAACAGGTACATCCTGGTCTTGGTGGACCATGCCACCCGGTACCCGGAGGCAATCCCTCTCAGGACAACGACGGCGCCAGTGGTGGGCCGGGCGTTAATGGGGATCTTTTCCCGTGTGGGATTCCCCAGAGAGGTGGTTTCTGATAGGGGGACCAATTTCATATCCAAGTATATGACATCCCTGTGGAAGGAGTGTGGTGTAACCTACAAGTTCACCACTCCTTACCACCCACAAGGAAACGGTCTGGTGGAGAGATTCAACCAGACCTTGAAAGGCATGATCAAGGGTCTAACAGAACCCATGAGGCGTAAGTGGGACGTCCTCTTGCCATGCCTACTCTTTGCATACAGGGAGGTGCCTCAGAAGTCTCTTGGGTACAGCCCCTTTGAGCTCCTGTATGGCCACCCTGTCAGAGGACCTCTGAGTTTGGTAAAGGAAGGCTGGGAGGCAGCTCCCAGGAAAACTCCCCAGGATGTATTTAGCTACATGCTGGCCTTTAGAAACCAAACTGCCTGCTTCAGGAAACTCGCTCAGGCGAACCTAGAAGCAAGCCAGGAAGAAATGAAGAGATGGTATGACCAGAATGCCACTCTGGTCGAATTTCAACCTGGGCAAAAGTGTGGGTCATGGCCCCAGTGGCACCTTGTGCCTTGCAGGACAAGTGGACTGGGCCATATGAGGTAAAGGAGCACAAAAGTGACGTCACCTACCTGGTGGATTTGCAGGCTCCAAGGAACCCTTTGAGGGTCCTTCACGTGAACCGCCTCAAGCCCCACTTCGAGAGGTCCGAAGTGAGTATGCTCTTGGCGACAGATGATGGGGTGGAAGAGGAGAGTGAGCCTCTCCCTGACCTCCTGTCTACCAAGGAGCATGATGGGTCAGTAGAGGGTGTGATCCTCTCCCCTACTCTGACTCAGGAGCAGCAGGGGGACTGTCGCCAGTTGTTGGGACAGTACGCCCCACTGTTCTGTCTGACTCCCGGTGTTACTCACTGGTGTACCCATGACGTGGACACTGGTGACAGCCCTCCTGTGAAGCCCAAGATTTACAGGTTGACTGACCGGGTCAGAGCCAGCATCAAGGAGGAGGTCTCTAAGATGTTGGCGTTAGGGGTGATTGAGCCCTCCCACAGCCCTTGGGCCAGCCCAGTGGTCTTGGTCCCAAAGGCTGCTGCGCCCGGTGCCACTCCAGAACTCCGGTTTTGTGTGGACTACCGTGGGCTCAATGCCGTCACCAGGACTGACGCGCACCCCATCCCCAGAGCTGATGAGCTCATTGATCGGTTGGGAGCTGCCCGGTTCCTCAGCACGTTTGATTTGACGTCTGGGTACTGGCAGATTGCCTTAACCGATGGGGCCAAGGAGAGATCAGCATTCTCAACCCCAGAAGGTCATTACCAATTCCGGGTGATGCCCTTTGGGTTGAAGAATGCCCCTGCCACCTTTCAGAGGTTGGTCAATCAGGTGTTGGCTGGGCTGGAGGATTTCAGTGCCGCCTACCTGGATGACATTGCTGTGTTCAGTTCCAGCTGGGAAGAACATTTACAGCACCTTGAGAAAGTGTTGAGGGCTCTGCAAGGTGCAGGCCTCACGATCAAGGCCAGTAAGTGCCAGATCGGGCAGGGTTCTGTGGTGTACTTGGGACACCAGGTAGGAAGCGGCCAGGTGGCGCCCCTACAACCCAAGATTGACACCATTCTGGCTTGGGAACCCCCAAGACCCAGACAGAGGTGAGAGCCTTCATAGGTCTCACCGGCTATTATAGGAGATTTGTTAAGGGCTATGGCACCATCGTTGCCCCCTTAACAGAGCTGACCTCTAAGAGGCAGCCCAGGAAAGTGATCTGGACTGAGTCCTGCCAGAAAGCTTTTGATGCCCTGAAGGCAGCCATGTGCACGGCGCCCGTGCTCAAGGCACCTGACTTCTCCAAGGAATTCGTCGTGCAGACTGACGCTTCAGAGCATGGTGTGGGAGCGGTGCTCTCACAACTGAACGAAGAGGGCCTGGATCAGCCTGTAGTCTTCCTTAGCAGGAGACTACTCCCCAGGGAACAGAGGTGGAGTGCCATAGAAAGGGAAGCTTTTGCTGTGGTCTGGGCGCTGAAGAAGTTGAGACCATACCTGTTTGGGACTCACTTCCGGGTTCAGACAGACCACAGGCCCCTCAGATGGTTGATGCAAATGAGGGTGAGAATCCAAAACTGCTGAGGTGGTCCATCTCCCTACAGGGAATGGACTTTACGGTGGAACACCGTCCTGGTACAGAACACGCCAACGCAGATGGTCTGTCCAGGTTCTTCCGCCTTAGTGAAGAAAACTCCAATGGGGTTGGGTAGTTCTCCCTACTTTCAGCTGGAGGGGACAAGTGTTAGACTTGGCATCTTTTGGCGTGTTTCCCCTGACTTTTTGCTTTCTGACCTCCCGGTTTTGACTCTGTTTTTGCTGGTGTAATGATTCTGCGCACTTTCCTCACTGCTGTCCAGTGGGAAAGTGCAAGTGCTCCTGTATAAAATGTGTTACGGATTGGCGTTTCCATGATTGGCCTATTTGGTTTATGTGTCAGTCCCTTGTAAAGTGCACTGCGAGTGCCAGGGCCTATAGACCAAATGCTGTTGGTGGGCTGCAGCACTGGATTGTGCCACCCACGCAAACAGCCTGTAAAGTGTAACTCGGGCCTGCCATTGCAGAGCCATTGCAGAGCCTGTGCGCAGCCTGGGGCTGCCATGTCGACTTGGCAAGTGCACACACTTCAAGTCCCTAAACCTTCCCTTTTCTACATGTTAGTCACCCCTAAGGTAGGCCCAAGGTACCCCTGTGGGCAGGGTGCGTTGTATGCGAAAGGTAGGACATGCCCTGGTGTGTGTGGCATGTCCTGATAGTGAATTACAGCCTAGTTCGTTTTTCACTATTGCAAGGCTACCTGTTCCCCATAGGCCAGAACGGGCAGTTTGGATTATTACAGCTTATAATCCTAACTGACCCCGGGAACATGGTAGAAATTCGGGTTTAGTATGCCTGGACTCAGAATGATAAAATGCAGCTTTTAGTGAAGTTGGTTTTAACATTCTGTGTTTGAAAATACCACTTTTAGAAAGTGGGTATTTTCTTGTCTAACCATCCAAGCCTGCCTCTGCGAGGTTGTGTATTCCTTGTCTGGAGTGTGAGTGACAAGGGGCTGGGGGATGCCAGGAGACAGGGTGAGTCAGCACAGGGCTGAATAGCAAGATCTACATGTAGATGGGTGGGAGGGGTTGCACCTGGGCCCTGAATAGGACAGTGCCTTCCCTCCACAATGCTGGCTCCACCTCCTGTGGTGCGTCTGATGTCCCTGGCCTACTCACTGAAAGAAGGGACGGAGACTTGTCAACAAAGTGCTCCAGAACTGGTTTGGACTAGGCAAAGGCCTCTCTGCCTTCAGAGAACAAAGGAATTTGGGATATAAATATTGGGGCCCTGACCCCATGAATTTAGATCTCGCTGGAATCAAGGAACCTGCCAAGACGAAGAGCTGGAAGAGCTGCCAGGAGGAGTACTGCCCCTTTGCTGTGTTGTTGCTTTGTTGGGTTGGCCTGCAGCTGCTGCTTCTGCCTTGGGCAGTGAAAGGACTGAACTTTCTACAAACTTGTGCTGAGTATCTCCAAGGGCCTGAAACCGAGCTGGCCTCCTGTTAAGAAGTCTCAGGGACTACAAAGACTTCACAAACCTCTGGGTACCGCTTCTGGAACGCTGTTTCAGTTGCCACAGAGGAAGGGAACTGCAACCGACTCCGTCAACCGAATCCATCCCTGGCCGGTGACCTGTTTGCACCACAGACCGCATCGCCCCGCTTCGCATCGCAACCCTGGTCTCACCATGGGCGACGTCCGACGCCGCCAACACCGAGCCGCTGCTTGCACCGTGACCTGTGGGCACCGCAGTTCGCATCGCATCGCTTCACTGAACCAGCCGGACCCGACCGAAGCGGACGCTGCGACTGGCTCAACAGTCGTGACCGCATCGCATTTGGGGCACCGCTCGCACGTTTGCGACGCACCGCTCCGACTCGCACCGCTGTCCGACGCCAGCTCCCGCACTCCGGCTTGGTCGCCTGCATCGCAACCTGTCAGCACCGCATCGAGCACCGTCTCACCCTGCATCGCACGCCTTGGACTCACCGACTCCGTCTGCACGACGCTCATCGAGCCGCTGCCTGCACCGCATCGAGGGACACCGCACCTTGCATCGCTCCGTCTTGCACCGCAACCGCGACGAACGCCGACCGGCTCGTACACTCCGTACCAGCCACAACGAGAAAGGTACTGTGACCGAGTCTGTTCACGACTCTGCTGGCCCGTATCGACGCGGTCGGCTGGAACTGTTAGACTCTGTGGTTTTCAGCATCGCGGTAGGCTCGGACGGAGCTACCGACTCGTACGAACTTTGTTTTTGAACTATTCCTGCAAAGAAGAAGTTACCTTATCAAGCATTCCTTTTTAAAGTATAGTATTGTGGATTTTTGTCGTAATTGGTCTTGTCTTGAGTATATAAAAATTGGTTATTTTTCTAAACTGGTGTGGTGTCCGTTTGTAGTGCTTACACTGTATTACTGTTGGTTATGTGCAAATGCTTTACACACTGCCTCTGAATTAAGCCTGACTACTCGTGCCAAGCTACCACGAGGGTGAGCAGGGGTTACTTCACGAGTGTAACACCCTTACCCTGACTAGGAAGAAGGGTCCCTACTTGGACAAAGGTGCAAGCCCTTGCCAACTAGAGATCCCATTTCTAACACCCATTTTTTTTGAATGTGTGGGATCTGGCTTGGTCTCGTCCTTTCAAACTATATTCCGGGTAATACCAGCTTTCATTCATTGTATATTTTCCAGCGTCTTCGGAGGGTTCCCCTTAATATTGGCGCTGGCAGCTGGAGTTCTGCTTCTCCTTCTTGTGCTTCGCAATGGCTGCTCACTTTGTGGCTCTGCACAGGCTGGACCAGCTTCAACTGTACCGTAATCGCCTGTATGAGGCTTTTGGATGCTTGCCTTTAGCAACGCTTGGCGTCAGTTACGACTTGACATTCCGCTTTGCCTATTTTACTTGCGTTCAGCCAGTGCTTCATTGCAAAAGATGTAATTTCTCCTGGGCAATGGAACTTTGCTTATCGAACACATGGTGTCCAATCCCTGATTTCAGCCGGTTGATGGGTCCCTTAGAGGCGCATGACGAGGCTTGTTCTGTGGATGGTCAAATGACGCGTGCAGCTTTACTTGGAATCTTGGATCAATGGGATATCTGTGCGGCTGCACAGACCTTCCTACAACGAAGTTTCATTGAATATCACGCAAGTTTGTCTTCTCTACTTCTAGGTGCTCCTGCTTGTGAGGAACATGCTTGTTCCTTCGACTTATTTAATTGGATGTCATCGCTTTTTTCTACCAATGACAAAGATGACCTATTGGAAGGAATTGCTTTCCTTTGCGCCCAAACCTTCATGGATTAACTGCTTCGTTCGTCCATACTCCACTGTCTGAAATACAGACTCTTTTTCGAGCTCCAAGTACTTTTAGCTTTTCTTCGAACTTTCCCTTTTTTCCACCGATTTTTATTTTTTAATATTAAAAAGTCCCTCACCAATATTTTAAACAATGCCTGACTTTTTGAACTCTGTATTCGTTCTTCTGTCTATGTCCTACTGACTTACCAGGGGGAGGGTGTTATATGGGGTTATGTGGTCCTAAGACAAATTGTCGACATGCTAAGTTAGCATGAGTTTTGCTTGCCCTTTGCTGCTGCTTTTGCGCACGCCTCTGCTAAGAGTTTGCTTTCGCAACACTTTGCCTCTGCCCTGTACATGATAACAGATTGTTTTTCACGTTCTCAGCCTTCCTTCAATTCTGTCTGAACATAATGTGCAAGGTCGGTCAACAATGTGTCTCTTGTTATTCTGTTCTGGTCAGTCCCTATTACCTAGACAAAACATGTTACCAACAGCAGCAATGTGGAAGAATCGTGCTTTGATATAACGTTGTTGCATGTTTTTGAAACACACTTGAAGAAAGCCGTTCCATGGAGCTGAGCTCTGCTGTTCCTATGATGTAAACCTTTGCGTTTAGGCTTTCAGGTAGGGGTCTGCTAATAACGCCTAGAGATCTTCTGATTATATAAAATAACTTCTTACTGCCGTGGGGAGGGTGATTAGGCCCAGTTATTTTGCCTTTTTCACAGTCTTTATAAAATGATGACTCCTTTTATATTCTATGGTATTGTAACAATGCTAACGATTCTTGCCTTTTGAATTTTGCTGCTAGTTGTGGTTCGCATACTGTTTTATGAATCACTATAGTCAAAATAAACATTTTGAACTTATTTAGTGACTCTGATTATTTTTTATTGTGGACAAGTACGTGAGAGCGAAAGAGTGTCTTGTTTCCGCGACTCTGAGGTGAGTCGGGAGTGCTCGTGTTCTGGGTTGTCTAAACATTCGTAGCTTCTTGATATTTGTAGGAGACCGAATGAGACACTATTGCTAGTCGGTTGGGATTTTGGGTACTAAGGTGATAGGAGGTACACCCCTATTTACTGAGGTCCTGTTTTCTTGTGCATAGTTCTGTGTATGAGCAGAATCCCCGCAACAGGATGTACTACTCTGGAGGACACTTCTATGTTTAGAGTTGCTTTGCGACGCCGCAAAGATCCTAATTTTCCCTTATTATATGAATAAAGTACAACCTCAGTGGATATCCTTCTCAGGAGTGAAACAGAAACTGAGAGCGATGCAGCTCCAGTACATGCTGCTATACCTGCCGAAACTTAAAGTCCTATTCCAAGGGAAAGCTTCTTTGAAACCCACAAGGCAGCATGGGAATGCTTTGAAGAGAAAAAGGAAATCCCCTTGACGAGAGCAGTGCAGGAAACAGTGGTTGGTAGAGGTGGGCAAGGGAGGACCTCCTGCAGAGAGTCTGCTCCTCCAGGGGCAGGGACAGGAAAAGACCGGGCTCGAGGCAACACAAGATCACAGCGGACAGAGATTCCTCTACAACAGGATCAAGTGACAAAGGTGCACATCAGCAAGAGAACTGCCACTGGGCGGCCTGCCCGGGGCACAGACAGACAACAGACATGGGCAGACTAATATGCTTTCATACAGTGCTCCTAGCATAACAGGATATGTCTTTGGCTGATATCCTGGAAGTAGCAGGTTGGGAAAGTGCATGGAATGCAAGACTGGCAGGCATGAAAGTGGTACATCTCCGCAGTGCTAGACTTTACATGAATTAAACACAATGTTTAATTACATTTACTAAATATTAATTAAATATAAAATTGCTAGGTTGGGTGTTTTTATGTTATTTTGTTTAAAAATATTTATAAAATAAATTGATAAATGTAAATTATTTAATTATTCAGTAAACATTCATTTTAAAGAAGTAATGTGCTCTAACATTGTACATATGGTTATTTTAATTTCTTTTACATTTCGTAGTTATAATAAAGTATATAATATATATATATTTTACTATAAATAAACTTTTATAATTTTCCCTATTTTTTCCATAGGGAGATCTCACCCTCAGTGGTCTCCACACAGTGGTGGCTATCTTCACAAAGATGATGGTGGTCTCCACCTATGTGTGAAAAGGAAGTAATAACTTTACACTTTTAAATTTGGCTCCGCCTCCCAGTTTCAGGAGCTGGAAACATGTAGGTCTACACTTTGGAGGGGATTTACTCTCAGAAATGGTGAATAGCCAAAAGTAGTAAATTTACTCTAAAGTGTAAGACTAAATTTACACATGTAGATATTTAACCTGTTCCTAGCAGTAATGTCGGAGGCATGACATCAGATGCAATAACTCAGTGTCCAGCCATGTGCTTGTTTTAAAAAAAAAGAAAGTACTTTTAGTTATGTAGCAATACTAAATACTACTCAATCCAGCTTACGAATACAGGTTGTTGACCTTGATCATGATTTCCCTGTGGGCGCTACCCCTGTCCCAATCTGTGCTCTCTACAAGGTGGGTGACCCTGGGTTCTAATATTTCCCCAGTAAACTCTGGTAGGAGCATGAATTCGGCTCAGATGCAGATTACGGTCTCCAGAACATCAAATGTGCAATCAGTTTACTTCATTCTTCTTGCTGTTGTTGTAGTGGGTAGAAACAGTCTCAGGTCCTTGTGCTTGATTGAGTGCATATTATTGGCTTGGTCCCGACCACAGGCAGACGCCCGGAGTATTTGCATGTTGTTCCTGCAGTGGCCGCAGGGGAGATGGGACATAGCCCATTTCTTCGGCATGCATGGCCTCTAGGAAACTGATGGATACCACTTGGCAGGCCCTGGTTTGATTGTCCAGGAAACTTAATCAGTGGTGGCCCACTTCTGGATCAGTGTAGATGGAGCACAGGGTAAAGTACTTGCAGGCCACTTTGGGCCACCGCAATGATTGCACAACCAATCAGTTGTAGTCCCACAGAGGCCACTGCAGACGGAGTTATAGCCTAACTCAGGCAGGTGCGGTTCTCAACAGGAAACGTGGAGAGAGATCAGGAAACCAAAATGCTTTGCAGTTCACATCTGTCTTCACACTCACAGGCAGTCTGCTTGTTTTTTGTGTGCTCTTCAGTCTGGTAATATGCTGGGCTTCTCCCCCTACACAGCTTATAGGCACCTGTGCTCATCCAGCATTATGTCCTTTCACCTCTGGGAGACTGGCTGTCAGGCAGACACCAGTCTTGGTCACACAGCAGTCCCTTGAGTACTCTGTGGAGCACTCCTTCCATGAAGAAATGTGGTTGTTTGGATCCCAATTTTATGCATGTTTTCTAGAGAGGATGTGCATCCACTGTGTCAAGCTTCATAAGCAACTCTCCAAGATGCACCATCTCCTACAAAAAGAAAGGAAAGACTTAAAAGGGAAAACGGACCAAACAACAAAACACCAAAGATAGACACAAAAGAAAGACACACCCCTTAAAGGACTACAGTTGGCTATATAGCTTCCAAAGACGAGCTGGAAATCCACTCTTTGGATTGGTTTCCAGCTCACCTTTCCTGCCACTGTGTGAAATCGGCTCCTCACCTTGTGAAGGGAGCCAATATCATGTGACACACAGTGGCACTGTGTGAGTTTGCAGGTCTGAAACCAGAAGAGGGAGAAGTAGGATACAAGAAGGAGGAACTTGACGTAGAAGAAGTGGAGCCCTGCATGTGCGCAGCTCAGAAGAGCAGAACCGGAGTAGGAAACCCTGAGAGAAGCTGAACAAGAAGACGCCGACTCAAATGCATGCTGAACAGTGTCAGCAGCCCTTCCAAAGATGTGAGAAGCGTTGAAACAGTGAGGGCTCCCACCACGTACCTGAAGGGGCATAGCTATCCCAGGTGGGTACCCACTTAAGAACCTGGGCGTGGGGCACAGGGTAAACGAGAGGGAAGGATGTTTGAGTATGCACCAAGGGAGGGAAGTTTAAAGGATACCGTGAGAGAGTTAAAGAATAAGTAATTGAAGCTTGTGCCTAGCCCTATTAATATTCTGGATATTGAAGAACAATAAAAGGTCCAGAAGTAGGGTGAAAGTCATATTTTTTTGGGTATAATCATTTTTAGCTCTTGCTTTTGCCTAGTGTCTCCTACCTAGGAACTAGGTTTCGGATAACAAGAAAATTCCCCAGGATCTGAGGAAAGAGAAAGAGAGAATTGCTGAGACAGAGTAAACTTAGGAGAATTTCCTAAAGGTTCATTTTATTGTACTAGTTTAAAAGGCGATACCCAAATGAGAACCTGAAGATACTGAGAAAATAAAGGGCAGGAAATAAAACACAACTGTAAATAAATGAAGATATCTCCAACCCTAATAAGGGATATTTTTTTGTTTTCTCCTAGGGGCCCTTCCTGTTTGGCGCTGAATTTGGGAAGAAAAAAGAGAAGACACTTTATGACACCGTACATCCAGAGAGGTCCAACCACTATAACTCTGCTGTGTATTTAACGGACAAGAGACCTTAAGAACATTATCTTTTGTTGAACCCAGTTATATGAATGTTTACGGGGAATAAATAGAGAGAGAAAATAAGCCCTCCTGAAGTCCATCCTCCTCAAAATATTGTTCTTTTTCCTAAACCGCTGCCCCAAAAGAGCCGGGTGGCCAACAAGTGGTTTACGGTGGCTTTCTTTCAAGTGTTCTTCTCAGGCTGCTGTCCGGACACAGCCTTTGTGCTGCATTGTAGCAGGTAGCACTGGGACTGTCTCCAAGCTCGAGCACCTATAACATTGGCACAATGAAGTGAGGTATCTGCATATGACTGTCATCAGCCTTCCTGAAGCATGAATTAGGGACAGACAAAAAGGCAGCCAGACCTAGAAACTTCCTCACCTTGAACAATAGAAACTGTAGTCTCCTCCCTCCCATTTACCTTGTAAACACTGATTCACAGGCACATAAGTACAGCTCATGTTCACAGTGCACAGTTCTTCGAGAAAATATCCAGCCCAGTATTGTCGTATGCCTCCTCCTAGTCCATCTGTTTTTAGCCACGTTATCTTTGGTAATGAGTCACACTGCCCTCATACATCCAACAACAGAGTGGGATGCCCTGCACACGCTCCCTGGAGGCACTATTCTATCAGTTCCTATCCACATGTCAAAGGATCTCATTCCCATGCAAGGTGTAAACTATCCCCAAAGGTATGGCGTAGAGGAGCACTCCAAAACTTGCATCCCCTGCTACAATGACAGCAAGCAAGAGCACAGGGACTGCCCTCACCTCCAACCAAAGAACGGCAATAGCAAGTGATCCTACATAAGTATAAAGTTGTTAATAAAGACACATCCATATCTTTTCCATGTCCAGCTTTAAGAACCCGATTGTTTATGAAGAAGAACTGGGCACATTGCCTTGTCCCAGCAGAGATGTTGATAGGCTAGTGAGTAAGTAAGTAAGTAAGTAATTTATTATGCATGATTAATTAAAACCTTTGCATACTCATAACAATAAAAGTTTCTTGTACATAATTCAATAGATAAAACAATACTAAAAACCATCATTAGACATTATATTAAAATTTTGCATTTGGGCATTACGCTCTTCAACGGGTCTAAGGTGCTTGTGCGCCCGCGAAAACTGAGCTGGCGGGCGCTTTCCGAGCTAAACAGCCGTCGTTATTCATCCTATTAAAGTTCACTTTTTTTGCACATACAACCTTCATTGGATCGAAGGTGCCTGTGAGTCAGTAAGGTGCTATTGCTAGGCTTGCTGAGTCTGACTTGGAGTACAACCCGGCTCAGCTATTTTTGTTTAACCAGTGTCCACTTGCGGTGCGTGTTTAAGACGTGTTGAGGCGTGTTGAGTGTTGAGACGGCAGTTTAGCTGTGCCTCAGCTGGATTGAAGCACAGCTTTACTGCCGCCTACAAGTCCTCGTGCCGTTCTGCTTGAGTAATGGTTGTAGTAAAGCGCTTCTTATATCCTTTAAGTTGGGGCAAATGCAAATGACTTGGACAAGATCCTCGTTTCCTCTCCCGCATAGGCGACAGGACTGCAGTCCTGGTCTCCTTTCCCATGGTGGAAGGTGTGGGATGATCGGAATGACACCCAGCCGCAACTTTAGGAATTTTTATTTTATCCTCGTTTTAACTCCCATTTTCAGGTAAGGTTGCGGTTTGAGTGCTTCGTAATCACTAAGCACTGTCCAGCCATGAGCCCTTTTAGCCAGTGTTCCTTTGTCTTCTAGAATGGATACCATTTTTGTTACCTTTGTCACAGTCTTTTTGAAGGTCTGGTGGTCTGTAGAGGTTCCCCAAAGGTCCTTCAATCCTAATAACTTTAGGGAGTCGAGCAGATACACACTAGCAGGTGATTTTTCGTGGTGAAACAGCTTGATCCAAAGATGCGAGTTTAGGGATCCTGCCTCAGCGCTTCGGGTCTTGTGCCAACTTTTTAGATATGCGCCCTTCCTTTCCACTGATTGTTTTTGAAGCACAAATTCTAAACGTATTTGGGCCGGTGAGACATAATTTGGAAGATGGAAAATTGCTCTGTAGGAGTTAGCTATTACTTTGTCCAAGGCTGCAGCATCTCTCCTTTTTAGTGATTCGCTCCCGTACGTTAGCGCTGGTTGTAATTTTGCACGTATCACCTGTAGCAAAGGGTCGAATGTTAGGTCTGGCAGCATTTTCTTCAGGGGCTTCATCCCTTGGTAGGTCGTGGTTCCCTTTCTCTCCAGGGACTCCAGCTGGGGTTTAAATATGATCCAGGAGGATTCCTAGATATTTGTAGCTGGTTGTCTGGTCCAGGCATTGCCCGCCTAAGTACTAGTTCATTTTTTTCTTTTTGTGGTAGTTTACTGCCATGATTTTTGTTTTCTTAAGATTTATTTTCAAGGCATTGCGTTGTGAGAAGCTGTTGGTGGTGTCCAAAAGATGTTGTAGGCAATGGGGGTCGACTTATCAACACTAGGTCGTCCGCGTATAACAGGTTTGACAACAAAGTTTTTCCCAATTTCGGGGTGTGTGATGTGCTCTTGTCCAATTCTCCTGGGAGATCAGCTAAGAAAAGGTTAAAGAGTAAAGGCGCTAGAACACACCCTTGCTTTAACCCTTTAGAGGTGGCGATTCGCTTTGAGAGGTGCGTCCCTGCACCTAGTTTAATCCTGATCCAGGTGTCAGTATGTAGTAGTATCAGCTGGTCTAAAAGGGGTTTTGGTAACCCCAGCTTTCCAGGTTTTGCCATAGTTTGGCGCGGTCTACGTGGTCGAAAGCTGCGGTGTAGTCTATCAAACATAGAAATAGGGGGTACTTTGCCTCTTTAGCCGCGTCCATCAACAAGGCTAATGCCATGATGTTAGTGGTGGTTCCTTGTCCACGGCAAAACCCAGTTTGGTTTATTGGGATAATGGAGTTTTCTGATGCCCAAGATGTTAGTTCTTCCAAGATTATTCCTGTGTAATCTTTGCCTCAATGTTGATAAGAGCGATTAGTCGATAGTTGTTTGGAGCTTTCCTGTCACCTTGTTTAAAGATGGGGCTGATAATTGATCCTTTCCTGGACTCCAGGATTGTTATTGCACGTTTTATGTCCTTGAAAACTGGTACTAATGCTTTGCTCCAGTATTCCGCGTCGTGTTTATACAGCATTGGAGGAATTCCATTGGGGCCTGGGGCACCTGCGAGACTACCCCTGGCTATTTGTCTCTTTATCTGCGTCGGAGTTAGACCATATCGCTCTTCGTTGTTGGACGATGAAGGGTCAGAGCCTGCTGCGATTTCAACTCCCTGATGTTGTTGTATACTCCGGGCCAGATCGTTATGCCTCGCTTGCATGGAGTTTGCACCATTTCTTCCCTATGGATGTTGCCTCTGTCCTTTCTTGCGATCCTCAGTTCTATGTCTGCTTCGTCTTTCTTTTGCACTTTGTTGTTGAAGTAGCTAAAAAGGTATTCTACCCAGACAGCCTCTGTTATGTTAGAATTTATTCCTGGGTGGTTTGGTCGTTGGAATCTGTGGATCGTTTGCCAGAACTTGGCGCTGTTATTTTGTTTGGCGTCATGAAGTAACTTGGCCCATAGTTCGTCTTTCATTAATCTTTTTTTATCCCATTTCTTTCTTTTTATTAGTGCCTTCAGTTTCCACAGGTCACTTTGCAGATCCGGGTTTTGCAGGGTTTTGCGAAGCCGCCTTAATGTTTGGTTTATTGTGCGTTTGAGGTTTTTTGATTTTGGGCGGGTTGCCATCCTTGTGGGGATGGCCGCAGTTTGTCCCGATTTCGTCCCTGTCCAGGTAGCGAATTTCTTCCCAAGAGTCGTTGTGAAGCTCTCCCATGCTTTCACTGGTTTGATTGGTGTGTCTTTCCCTTGGTTGTGCAGTATTTTAGCAGTGGTCGATATTTCCTCGATATTGTTGGGTTTACACCTTATTCGCTTGAGGTTTGAGGTCCCTTCAGTGCCAATGGTTTTACATGCCTTTAGTGTGTGAGCTGTGTTTGCTTTTAGTATCACTTCCTGGGGTAGGTGATTGCTATGTTTGTTGTCGCCTATTCTAAAGGAGGCGATTTTGTTGAACGTGGGTAAGGTTATGAAGGTAAAGTCTAGGTAAGAGGAGGCTTTTGATGAATGAAATGTAGTAGCCGGTGGGTTGTTCTCCTCAAAGCGGTCATTCAGTGCTCTCATGTTTAGGTGTTCGAGTTCCTGAAGCAGGTCTTGTACAGGGACCTCCTCTTGCCCAGACCCAAGAAGATGTAAATTGAAATCGCCTGCCAGGATGATGTGGTCAGTGTCCCGCTCTTCCATAACCCTTTTTGTTTCTTTAACCAGCTCTTTTGCAGCTTTTGATTTTTGTTTGGGGTGCACGTATTTATTGATTATTATAATTTCCTGGCATTCCGTGTTAAACTTAAGCATTATCGTCACTGCCACTTGGAGCTTCAATTTGGGCCTCTATGGATGAGATTTCTCATATTGTGGTTATTGAGGCAAGTATCATCAGTCCCCCTGAGCGATGACCAAAGTCAGATCCTTTTCTTGCTGGAACAAAGTGTGATGTGAGCAACTGAAAGGGCAGACTGCATTAGATAATCACGGGGTGAGCCGGGGGGGGGATGGAAGCGTAGGTGTGAGCGTGAGCATGCGGGAGAGGTCCGAGCTTCTCTTCAGGGCAAGCCGCACCGGCCTAACGCTGGCCACCTCCGTCCCAAAGGGAAACCCTGCAGGCCTGGCCTTACCTCCGCACTGACTTTCGGAGTCCAGTAAGGCTCACCTCCCTGATGCTGTAAGCACTGCTCCTCTCCCCAGAGGAGTGCTGTCGGTCGCAGCGAGCAGCAGAGGTGGCGAAACAGGCGAGGGCGGAAGTCAGGATGGGGAGGAATGCAGTGGCAGCAGGAGGAACAAAAGCAGCCTCCCGCGGCTTTGCTGGCCTCTGTAGCTCCAGCGGCTCCTGTGGCTTCCGTGGTTCTGCAATCCTCCTGCGGCTCCGTGGACCTCCTGTGGCTCCTCCCGGCTCCTCCTGTGGCTCTGTGATCCTCCAGCAATCCTCCCGCAGCAACACCTCACTTCTTGTCCAGTGGAACCAACAGAGTCAAACACCTTCTTAGGGGCAAATGTAAAGCACACTTGCTTAGTGTTGCAAATGTATTGTAAATTATATAGCTCCTAAAATCTGTTCAACTTTCTCATCCTGGAAATTGCTTTGACTTCAGTACAGAATGTAAAATTCAATAACCAACTTCACTAACTAGTCCACACATCAAAGGGAATTAGAAGTGGCCCCAGATATGTATTTGCCAATTGAGCAGCCAGTAAGAACGCATTTTCTGAGAGCACAAAGAATCTTGCACTTTGGTTGCCCAAGGTAGAATTGTATGGCAAGAGTGGAGGCTAGCATTACACAGGAACTCCTTTAACAACTGCTCCTCTGCAGCAACTTCAAAGAATCACAACACCACACTTAACAGACTTAGAATGCTTTACTCCTGTAAAACACTCCAGAAAACCAACATTCTTCCTCTTTTTAATGCTATTCCTCTGAAAGATAAGTGCTTGCTTCTCATTTGTGACAGTATGAGACGTTTGGTACAGGTTATGCCATAAAGTTGGTATGGAAGCGTTTCTGTTAGCTGAGTTCAGTTTATGGGAGCATACTATTTATGTATTTTAGGTACGGATGATGTCTATAATGGAACATGAGTGTAATGTTAGAGGATTAACAGGTAATGATTGAGCATTGGGGAAGAGATGACTTTGATAGTAGGAAAGTTTCATGACCCTGTAATTAGGGCAGGTCATTGGTGGCAGAGACTTTCACAAGGTGAGCGTTTTGAGTGTTTTCTACTGTGGCATGAACTAGAGCTTTCAGCAGAGTGCATGCATGGCAGTGGTTTGTTGGAAATCTCAGCTGGCAGGGTGTATGACATCATTGTGAGGTCATCCGCAGCATTGCATGTGTAGGCTACCGTCATAGGTCAGGTTCCAAGGTGAAATAAGTACATGAAACATAATGGTTGACTAAGTGTACTTTTGAGGCCGCGCTGCCAGTGGCTCCACAGCGGGTAACAGAAAAAGGTAATGAAGTACGTATTTGTAACATCACTATCAGTGGCAAACAGCTAGTCATTGAGAAAGGTGAGCAAAAGGGTAATATTATGAATTGCTGTATTTAGAGGGAATTACAAGTAAAGAGGTTCAAGGAGAAGCCATTTGAAGAATAGTTCAGAGGGAGATGAAGGTTTTTTTGCTGAAGGTAGTTTGTCAGTATTTAGAAAAATGAAAGAGAGTATGTCTTACATTTACATTTATGTCTGATGAGGAGTACTGGACACTCACTGAGGAGGAAGAGACGGAAAGGAATACAAAAGGGGGGTACGTTTCTGAAGAAAATTAAGGTTATTAGGGCTGAGTCAAGAGAAATAAATATATAGGGAGACTGGTAAGTTTGGTCACAGAACCAAAAAGAGTGTCATTGTTTGTAACAGTACAAAAGAGAAAGATACCATTTCCAACACAAAAGAAGATCCTGATGATGAAGAAGAATTTTACCTTTTGGATGCGATCAGTAAAGGAATTGTTAAAATTGATGAATATATTTTGCATCTGAGCTGTGATGAAAATTGCATGGATGAGCTCCAAGGTGAGGTTAAATGTTGGCCCATGGAATACTTGAAAGAGTACATTAGGGAGAGGATATGAAAGCAAATGGAAAATAAAGCAAGAGGGGTAATATGAGTTGAATGCTCTAGGGCATTAATTGGCAAAAAGGTTTGTTTAACTCAAAATGCCCCCATAGATTTAATTTGATTGTTCCTGTAAGAGGTTAGAATGCTCACTACAGGAGTGTCAAGATAAGTTTATAGATGTGCTTGGTCCTCTGGTACTATCTTTGATGTGGCATATAACAATAAATAATGGTTTGTCAAGAGGTTGGAGCCAAAGAGCAAAGCTGTTTTAATAAAGATAAATTTGAGAGATTTGGGAAACAGAGTGTCGAAGCTAAGGGGTGTCAGTTTACAGAGGGATTGGTTAAGAGTTTGCCCAAATATATCTTCACCTTTACTCCATTAGAAGGTGTAGAAATCCACAAGACAAATGTTCACTGGCTGTAATGTTTTTGGAAGGGCTGGAAGACTGGGACAATCTCTTGGTCGATGTCTCACAAGGTCACAGTGTCACAGTGAAGAGACTCTTCTTTTAGGCCTCAGCATGGTTCTTCCCTCAAAGAGGGAGGAAAGAAATGAGCACAAGTTTGGGAGGCAAAAACCAGCAGCCAAGTGGGTCTCAGGGTGAAAAAGATTTTATTACTAGTTTGGGGCTATCGGGGAGATTTCATGTGAGGGAACCAGGGGATTTGTTTTCATGTAAGAGCAAAATAGGTTGGCAGATTCAGAGATTTTGCACATGTTGAAAAAAAAGGGGCAATCATAAAAGTAGTAGAGAGAAGCAGGCTTAATGGGACTTAATTTTCAGGAGGAGAAAAATGACAAGGGATGGAGACCTTTCATAAATTAAAAAACACCTAACGATCTCCAGATATGCAGGTGTGTCAACAAGGAAGGAATGCAGTTGTTAAAATGTATTTTTGGGTAAGTGAAGTTGGACCTAAAGGATTTTTACTCCACAATTCCAATGTCAGTGAAAAGTCAGGGTTTCCTTCTGTTCAGATTGAAAGGAAATCTCTACCAGTTTGTATGTATGCCACTTGACGAGTATTGTTTGATGGTGTTTCATAAAGTAATTACAGTCAGCAGTTGCATTTCTGTGTGACAGAGGAGTAACATTCATTATTTATTTGGACAATATATTAATAATGTCACATCATTGTAAAGTGATATTAGAACAATTGACTATGGTGAGGAGTTTTTGAAGAATCCGGAATTTACCATCAATGTAATCAATAAAGGCACCGTCAAGAAATCTGGAATTTTAGGTTTCCAAGTGGACAGAGTCAGGGCAATGTTAAAGTTACCCGGCAATACTGTGAGGTGATCACAATAGAAATTCGGCATTTGTTAAAGAAGGGTGTACTCAGTTTGAGAGCTGTAGCCACAGTGATTTGGCTCTAATCATCTTCGATACAAGTAGTTTTTCCATCTCCATTGCATTATAGGGCACTCCAGCAAATGAAAGCAGGAGGACTGAGCAAGAGACTTCATTATTGCGACAAGGTATGCTTGTTGGAAGAAGCAATAGAAAAACCGCATTGGTGGTTAGAGAACTTGGAAATGTGGAATAGGTGAGCTGTTTTAGAATTTCTGCAGATTTTATCCAGAGTCCGATGTAAGCAGTATTAGAGACTTATAAATTGGTCAAAGTTGAGATCAGGTTTGTTTGAATTGAGAAGTTTCAGGAAAAGTACTTTTATGTATGGACAGTGTAACTGAGGTGACATATAAATCGTTTAGGATGGGGCAGCTGAAGTCAGCTTACAGAGAGATGGAAAGTGAGTTGTGGGAGACTGGTCTGGAGCACAAGATTAGCAGGATATTTACTAAGTCTGAAGAACTACGCAGCAGATTTGAATCCCAGATATTTGATGGTATACAGGAACTGGCAGCTGAGTAGGTTTTAATTTGACAAAATTCAAGCATTATGGCTTCCGATGGAAATGGATATGTTTGCTTCAGGTCGAACTTATCAACCCCAGGCGTATTATATTTGAAGATTGGGCAGTGGATGTGCTCCAACTTAATTAGAGGAATGTGAAGAGTTATGGGGTTCTATGAACTGAGGAAGGAGAAGTGAGGGATAAGGAAAGAAGAATGAGGATATCCTAAAACTGTAGCTGTGTAAATGTTCCCTAGCGTTGACACAAACTCAGGAATAGCAGCTCTATACACATCAGGCTTGTCTACATTGCTTTTGCAGTTAAGAAAATAGCTGAAGATACATTTCTTGAAAGAGCACCTCATTTGTCATCAACAAGGAAGGACTCCCATCTCCCACTGCCCAATGTACACAATGTCCATTCTTCTCCCAACCACACTTCATATTCAGCTCTTTTCCACCTCCCAACTCGAATGAAGCTCTGGGGGGGCTCCTCTGCTAAGGCGGAGGAGTGTCGCCCCACTGCTCTCAGAGCAGGAAAAATAAAAGATAATAACGCTGTTCTTATCATTTTATTGTATGTAGGTTCGGGTCTGGGTTAGGGCGGGACGGGGCTGTGGCACATGGGGGGAAGTGGTATGCACACTCCAAGTGCGTATGACGGTTTGGCCGGCCGTCTTGGGCCGGCCAAACAGTCATGCACACTTTGCATGTTCCCCACCAGGCTGTAATGCACAGTCTGGTGAGGAACATGCCCAGGCTCCCGCTTCCTGTCGGAGCACAGAACCACAGTGCTCAGACCAATCACAACGCTGCTTGCAGCGTTGTGATTGGCTTAGGGGCGCCTGGGTGTGCTTCCTGGTTCCCACAGGAGCAAAGGGACGACGGAGAAGAGACG
Organism: Calotriton arnoldi; assembly: GCA_963921515.1. Taxonomy (NCBI): domain Eukaryota; kingdom Metazoa; phylum Chordata; class Amphibia; order Caudata; family Salamandridae; genus Calotriton; species Calotriton arnoldi. The sequence continues at coordinate 844,755 of CAWUFW010000845.1, read as the reverse complement.
CGGCAAGGAGGGAAGTGTTTTTATTTTAGATTTTGTAACTCCCGCCAGCCCCCGCACCTCCACCCTCGTTCCTTGCCAGCCGCTACTGATGAAGCTATATAAAAAACAACAATACCGCATTTAGTGGCGCATTTGAATTACGTGCACACATGACGTGGAGCCCATAAATTCTGCGCACAAATTACTAAAAACATCCAAATCTTCCTATATAAGTGGATGCACCTACTTAAATAAGATAGGCCTGTGTGCATGTGTATATGTGCGCGTGGTACTCTCAAACTCGTGTGTGATTTTAGGTTTGCCTGCTTCAGTGGTGTACCTGTCTCCACCTTGTGTGTCTCTACCCACAGCACTTTCTTAAATTTTCTTATTACTTCGGGTTACTGTATTGCACTGATGATACATTTGTTTGTACAATGGCGCCACCTAATCTCCAGGTCTGCCACCTCAAAGTGCTTCAGTCATCAATGTACAATTTGTACACATTTCCTCACTCATCAACTCCCCTAGATTGTAAATATAAAAACACAAAGGCATTAATCATTAAAGGGGTAACGCGATTAAGACAAATACATTAGTGCAGCCTCAACAGAACTCCATTGTTCCTTGTGGGTTGTATTTGCATGAACTCTCAGTGAGGGACATTTGTCAGCAGAGTATGGTCAATCTGTCGCCTGGCGATTAGTTAGCTAAAGTTCTGCGTAAGCCTGGTGGTGATGGGTGCCACTGGTGCAGTCATGAAGTGGCAAGGGGTAAAGAAGGTAACCTACAAGTAATTATGGTGAGAGCTGAAACCAAATAAGCTATAGTAAATGCCAGAGTTCACTGTTGTGATTCAAAAGTTTCATTACAAGTGAATATATTTAGAAATATCATGAACCAAATGTTCTGTTACAGGGACAACCTGTGGAATAAGACTTAAGGTTTGATTACGATCTTGGTGGATGGATTGTACTCAATCCAGGCGACGGAGTAAATTTCTCCGTCACCCTGACGGAGTACCTGCCAGGCAAATTTTTAAATGTCCGTCAATCCTACAGACATTTCACCATTTAACAGGAACCACCTTCAAGTAGGTTCCTGCCAATGTATTTGAACTTTGTCGTACGACTTCATCAAACATGCTGGAGCCGTACGGTAAAGTTTCAAAACTTTTTTTATTTAGAAAAACAAAACCCCAAAGTGGGTTTTTGTTTTTGAAAATACAAAAAAAGACGATACCTCCTCACCACAGCAGTTATCTTCCATGGCGAGGGGGGAATTTTTTGTTGTTTACTGCCCTTTACAGCCAGGGTTTTCCTGGCAGTGACGGATAGTCAAAAATGGGTATATGTCTGCCCATCTAAATTGGGCAGCCGGTGAACTTTGACCATGGTGAAGATGGAGTAGTCTCCGTCGCTGCCAAATTATGGTCTGGCTGCATCAAAATTTGGCGGGCAGACCATTATATTGGCGGTAAGGGTATTCCATCACCATTCTTGATATAAATCAGGCACTAACTCTTACTTGTGTCATTTATGTGAACCAGTGCCAATGGCAAGAATGTAAAATGTAACATGCACACCAAACATTAAGTGACTTCCATATACACTCGGGAATCACAGATCTGCAGTGATTAATAGGAAATGTGGCCAATCTGTAGCTGGTCATTTCAAACGTGCAGACCATTTGCTGTCAGTCATGAAGATTTTCTCTGCTGAACTTGTTTTCACAATAAAACTGTTGGACTTCCAAGAAGACCTACGGATGTAACATCTGCTATCATCTCATCCACTAGGAACGAGCGGCATTGACAATATCACATAAAGACTCGATGGCCCAGGAGTGCATCCATTCTCTCTTCAAACTGTAATCCTTACTGATGATGCTTTCTCAAAACCCAAGGCTGTAGCTGACCAGTCACTGAGAAAGGAATCATGCACTACTTGAGTAAGTCATAAACTAGAACTTTGTAGTACAAATAACGTGCTTTTGTTCTTCTGTGAGTTCATGCGTTAAAAACATTTCTTTCCAGGAAGAATTCACTTAGATGTAACTGATGGGCCAAGAGTGCCCTCTGGGCCACCCGTGTGCAAAGAAAACGGAAAGGAAGAAATCCCAAGAAAGTGTGGTGCTGGGAAGTCTATAATACTTTATGCCAATCGAGGACAGAATGCATGTTCCAACATTGATGCAGCTTTTTTCGGGCATCCCATTCAGCGTCACTCTATTACAAGCAATCCGGTGGATGGCAGTTCAAATCAGGAGGACGTAAATATGAATATGAAGATGTGGCATGAGATCAGGGGCAAGACAACATTAAGCAATGCTTTGAAGAGACAGGGCTGCTTATCCCAGTAGAAGTGAAAGAGTTAGAAAAGACATTGTTAGAATTTGAGAATAATGGAAGGCTATACATATGTATAATAAAAGGTTTTAACATCCTGTCCAAGCGCTTAATGCTGCAAACAATGTCAACGAGCCGTGAAGAAACCTTAGTAAGAGAGTAGTCGGGGGGGATTGCAAACCTCATCAGCATTTAATGAGGTTACTTTATAGTTTTGTGCTAAATAGAAAGCCTGGATATCTCCATGCCACAACCAGGAATGCCATGTTTCTACCAAGGGGCGTGGGTGTCATTCCCAGGATTGGTGTAAACTCTATCTTGGATTCACTATCACCTCTCTGCGTACATTGTAATGCATCACCACTAGGCACTGCCAAACATGATGATCGAATGGCAGATGTGCACTCCAGTTTTACACTACGCATTGAGACTGCAGCGCAACGGGGGATGAGGTCTTATTCTTTCAGAAATGGACTGAGGCTAAGTCGATTTCAATTCTTCGGAAACTCTATTTAGTGATAGCTATGCTAAGTGTGCCACAATGATTACATTTTTTTTGTTTACCCCATATACAACAGTGCCTCCAATTTGCCATTGCAGAACATTTTACCTCAGGTGTTGCATACAGTTATCCATAAGCTTGATGGCTTAAGATATCAACTCTAAACTACAAAGTGTATAATGCTGATATAATAAATAATTGTACACTATAGTAGTTTGGGTGTAACACTGGGTGCAACTGTTTAACGAAGACGCTAACAACTATAACAATGCACGGTACTCTGCTGGGTTCCAGTTGTTTATTTATTTACAAATACCACACATCTACTGCGTACTTTGATGAGGTGTCATCCGACCTGGCACCTCTATTTAAAACTATTTGAAACTGACATTACAGAGCATCCTCTTATAACATCCAGTGGTCAATCAAAATACTTTAGTGATCAGCTAATCCACGCGATACCTTTCCTGATCATTTTCCCTTCATGACTGTCACGGTTTTTCTTTTTTCAAGTGCAATAATCCGGATAACATCTGTTATTTCATTTACAAGCTCCTCACACCATCCTTTCTCGGTCATCGCTACCATTTTACACCTCGTTACTCCAGGCTTTCGTACGTACATCTCCTGTTCTTCAATACTGCACACTGTTTTGAACCCTGGAGGTTCACTTGAAATGCTAACTAATTTGGGATCCACCTGTAATTCGCTGCTCTTGTTAATGGAAAAAGGAGTTCCCCTTATTTGAAACTCTTCTGGGGTTCCAGAAAGCCTGTGGTCACTCTCACACATAGTCCAAGGGAGCCCCCTAGTAACTCATTAAACATAAGCTACCTCAGGGTCAAACTGTATGAAGGCTTGTTGAAGCTAGAGGATAGGGCCATTATACAAGAGTCTGGAGCCACTCAGGTAGGAGGTAAGTTAGTTATTTCATGTTAGGGCATTAGGTTACAGTAAAAACTGGTAGCTTCCTAATGAGCAAGTTCCTTCCCTAGGCAAGACTGTTCATCATCTGCATCGTGGTTAATAGCCGGACGTCGTTGATGTAGGTGTTACCTCTACACATCAACAACGAATGTAAAGATAAAATCACCAGTTAACTGCGAAAACGTCTTTGACTGTACAGTACTACAATTAATGGATCTTTGGAGTATTGATGTAAAACACATGAAAGGTACACATCGGAACCATATGTATAATACCACTGTTATACCTTTTGTACACTAAACAGATCCTAAACTTGTTAATGTTGAAAATGTTAAGAAAGACATGTACCAGAATCATATATATATATTACTGCTACTATAACCGTTGTACTCTAAACTGTATACCTCATGTAACTGTGAAGCGCTCTGATACCCTTGGGTCACGGTCGCGCTATATAAAACTCTATAAATAAATAAATAAATAAATAAAAATAGCTTCTGTCAAGGCTCCAGCCTTCGTCCATCTGTCCCTCTCTTCTTGCTTCCACTCTGCGCCACAGGTCAATATTGTTTTAATATCATTCACTCTCAGCTTTCCAGACACCACCTCAGACATACAAGGAATGGGGACACACAGGATACTAAAAGAGCTCTAGAAAAATTAATTGGAAAGCACAGCATTCTGCACTTCACCCCTTTTGGGCCACCCACCCTCATATCTTTTCATAAGCCCATTTTGATTTCTCCCCTCTTCGCAATTCTGAGGCCAACGGACTACTTTTCTTCACCTAAGAACTAACATTCCATTGATGATGCTATCCCAGGAGCTCAGCACTGGCTGAATTTCCAGTGCAACAGCGCTCAGACATCACAGCGCTTTCTCACATAACAGAGAGACAATAAGATTACAGAAAAACTCTGATAAATATAATCCCTGATCTCAAGCAATATAATACCACATAAAAATAATAATAAATAAAAGCAGATTTATAGAGCCCATGGCAACTTCTTTGAAGTGTCCCAGCGCCTAGACTCCGCTCTAACAAGAACTACTCATATGATAAGGCTGTACAGACCTGACAAACAGTGAGACAGACTTTAATCCAGCATTACCACTTATCCTAGTTACTTGCCAGGAGAATAAAAACCTTTACCCGCACATGTGATACATTTGATCGAAAAAGCTAAGTTTTGGAGTGATGTAGCACCTAGGCAGTTTTATCTCTAGAGCGTTTATGTTAGGATGGAACTTAGCAGAAGGGGTACAGCTGATATGTATATCATTGTTTTCCTTGTCTGGATATATTCTACATTTCTATATTTGCATAAATAGTGTGTTTTTGGATATACATTTGACTGGGTTGTTGTCTGAGAGATTGCTGAGTGCGCATGTGCACTCAAGGAGAGAATGTTCCAGAGACAGCCTGAGCTGAGTCATTGGTGATGTCATTTTTAGAATGTTGGATGCGTTTGTTTTCTGACAGAAACTCTCTGTGAAATATTGGCAGTTGAGAGCAAGGAGTTGAGAGAGAATGAGCTGTGAAAGAGACAGTGAACAGGATTTTGTCCCTGAAGGATGGGAGTAGCTGTGAACAGTTTCTCCCAAGAGGAACCTTCATGGAAGTAGTTCCATGGTAATTATGCTTAAGTAAACCTACCCAGGCCCTTCTCCTTTGCATCACTCTTCACTCGTCCCGCGCTCTACCTCGAACCAGACGATTGCTACCTCTCCCGCCTGGATCATTCCGTTGCCTCGGTCGAGCGCAGACACGTTCACCATGCCGGCTTCATTCCGGACTTGGAACGTTTTGGACCTCCTCCAATCAGATTGACCATACCTTGCCCAGACCTCAGGGACCTTACAGATCCCGCTGGGATGCACTGACTTTCAGCCTTCTTGGTCGCCACACCGTATTTTCAGTTGTCCTTCGCTTGATTCACACTTCGCCAATCCCGATTGATTCTCCCAGTTACTTGGATACTATAATTGAACTCCTTCTTTCGGCTGGACCTTTGGCCGCCCCACACAATTTGTTTGTCTTGCTCTCCTCAGCACTATTGTTGGAACTAAGTGACCATTGTCCTGATGATGACCTGAAATCAATCAGGTTGAAACACCGCCGACTACCCAGCACAGAACTTTGGCGCTGTTGTGGTCAATTTATTTATCCCAAATCTAAAACACCGACTGTATATAATTGTATTATATTATTGACCACCTTTGTTACTTGTTTCCATTTTTTTGCCATTCACGCTGTTATCCTCACACCCTTGTGTCACTGCGCCGTCACTTGTCACCAGCACTCCCAGTGCTCACTCTTGTGTTATGGTCACCATACATTTAATTGTAATGTAGTGCTGTTATAACTACCTACAATAATAATCTGTTCACTTTTCCCGTCCCGTTGTGGTCTCATTTTCTTTTTCTCCCGGTCCTTGTGATACACATCACTATTTTAAATTGTCCTTGTTAAATGATTTCCAGTTGAGACGTTGTTTTGTTACAGTCATGGGGAATGCTCCCGGTGTCAGGAATACTGGCCCAGATCTATATCACCAACGCTTACAACGATGTGGCAATAGATATTAGGTGAGGAGGGGAAACCAGCACTCGTCACTTTGTCCACGGACCCTGTACTGTAACAGGCACCTTGCACTTTGTTGTGGACCCTTGGAGGAACCAGAGGAGGGGCTTTTGGACAATACAAAAGCAACACGGCAGTCCCGCAGCACGGGAAACCAGCACTCGTCACTTTGTCCACGGACCCTGTACTGTAACAGGCACCTTGCACTTTGTTGTGGACCCTTGGAGGAACCAGAGAAGGGGCTTTTGGACACTACAGAAGCAACTCGGCAGTGCCGCAGCGCGGGAAACCAGCACTCGTCACTTTGTCCACGGACCCTGTACTTTAACAGGCACCTTGCACTTTGTTGTGGACCCTTGGAGGAACCAGAGGATGGACTTTAGGATGCTACAAAAGCAACGCGGCAGTCCCGCAGCTTCATAGGCCGATAGAGGCCGGGCCCACCCTCTTGATCCTCTTGACCCGGGGCGAACAGTTACTACAGTCCGGGTGAGTGCTCTTCGGCAGCTTCTTCTTCTATTATCTGCATTTGCAATTGCCTTGTGTACGGACCTTAAAATTTACTGTGATTGCTGTGGGGTCGGAGCGTGGAAGGACATAACACACGACTGTTGATAATAAGTATTGACAGAATTGCTACTCGAACTGCCTTAGTAAAGTTTGGGAAAAGTCTACACGCACCAACCGGGGAAATATCTGATCCCACCTCGGAGCCACTTATCGTGGGCCTTTATTTTTATTGACGCTCCAGAACTTTTGGGTGCTACAATTGATATTCGCGGACTATTTAGTGACTGAGGAGAATCAAACAAACAATAGTGGCTAGGGGACCCGTTTGTCGCACAATCACGTGTTGCTGCGAGTAGAGACGAAATTACCACATTTTCAATTGCCCACCTCAAGAAATGGTTCGCCACCAATTTGAACCACAAATAAATTAACAAATGACACAGGAATCTGAGAGGCAACAAGGGTAATACATGACACAATAAAGACAAAATTGCCAGACAAAGCGGATGAAACAAGAGATTTAGTAATTATATCCTTTATTTCATGTTCCATAAACAACTGGGAATATAGCCAACGCGTTTCGCCCGTATCTGGGCTTCTTCAGGGCTGCAACATATACAAATATGATTCACATTAGTTCATTGTTCTTGCAACTAAAATCCACAATTAAAATCTGAATTTATAATGTCTAGATACAACAATCATGCATTGACTAGACAAAGATTTCAGAAAAACTGGAAAAACAGGAAAACAAACAACAGAACAAAGGGTAGGCATATAATACATTATTCTGTCAGAGTTGAGTGCATGATTCTATTTGACAACAAGTCACATACTAGGAACATGCGTACATACATTTTTACAAATACACAAGACCTCATCAGCATAAAACAAACGAAAATAACATGTTAAAAAAAGTGATGGTATGAAAAAAACAAAAACAACGACCTCACAACATCAAACTAAAAGATAATCATATCAGCTGAACATATTTTATGATTTGTTTACACAAGCAGTTCTAAACTGATGCCCAAAAAAGGAAGAAGGTCCCCCCATGAAAAAAGAGGTTGGCCTGATGTCAAGGCTAAACCATTCCATCCAGCAAACACTGGGAAATTGATAAAACTTACCATCCAAGAAGACAGACTCCTTGGTCTCAAGGCGGTTCTTAAATGCGTTTGTCCTTTTAAAGACCATGAGGCTATGAATAAAATAGATATGAACATAAGCATATGACAGAACACGGTCTATTGGGAACAAATACAAAGACATGTAAAAAAAGAATTAACTTGAAATATCTAGCCTTAACAGGGGGGTAGACCAATAAAGTCAAAGGGCCTGATTCACAGAACTAACTTACGTCAAAATCCTAAACTTACAACAATTTTGGTATTCACAGAATGAACTTACACATTTGGGTATTCACAGAATGAACTTACACATTTGGGTATTCACAGAATGAACTTACAACAATTTTGGTATTCACAGAATGAACTTACACATTTGGGTATTCACAGAATGAACTTACAACAATTTTGGTATTCACAGAATGAACTTACACATTTGGGTATTCACAGAATGAACTTACAACAATTTTGGTATTCACAGAATTAACTTACTCATTTTGGTATTCACAGAAGGCACTTACTCATCAATGAGTAAGTGCCTTCTGTGAATACCAAAATGTGTAAGTTACACAAAATGTGTAAGTTACACAAAATGTGTAGGTTACACAAAATGAGTAAGTTACACAAAATGTGTAAGTTATACAAAATGTGTAAGTGTCTTCTGTGAATACCAAAATGAGTAAGTTTATTCTGTGAATACCAAAATGAGTAAGTTCATTCTGTGAATACCAAAATGGTAGTAAGTTTAGGATTTTGTCGTAAGTTAGTTCTGTGAATCGGGCCCAAAAATCTTTGAGCCATAATCTGATTTCCAAAGTTCATAATAGTCCAATGAAATGCCGATATTAGTCTTATTAAGAAAGTGCTCAGCTTACTGAGTCAGATACAGTTCTGAAGCTTCAAACAAGAGAAAGTAGCGTACCTGTATGAAAAAAGAAGTATTCCACACACAGGAGATTTTATATTTGTAGACGCTGTGAGTCTTCCATGAGAAGCTATAAACGTGACATAAGAAAACAAAGAAACGTGACGAAAAATCAAGAATAACAATTTTTTTATAACAATTGATAGATTTGTTTAGAACACCCTAACACTATATATGAACCTTCCCAAGTGCGGTAAAGAGGGTTGGAAAAAACACCATAGTTTCGGAAAGAAATATTTTTAAAATCTCATCCACAAGGGGCATGGTAAATAATGGTATAATGCTATAACAGCCATTTGTAGTTTAAAAAACGTATATCAAAAAATATATATATCAAGCATGTGTAGTCCGAGCAGGACACTCCCATGAGAGACCAAAAAGGACAAGGTCTGAGATGAAAACATCATAATCCGACAAATATTTAAACCCCAAAACCTATTTCATGCATAAAAAGATAGTCGGTAGATAATGGTACACTGCCTGTATTTTTCGTGTTCTGTACACAAATAAATAGTAGAGAGCTGTAATCAGCCTTCGTTATGCTTGAACTGAAAAATTAACAAAAAACAAGAATTTTGAAAGAAACTAATTAGAAACACCCGTGACTTGATACCTAACACATAATTAAAAACAAATACGGAGACCTGAAAAGTTCATTATAAAGAAGAAAACAAACCCTCATACCAATGTCTAGAGAAAACAGAGTATAAGCATAACTGTTGCTGAAGGAATCACCACTCTAGTGAACGACATATGTTAAGACAATAAGTCAGTATCATGTCAGTATCTTACCAGTAAAATCTCCATACTAGCTAGTAATAATTTAAAAAAGGCAATTTGAATAAAAAAGCCTC